>BSBM01000089.1:29780000-30380000 GCA_027924585.1 Larix kaempferi
TTTCTTTCTTGCGATCTCTTTAACTGAAACTGAATTTTAATTAAGAAAAATGGGGTATTCCTCACTAGGGCGAGATAAGAGTGTTATCTCCTCACAATAATTAACTCAAGATCTCAGGAAATGGCAACGATTTTTCAACACATCTCCTGTGTGATTCCTGAATTGAGAAATTTTGATGAGGGCAGATTTGGTACCAACATCTGGCTCTTTCTGGGGATGGCATGCTCCCTGTGAGCTGCCAAGAAATGCAGACCAAGTGCCTTCCATTCTATCTCTGCAATCACTTCTATAAGCAAACTGAAATATGTATAATGCCCTATCCATTGGGTAATGGAGTCTTTATTCTATTAACTTATTATCCGACTCTAACTAATGGCCATACTGCAAACTGAACTGCTAAGAAAGGAACTACAAACTAAAAATAATATGCTCAGAAATGAGAGCTTATTTATGCACATTCCTTTTCTAATCTTGTAGTCATCAAGATGATCATGTGTAATTCCATTTCCAATGAAACCAAGTTAAAACAGACTTAGCAATTGAAATCCTGGAACATGCTTCTGTAAAATAAAGATTGAAGAACTTATAGGCAACTCGTCATCAATCTGAAACCCATATTTACAGCTGAACAAAACTGAATGGCTTGAGTTGATAAAATCCTCCAGATAAGCAGCTACCGGGTCATAAAAAACATAATAATCCTCAAGATATTCGAGCTTCTACTTATTATGATTAAACAATCCATGTGTGCAATTTTTTCCATACCACTGTTTCAGTTCTGAATCATCAAACTTGTCATTATTCTCATAACACTTCTCAAGCTTGATATTAAAAGAGAGCTGAAATGCGTTTTGAAAAGACAAGCTCTGTATTTTGACATCTAAAGCTTCAACCTCTTTCTCAATATATTTAGCAAATTCTTCTAAAAATATGACTTTAGATTCCGAGTTACATGAGCTTGACTTTAAATGAGAAGACAAAAGGGAAGAAAAATTCTCATCTATTTCCTCATCGGTGCACATATCATTCCATTCTCTGAAATTTTGGGTGGAAAGAGATTCTACACTAAATTTTGTCTTCTCCATCCATGTCTTCAAAAAGACAATCCAAAATATGTTAATGATCTAATTGACCCAACAGACAAATCTTCAACCCAACTTTTACACTTTCCTTGTAATGAATCATAGAAGAGTCTAGTGAAGACATCTTCATGTTTAACTCTGAGTAGCTTCGTAAAGTCATGGAAATTAGATATATGTTTCACAGCTAAACTCAAATCTTATCCATTAAATTTAGGACCATTTCTCAACAAATATTCATCCGAAGGAAGACGATTTGGAAAACCAGGAAGTTCTGCAAAATCTAGACATGCATACATCGAAACAATAGAAGCAACATCTGAAATCCTCATTAGTCCAATGAAATCATCAATGAAGCTTTGAAATATGGATCCGTAGAAGTTGGAGTCTCCAGGTGAATAATTTGTAGCCAATACGTCACCAGCCCTTGTTCACCATCAAAGACTAGATATGTTCGTTGTTGTACAGCCCAGGGAAGTATGTCTTCATTTCTTCGTCGCCGACAACGGCGCCAAAAGATGTTATCAGTAAAGTTGAACCTAGACTACTGGGGTTCAAGCTTAGGGAAATCTTAACAGTAAATACAATGTATCTGGAAACTAATTCTACGAAACTTGGTGGTAGGTAAACAATTGTTACAGAAATCTAGCATATTTATATATTGAACAACAGGTAATGTATCAATATGATGGATATTAAAAGGAAACAACTATGAGCATAACTTTGTGAAAGACATGAAACATGTCCTGTATTCAAACATTAGAGACAATCACATATTGATCAAGAGAATCATGGCATGGATTGATAAGACCACACATAGTTAGAATAATGATAATATGTAATAGAATTATTAAAACAGAGTAGGCTCATATGAACACAATCATTTCAAAATAGTTATTTCCAATTAATATGAAGCAAAAACATGCATGCCTGCAATTTGAGCTTAGAGTCTGACTTCCATAATATGTTCCAACCTTTCCTCAACCCTCAGCTAGAAATCTACCCCTTTTTGCATTATAAGTAATACAATATATACAAGATGGATCCAACAACTGATCCCAAAATTTTTGGAATAAATGTCTATTAATAAATCAAAACTGAATAAGATCCTCGAATGAATGGAAAATTAGAATATCTCTTCATGAAATCTGTCATCAATCTTTGACTGACACGTTCTACTTGACATGTACTTATTTGGAAATTGCTTTTAGAAAATACTCTGCCACCTGTGATCACCGAATTCTCAAATCCTTCTTACAAATTTGATGACTCAACTCATCACTACAAATCTGGAGCGATCTGTAACCTACTGATCATTATCTTGAAATTCTGGAACTGATTATATACTTTATTATTGCCATCAAACCTGGAATAATCTCCAAATGCAAGCATTCCATGTGTGCATTTCCTTTGTTAATGTTTTGATTATTCTACTTTCATTTGATTCACAAACGATGTGTTCTCTGATGAAAATAAGCTTCATTATGACAGTTGGGTGCATGTTTGGGACTTGTCATTTTTTTGTGACTATATTCTTTGGATGTTGCATTAATACTTGTTCTTTCTTTAGCATCTGGTGGCCGCAACAATTGATAATAGGATCATTGTTCTCTCTTGATACTTGAGCTCAAGTGCTTGGACAGAGCACAAAATCCTTGTTTTTATAAATTTAATAATGGAATAATTTTACCAAGAAGATAATGAGATACTCCCCTTTTCTCCATGGACTGATACCTTCATTTCATGATGATCTCAAGCACCTGTGTATTTTGATGTTGGCATTTTATTTTAGATGAACGAACTCCATTTCTTGTACGGGAATAGAGCGTTGTGAAGAAAAAGAACACAGAAAAGATTACAATCTTCCCACGATCTTGAGAGACCCCCTTGGACAGTCAACTTGCTTCTCAATAAGCCAAGGATCTCCTTCAAATATGTCGTAAATGCATAGAGAATATTTCGATGATCTCAATCTCCAGAAGATTCCACAACCTAAATCTGGTAACTGCCTTGGCCTCAATTTGGCGATAATATCACATTCTATGACTGGCTCTTGACATATGCCTCCAGGATCTCTATACATCAGATTCTTTTGATTCTTTCTGGTGGTTTCTTTCTTGCGTTCTCTTTAACTGAAATTGAATTTTAATTAAGAAAAATGGGGTATTTCTCTTCAGCGAACTAAGGCGAGATAAGAGTGTTATCTCCTCACAATAATTAACTCAAGATCTCAAGAAATGGCAACGACTTTTCAACACATCTTTGGTGTGATTACTGAATTGAGAAATTTTGATGAGGGCGGATTTGGTACCAACATCTGGATCTGGCTGGGGAGGGCATGATCCCTTTGAGCTGCCAAGAAATGCAGACCAAGTGCCTTCCATTCTATCTCTACAATCACTTCTATAAGCAAACTGAAATATGTATAGTGCCCTGTCCATTGGGAAATGGAGTCTTTATTCTATTAACTTATTATCTGACTCCAACTAATGGCCATACTGCAAACTGAACTGCTAAGAAAGGAACTACATACTAAAAATAATATGCTCAGAAATGAGAGCTTATTTATGCACATTCCTTTTCTAATCTTGCAGACATCAAGCTGATCATGCATAATTCCATTTCCAATGAAACCAGGTTAAAACAGACTTAGCAATTGAAATCTTGGAACATGCTTCCGTAAAATAAAGATTGAAGAACTTATAGGCAACTCTTCATCAATCTGAAACCCATATTTACAACTGAACAAAACTGAATGGCTTGAGTTGATAAAATCCTCCAGATAAGCAGCTATCGGGTCATAAAAAACATAATAATCCTCAAGATATTTGAGCTTCTACTTATTATGATTAAACAATCCATGTGTGCAATTGTTTTCCATACCACTGTTTCAGTTCTGAATCATCAAACTTGTCTTTATTCTCAGAACACTTCTCAAGCTTGATATTAAAAGAGAGCTGAAATGGGTTTTGAAAAGACAAGCTCTGTATTTTGACATCTAAAGCTTCAACCTCTTTCTCAATATATTCAGCAAATTCTTCTAAAAATATGACTTTAGATTCCGAGTTACATGATCTTGACTTTAAATGAGAAGACAAAAGGGAAGAAAAATTCTCATCTATTTCCTCATAGGTGCACATATCATTCCATTCTTTGAAATTTTAGGTGGAAAGAGATTCTGCACTAAATTTTGTCTTCTCCATCCATGTCTTCAAAAAGACAATCCAAAATCTGTTAATGATCTAATTGACCCAGCAGACAAATCTTCAACCCAACTTTTACACTTTCCTTGTAATGAATCATAGAAGAGTCTAGTGAAGACATCTTCATGTTTAACTCTGAGTAGCTCCATAAAGTCACAGAAATTAGATATATGTTTCACAGCTAAACTCAAATCTTCTCCATTAAATTTAGGACCATTTCTCAACAAATATTCATCCGAAGGAAGACGATTCGGAAAACCAGGAAGTTCTGCAAAATCTAGACATGCGTACCTTGAAACAATAGAAGCAACATCTGAAATCCGCATTAGTCCAATGAAATCATCAGTGAAGCTTTGAAATCTGGATCCGCAGAAGTTAGAGTCACCAGGTGAATAATTTGCATCCAATATGTCACCAGCCCTTGTTCACCATCAAAGACTGGATATATTCGTTGTTGTACATCCCAGGGAAGTATGTCTTTGTTCCTCCGTCCTCGGCAATGGCGCCAAAAGATGTTATCACTAAAGTTGAACCTAGACTACTGGGGTTCAAGCTTAGGGAAATCTTAACAGTAAATACAAGGTAACTGGAAACTAATTCTATGAGACTTGGTGGTAGGTAAACAATTGTTACAGAAATCTAGAATATTTATATATTGAACAGCAGGTAATGTATCAGTATGATGGATATTAAAAGGAAAAAACTATGAGCATAACTTTGTGAAAGACATGAAACAGGTTATGTATTCAAACATTAGAGGTAATCACATATTGATCAAGAGAATCATGGCATGGATTGATAAGACTACACCCAAACAGAATCATGATAATATGTAACAAAATTATTAGAACAGAGTAGGCTCATATGAACACAATCATTTCAAAATAGTTATTTCCAATTAATATGAAGCAAAAACATACATGCCTGCAATTCGAGCTTAGAGTCTGACTTCCATAATATGTTCCAACCTTTCCTCAACCCTTAGCTGGAACTCTACCACTTTTTGCATTACAAATAATAAAATATATACAAGATGGATACAACAATTGATCCCCAAATTTTTGGAATAAATGTCTATTAATAAATCAAAACTAAATAAGATCCTCGAATGAATGGAAAATTAGGATATCTCTCCATGAACTCTGTCATTACTCTTTGACAGAGACGTTCTGCTTGACATGTACTTATTTGGAAACTGCTTTTAGAAAATACTGTTATAGGTCAAATATGCACTTCTCCATTCATGATCACATCTAGCCGTTGATCACACAAAAGGACAACTTGGATTGAAGAGCATGATTTCCCTAGATGATGTATGGACTAGACTCACCCTCCTGCAGCTGACAAAACACTGTTTTTTCATACATTTTCGACATGAACACTACTCCATAGGCATAAGAGCAGCATTTTCCTACTAAAATATGCAGGTTTGCTTCAATAGAGTAGTGTTCACCTTCTAAAATATGCATCTCTGCTTCAATAGACTAGCGTACACCTTCAGAAACCTTGCAAAAGCTGGTTGTAAGCACTGAAGTTGCATATTGTGCGCTACTATACTATGAAAAACTCACGTACATCTTAAAATGTAATAAAAAATATATTAATTTGACGAATTGGGATTAGTTGAAGTTGGTTTTGCAACTTCCCCAACCTCCCAATCAAACTACCTCTCGATCCAAACTGCCTACCTTATCCCATAAATACAAGGGGGATAGAAGAGAGAGACTAGACTCAAACTAGTTTAGACCAAACTAGGAGGAGAAACTATGGATTAAGGGTTGTTATGCTGGAGGAATTCCAAGTTGGTGTGAAGAGCAGGAGCCTAGGATCCGGTTGCACAAGCGCTCTGCATGATCAGGTATAATTGTACTGATTATTTGCTTTTGACAATAAAGGTGGAAATACCCTTCCTCTCCCAATCAAATGTCTAATGGATTGCATATTTGTTTGGATTAAATGCTTGATTGTATTTGATGTTTAAATTGTATTTCAATTTCATCATTGTTATATCAGTCAAGATATGCTGAGGAAGGTATCTTTTGTATTGCAGGTTCTTCAAGCGGAAGATCAAGTGGAGGATCGATCAAAGGAGCGAGCAAAAGCTAGGATCGAACTTTGTTAATAAAGTATGCCTTCAAGAACCTTGATCTATTTCCTTTTGTAGAAGCCTATGTGATATGTTTAATGTATTTACCTGTCACCCCATAAGTTGGTAGTGTACCTCTCCTCGCTATAGGGTAGAAATCCCGAACAACAAACTGGCGACTCTGCTGGGGACTTGGTTGTTTTATGCTCTAGGAGACCTAGTTAGCTTTCCTTCCAGTACTTTTTGATCTTTTTGATCCTCCGAGAGGCTCTGTAGGTTACTATAGCCTGTTTCCATTGCTTGACTCATCTCAGTTTGAAGTTTTAAAGCCTATTTCAGACCCTCTCTGGCATGAACGCTGCTTTACCTATTGCACAGTAGCGTACATCTCCTAGTATATGCAGGTTTATGTACTACACAGTAGCGTACATCTCCCAGTATATGTAGGGTTATCTACTACACAGTAGCGTACGTTTCCTAGTATATGCAGGTTTATGTACTACACAGTAGCGTACATCTCCCAGTATATGCAGGTTTATACACTGCACAGTAGGTTATTTTCCTATTAGTCTCTGTTTGCTTTTGGGGTTTGATTTCCACTTGTTTGGTTTGATTTCCATCCTCTTGCTTTGTCTTCTTAACTGATCCTTGGGGTCTTTGTGCCTTTGTTGAGTCTTGTTTTCCTCTCCTAATTCCCTTAGGTCATCTTTTGCTTGCTTGAGTACTCTTTGAGGTGTCTTGCTTGTTTGTGACTCTTTTTTAAGACTGTGCACTATTCCTTGTTGGACATAGCTGCATGCTCATACCCTAGATACTTGTTGCAGTCATACAAACCTTTGTTTGATAACATTTGTTGTTTTTGGCAACACTAGCATGCTTTGACGGTGTCTTGTCCTTTGATTTAGGGTTTGACCCCAAGTTGGAGTCCTTAGGGTGTTTTCAAAAGCTTTTTGAGTCTAGACACTTTTTGATTGCTTTGTTAGTTTTGGTCCAAGTAAGTTGAAGTCCTTTAGTTTGCTTCCATTCGAGTCTTTGTTATTGTAAGGTCATCTTTGGTTCACTTGCCTACATATTGCTTGGATTAGCTTTCTTAGGTTTTTTGGTGCTTTGGAGCAACCTTGGAGGTTTTCCTTTCCGTCACAAGCGTCTTTTATCCCTGTTTTATTTTCACTTTGTTTCCAAGCCCAAAGTCTTTTCTTTTGAAAAACTTTGTAGGACAAGTCTTTATCAAGTCATTGATTTGATTGTTGTGAGCTTTAGAGTTGCTTTTCCTTACTCGCATTTCTCTTTTAAGTCTTACTTACTTCCATTTTCGAGTTCTTTTTCTTTTACATATATCAGAAAAAGCAAAAATGAGTTTGGTAGTTTAAAGTAGTAAGGCTTATAATCATTTCGAAGTAGCGTAGTTTACTTTGTTTTGAATTTGAAAAGAAAATAAAAAAAGAAACCCATTTTAGGTTTGCTTAGTTTTCATTTTGGAAAGAGCATAAACGAAAAAAGAAAAAGAGTCTTTTGTTGCTGTGAAAGTTCTTTAATTTTATGTACTTTCCATTTCTATCACAACCACGCAACACAATGCACTGGAACCTTTGAGTAAAGAACAACCCTTAAAAAGAATAATTAATAAAATTTATTAGAAACTTTTATTTCTAGGGATGTCACTACACCAACTAGCTTAGGCTAGGGTTTCGGATTAGAACACACTTTAACTATCTGAAACCATTTTCATTACTCAATAATCGTAGTGAGACTTTTTTTAGGTAAACCCATTGACATCAAAGATTGTTCTGGAAACTCCACTGAAACCGGAGATAAGCACGAGGTCTTGTGAAGGTGAAATAGTGAGGATACCCCTTCACTTTTCATTCGGAGCATACAGCAAGGCTGGTTCGCATATGGGGATCCTTTTGGATTTCGGGCTTAGCTATCCTTCCCATGCATTCTAGTCGGACCTACGACTGTCCTTCAGAGCTTCTTTCGTGTTAATGGTAGCTTTAGTATCTTGACTTTAGTGCTTCTTACACAGGTGGCAGTGAAAGGTTATTTTCATTGTACCTAGGACAGATACAGAAGGTAACCCTTTTCAGTAATCTCGGGAGGACGGTTTGGTGATTCAAATGCTTACACCCAGAGGACCTGAACTGGATGCCATATAACTGTTCTTCAATGCTCTACTAGCTTGTTCTGGGCCCTGATCATCCCAGAATTTCTATTGAGAGTATTCACCATCCTTGTTTGCCTGATTTTGGATACTTAGGATTTTGTAGTGGTGTGCTCTTTGTGCTGCTTGTTTTTAGTTGGCCTTAGAGATTTCTGGTTTGTTGAGTCGAAATGTATGGATAGCATCTTGGTGAGCACCAATCAAGGCACCCCTGTTGAAGGGGATCCTTGTGCTTTTCCATTCATTGGGAACATTGGTACTCCCTTAATGGCTACCTTGAATCTTCCGGGATTCACTATAGGGCTACCGGTTTGGTTATTTTCCACTCTGAATGCTTTGCCATCTCTTGATGCTTCTCAAGTAAGCACCTCACATCAAGAGCATCAGAAACCTATCCCCGCTTTGCCAGTAACATCTTCTCCTCCTCCTTCTACCTCATGTGGTGAAAGTAGTAATACTAGTAACTAGCAGTCTAAAAGGAATAGACGGAGGAAGAATAGGAAGAAGATGCCAAAGCAAGGGGGAACCTACCCAGCCTCTGGAAGTCATGCTGGGAAAAAACACTTAGTCACTGTGAATCATACTAAACCTTGCCACCCTGCCTATGGAAGTCATGCTGGGGGCACCTACCCATCCTCTGGAGGTCATGCTGGAAGCAAACTTTCAGTCAATGCAAATTATACTGAAAGCATGTCTTCAACCACTTTTTCTCATGTTGAGGACACATCATTGATCACCGCTAGTCATATTAATGACAAGTCACCAGTTCGTGTGAGTCATACTGGAGACATTGAATCGGCTGCTGCAAGTCATGCTGAGAACGTTGATATTGTCGACAAACCTAATAAACATAATCTTAAGTTCCCTTGTAAGTTTTCCTAGGGAGACCATCTTACTCACCGATGCCCTGTTATTCCAGAGGTGCAAAGAGTGTGGTCCATAGTTCAAAAGTCTTCTGCTTCCGAACAACCAGCCAATGCAAGTCATGCTAGGGGCAAGCTATCAGCCAATGTTAATCATGTTGAGGGTATTTTTGTTGTTATGGAGTCTAATCTTATAGGACACAAGCCAAATTTCACTTGTAAACTTTGTAAGGGATATCACCTTACTCGCCGGTGCCCTGCTATTCTAGAGGTACGGAGAGTGTGGTCCATGTCTGAAGGATCCTCTGCTCCTGAACTGTCTATAGATTCCCAATATCCTGATCAACCTTTGGTTGATAAAGTCGTTGAACCAATGCAATATTTGGTCAACCCTACTCTCCCTTCGGAGAGTGAAGTGGTTGAACCAATGCAATCTTTGGTCAACCCCACTCTTCCTTTGGAGAGTCAAGTGATCGAATCGATGCAATCTTCAATCGATCCCTTCAGTCCTTTGGAGACTGATGCACCTATCCCTGAAGTCTTCTGCATTACCAGTTCGGATGTCTCTGAAAATGGGGGCACTGCATCTGTGCCAACTGAACCCCTACCAAGCTCTAGGATCATTTCTTTCGATTGGAATAGTCTAACTGGGCCTTTCTTTCCTTCTGCTACACCTTTCAAGATAAAGGTCGATATCGGAAACCATGTGGTTCACCGATGTGTTGTAGATGAAGGAGCCTCTGTTAGTATATTATCCCCTTATGCTTGGAGAGATTTAGGTTTTCCTAACCTTGTTCTAGTTGTTAATTGGCCATTGACTTTCGATAAAAGACCTAGTGAACCGTTGGGATTCCTCCCTCAAGTACCCGTTACTTTGGGTGGAAAAATAGTCTTAGTTGAATTTATGGTTTTAAAGGACCCTATGGACTTTGATATGATCCTAGGGCGTGATTACGTATATACTATGTAGGATGTGGTGTCTACGCTCTTTTGTGTGATGCATTTTCCTCACAATGAAAGCATTGCCACCATCGATCAACTTACATTTGTCAATCCCTCTTATTAGCCAACTATAGACCAAGTATGTCCCCCGTCAGTAGGCACTACTATGTCACAATCAAATTATGTGGCATATTGTTCCTTGAGTCCAATTGCTACTGAGAATAAGCCTCTGAATTCATGCTTACCTTCTCGGGACTGGGTCCCGACAATTGACCAGGTGATGACTCCATCTGAATGTTTAGATATGTGTTCCATCTGGGATAATATACTTCCTTCTGATGAATTTTTCCTGGAGTCTATAATACAGTCTTCCATTCATTTGGACATTGATCCACCTACGAACATTCTTTCACCTTCACTTCAAGCTCGTTAAAAACAGTAAGGAAGCTCCGAGCAATCTTCCACCTTTCCTTCGAGCTCGTTAAAAACAGTAAGGAAGTTACAAGCATTCTTTCACCTTTTCTTTGAGCTCATTAAAAACAGTAAGGAAGCTATGAGCATTCTTCCATCTCTCCTTTGAGCTTGCTAAAAACAGTAAGGAGGTCACGAGTTTAATTTTTCGGGCTCGTTAAAATTTTATGAAAAAGATTCTTATGGAGTTCTCTCTAAGCTCTTGTTAGACTCTTTAAATATGACAAGATTGCCGAGCAGACTTTTCCTCTTCAAGCTCGTTAAACGAATTGAAGGCCCATCTGCGTAAGTATAAGTTTAACCCTTTTCCGGACTTTTCCGGAATAGTTACGAAAAATGAATACTCTAGTCATCCGTGGCTAGAAGAGTTCTTCTTCCATTGTTTTACACTTTTTCAGGGAATGAGACTAACTTTACGAAAAAGGACCCTTTGGAGCCTTCTTTAGGGTTTTGAGGCTCTCAAAACATGAAAACACCAAGCGAGCTTTAACCTACTTGGGCTCGATATTAAAATCCATGAGTAGGTGTATGGAGTTATTGTTTAAGTTTTTCAGACTTCTTAAAATTGAAAACGCCAGCGACCAAGAACAGATCTCGGCTTGATATTAAAATCCAGAGATTAGTATTATAGAGTATTCTTCTATCTCTTCTTCGAAATCTATAAACAATGAAGAAATTCCCGAGTCTTCCTCCCATGGGCTCGTTAAACTCTTTAAATTGTTGGATCTATTGAGTTTTAATTCTTTCTTGGACTCATTAAAACAACCAGAAAGGTATTCTTTTATCTAAAAAGAATAAGGGATAAGAAGGGTATATCACTTCTTGCAGTTTCAAAGGCAGTTCAGTCAGTCCTATCCTTGAACACAACACCTATTTGAGTCTATCATTTAAGTTGGGTTTAATTTTGACTTTAGGGTGAACCTGATCTCTGAGTTGTTTACTCCCCCGGTTGGTTATTCTTCCAACCATATGGAGGGTCTGCTAATGTCTCCTACATTGTAGGCTTATATCACTTCCCCATCATGTTGAAAACTGCCTAAGTCACTTTGTGTCGTGCTTACTGTTCAAGGATACAGCCTGTGTCAGCCATTCTGTAGTTTATCTTGACCTCATGTGTCGGCCATCCTAGTGTCTGTCTTGTTACTTATACTACTCCACATCAGCTCATACCATTTGAGTGTTCCTCGTGTTGGATGATGGAGGATTCCTTAAGGCCTCCCTTCCAATGGACCTTTTCCTATCGACACCAATGCATTTTTCTCTGGGAATGAAGTTTAGAGTTTCAGTTAGTACCTTGAGGATTGCAGTCATTAGTGGCAATCTCTCTCATTGTTGAATTATGAGAATATATCAATGTCTCTTATTTGACAGGTTCCTCAAGTGTTCAATGTCAAGTCCACTTATTCACACTTGTTGGATTGTACTAGGTACCTTGGTCCCCATTATCATTATCGGTGGAAGCCCTTGCATTTGTTAACGGTACGCATCAATGACCGGTAATCAAACGATACCCCCCATGTTCGACTTCAGCTCATTTATTCACATGGTTAGGGTTTGTACCTTGGGTGGTTTGGATGAAGACCTTAGGATTTTGATAGCATTACCTCATTATGTTATCACCCAAGCTGCACAAGACTGAGCCTCATTCATTTTGGTTCTCCATAGGACATAGATCCATTTTGTTGTTATGGCTATGATCTCTCATTCTGACATGGATCCACACTTATATTTCAGTGGCCATGATATATATACATCTCCTAGTTATGTATTGGAGATCATGTTGTATCATGCTACACATCTATATGATGTCAAGATTGTAATTGCTCACTGGCCTTGATATTTATTTAAGGTACTTTTGTGACTTGGTTCTGTGGTTTCCTACTCCTCCGCCTTCTTGGAATTATAATGTATTTCGGCCATCATTTCGCTTTGACCTCACACATTAGGGGGCATCTGTTATAGGTCAAATCTACACTTCTCCATCCGTGATCGCATCTAGTTGTTGATCACACAAAAGGACAACTTGGATTGAAGAACATGATTTCCTTAGATGATGTATGGACTAGACTTACCCTCCTGCAGCTGACAAAACACTATTTTTTCATACATTTTGGACATGAACGCTACTCCATAGGCATAAGAGCAGCATTTTCCTACTAAAATATGCAAGTCTGCTTCAATAGAGTAGTGTTCACCTTCTAAAATATGCAGCTCTACTTTAGTTGAATAGCGTACACCCTCATAAACCTTGCAAACGCTGGTTGTAAGCACTGAAGTTGCATATTGTGCGCTACTATACTGTGAAAAACTCAAGTACATCTTAAAATGTAATCGAAAATATATTAATTTGATGAATTGGGATTAGTTGAAGCTGATTTTGCAACTTCCCCAACCTCCCAATCAAACTACCTCTCGATCCAAACTGCCTACCTTGTCCCATAAATACAAGGGGGATAGAAGAGAGAGACTAGACTCAAACTAGTTTAAACCAAACTAGGAGGAGAAACTATGCATTAAGGGTTGTTATGCTGGAGGAATTCCAAGTTGGTGTGAAGAGAAGGAGCCCAGGATCCGGTTGCACAAGCGCTCTGAATGATCAGGTATAATTGTACTGATTATTTGCTTTTGACAATAAAGGTGGAAATACCCTTCCTGTCCCAATCAAATGTCTAACGGATTGCATATTTGTTTGGATTAAATGCTTGATTGTATTTGTTGTTTAAATTTTATTTCAATTTCATCATTGTTATATCAGTAAAGATGCGCTAAGGAAGGTATCTTTTGTATTGTAGGTTCTTCAAGCGGAAGATCAAGTGGAGGATCGATCGAAGGAGTGAGCGAAAGCTAGGATCGAACATCGTTAATAAAGTATGCCTTCAAGAACCTTGATATATTTCCTTTTGTAGAATCCTATGTGATATATTTAATGTATTTACCTGTCACCCCAAAAGTTGGTAGTGTCCCTCTCCTCACTATAGGATAGAAATCCCGAACAACAAATACTCTTCCACCTGTGATCACCAAATGCTCAAATCCTGCTTACAAATTTGATGACTCAACTCATCACTACAAATCTGGAGCGATCTGTAACCTACTGATCATTATCTTGAAATTCGGGAACTGATTATATACTTTATTATTGCCATCAAACCTGGAATAATCTCCAAATGCAAGCATTCCATGTGTGCATTTCCTTTGTCAATGTTTTGATTATTCTACTTTCATTTGATTCGCAGATGATGTGTTCTCTGATGAAAATAAGCTTCATTATGACAGCTGGGCACATGTTTGGGACTTGGCATTTTTTTGTGACTATCTTCTTTGGATGCTGCATTAATACTTGTTCTTTCTTTAGCATCTGGTGGCCGCAACAATTGATAATAGGATGAATGTTCTCTCTTGATACTTGAGCTCAAGTTCTTGGACAAAGCACAAAATCCTTGTTTTTATAAAGTTAATAATGGAATAATTTTACCAAGAAGATAATGACATGCTCCCCTTTTTTCCATGGACTGATACCTTCATTTCATGACGATCTCAAGCACCTGTGTATTCTGATGTTGGCATTTTATTTTAGATGAACGGCCTCCATTTCTTGTACAGGAACAGAGCGTTGGGAAGAAAAAGAACACATACAATATTACAATCTTCCCATGGTCTTGAGAGACCCCCCTAGACAGTTAACCTGCTACTCAATAAGCTAACAATGTCCTTCAATGATGCTGTAAATGCATAGAGAATATTTCGATGATCTCAATCTCCGGAAGATTACATGACCTCAATCTGATAATTGCCTTGGCCTCAATTTGGCAATAATATCACATTCTATGACTGGCTCTTAACATATGCCTCCAGTATCTCTGTAAATCAGATTCTTTTGATGCTTTTTGGTGGTTTCTTTCTCGCAATCTCTTTAACTGAAACTAAATCTTAATTAATAAAAATGGGGTATTCCTCTTCAGTGAACTAAGGTGAGATAAGAGTGTTATCTCCTCACAATAATTAACTCAAGATCTCAGGAAATGGCAACGATTTTTCAACACATCTCTAGCGTGATTCCTGAATTGAGAAATTTTGATGAGGGCAGAATTGGTACCAACAGAAGCCATTAACTAATTAATGTCGTCGTTAAATGTAGGGTAATCATACCTATAATTCCATAAAGGAAAGAGTTCATCATTTAAAGCATCAACGTACTAGATGTTCAGCCATCATCCAAGTGGCTTGCGTATACATCTAGAGTTTAATTTTAATCATTCATGTCACGTCCAATTGAATTTCAATGGGTCCAATTAAATTTTAATAGAGTCTGGTTTCCCATGCTCCCGTCAAATTAGGCCCATCACTGAATGAAATGAAGCTAGATAAGGTGTTGAATTTAAATCATTCATGTCATGTCCAATTGAATTTTAATGGAGTCAGTGAAGCCAACTAATGCGGTCATTGATGGTTACTCTATGGCAGTCAAATTAGGCTCGTGACTAAATGAAGCTATCTAATTCTATGGTAGTCAAATTAGGCCCATCACTAAATGAAGTTATCTAATGCAATAGTTGCTGGTTAATCTTCATCATCATCATCTTTCTCTCACCACCTTTATCTCCATCCAACACTTGAAAACATAAATTTGTGATGATAATAATGTGCACATGTTATGTATATACAAAATGCTTGTACATTTTGTATAGAGGAAACGCGCTCGTGTTTCGTATAACATTAAGTGCGAAAACAAAAAAAAATTAATTTAATTATAACATGCACGCGTTATTTGAATTTAAACATAATGCGTGCATTCCTGAGAACCTAATCACCCACTCCTCCCATTCCTGTGTGTCATCCACAGTCCTATGTGGTTTGTTCGGACTTACCAAACCTGTGCTATGGAATTTACTAAACCACAGCTAATTAGACATTTCCACCATTTTTCTCAATATGCCTGTTTTTCACGGCTCTCTACAACATGCCATCCATTACCATTATTGATGAAATTTTAGGCATAGATAGAATTTTTTATGAATATTCCAAATATGTAATGTTAAAAAAAAATTATTGAGATTTTCTATTTATTTCCTAATTTTCTTGTGTGATCACTCCTTAAGTCAAAAAACATACTGTTAGTGTTTATTCCATAACTTTTTCATTTCACAACCATTTAAAAAAAAACATTTATGTTGCACTAGTAGACACTGACCTCTACATGCTATAAAAAATCCAAGTTGAAATAACTGGATTAAGACCTTCAAAGGCTGCACCCACATTTGATGTACCGTTCTCGAGGTTTGATCACTTACATAATTAAAAAAAAAAAATTAAACATTTAATTTTGGAAAAATAGTGCTACATTGGTGCTATGGGTTCTATACATGTCTACCAATTTTTGTAGCCCGAAACCGTCATTTAGGCACTGAAAGGCTACACCCACAAAAACATATCCCTTATCATTTGCCAAAAAAATAAAAAGTGACCGTTAGAAAAATTGAAATTTGACATAGTTATGTAAATTTTCAATACTTAAAACTTATATATTTGGAAACGTGACTCAATTTCCTATGTTTTATATTTTTCACTCGATGCAAGATATCTTGTGTAAGTATCTAAAAAAAACCAAGTAAGTTGAGGGATACCTGATTTTTCAGTTTTCTATTGCATCTAACGCGCCAAAAGTGACCCTTATTAGCTTGCACATGCCCAATAATTAATGTAGTAGGAGGAAATGGACTGTTCCCTTAAAGGAGGGGTGTTTGTAGTGATGCTCCCTTCTTTTTGGGTGTTCCCTCGTGTTCCCTATCAAAAGGTTTGATGTTTTTCCACTGCTATATGAGCTTAAGTCTCACATCGCAAATAGAAAAGAACAACGTGAAAACATAATAATAAGTCTTTGAGGTTTGACATAGATATGTATCTAAGGATTGATAGATATGATGAAGGAGAAATGACATACGAAATTGATGGAAAATTGAAAACAAGAGAGTTAAAGGATGTTCTCTCTCTTTTATGTTTGGTGTTCTTTATCTTTATGGTCATGATTATGGATTGCATATCATTAATTTAAAGTTCAATCATAAATTTCTCTAACACAATAAATCTTGAATACATCAAGAACATTTGAATACACCAAGAACATTATAAATATATCTCTTATACATATTCATATTTGGCATTTAAGAGCATTTCGCATTTAAGAACATACTTGATCATCTCATACGCCATTTGATTTCCTTTCATTGGTTTCCCTTTTTTGTTTTAGCTCCAATGTATTTAACATTGTGGTTTAGTTAATCTAGTAACACTCACTTTTATTTCACTATATTTGAGAAGTTGAAGATCACGATCTTATGTCAAATAGTAAGACAAAAACAATCAATTTAGAACAAGAGCAACAAGTTACAATGTCGATGACGATAACAACGAACACATGAGAAAAAAAGCATGGAGAAATATGGGTTAAGTTTTTTTTGCTTCTCAAGTTATGCAATGGCAATGCCATGTAGTAGTGTGAACAGGAAGATGAATCTCTGTCGCTCTCGCTCTTGCTCTTCCATATCTATATTTAAGTGTGCGTTCACTATCATGATTAATCACCTTGCTTCCAAAGAAGGCCTTGAGTCAATGGGCTTGCACAATGTATATATCCTTTAGAAATGGTTATTGATTTCAGCTTATACCAATTTATTTATAAATTATGATCCAATGGAATATAAAGCATACATTTTTCACAGACATGTAATTGGAAAAACTCAAAACCAATAACAGACTTTTGGAAGGATTTGTCACAGCATAATTGCAATTTTATGTTAGCTGATGAATTATCTAAGGACAAAAATAACAAAGACTTGTTTTGCAAATTTCAATTGAGCAGCATGTCAAATTCTGTCTGCTAGGAGGAACATCTTTGAAGATGTCCAAGGAGCCTGTATATTTGTTCTATGCTTGAATCTGAAAAGGGTTGCTAAAATAATTGCATTTACATGAAGATCCTTAAAAAAAAATTAGGGCCACCACAATAATCTTGACAAGGATGATTGAGTTAAAAGGTTAGCTACAAATTCAGATGTCATTTATTGGGACTAATACTAAGGAACATATGAACATCTCATTATTGAAATCTCAAAGCATCAAGAATAGCCCATGAAATTTGTTTTTTTCAAATTTCAGGCCCTAAGAAAATATGAACAGCATGTCAAATACAAATTAGACATAACAAATGGAAAACTATCTAGCATAATCCAACTCAAAGCTTAAGATTTATGTAGTCAACAGGTCTTAAAAATACAAATTTAGAAACTTATTCTAAATATGACTTCAAGCAGCTTTCTAAGCTTTCTAATTGAATGATCACAGTGAGCACTAGCATATGAAAAATGAATTCAAGCATCACATCACAGAAGTAGAGGACATTTACTTGAAGTTAGAAATCTATGCAATCAAGAAGATGAACAAGTAGCAACAACATATAGCAGAATTTGAAATATATTTTGCCATGTGTAGTAGCAATATATATATATGTGTGTGTGTGTGTGTGTGTGTGTGTGTGTGTGTATTTATATGCTAGATAAAATATATAGGCATAAAGTATGAAGACAGTGGAAAAAATATATAGGCGATCCCAAGGAAAAAGCCATATAAAGTTGGTTTTATACATATTATCGATGCAAAGTCTAAAGAGGCATGTTGTTTGGGGAGTTTATTAGACCATAGAAAAAATAACAAAAATTGTTTTGTAGTGTATCAATGAGTACTATTAATTTATGTTATGGTCTTGTAAGCATCGAGTGTGAAAACAACTTGTACAAAGAGTCTTCAGAGATGAAAAACTGTTGATGGGATGCTGCTTCTGTATTGCTCATATGTAGTCATTGCAACTAATGGGAAATATTGTTGCAGTTGTGGAAATTTCATTGTCTAGGCTAGTGTTCCATCTTCTGTTTCAAGAGCACATTCCATACAATGTTCATGTCTTGATGGTGTCTTTTGCTTGCAGATGATGCAATCTGATAGGTTGTCAGGGATCTACTTGTTGCAATTATTGCAGACTTTGTGGAATGGAGGCATGAAGGCATTTTTGTTTCAAGTGTTCCATGCACCTGCAAATTGTAGGTGGTAAATTTCAGTTTGAAAAAAGAATTCAAATATGTTTTCAAACATGGAAATATATGAATCGATGATGAATATTGTTATGGTACTGGAAATTAGCAACAACCAACAAAAACATTACCAACAATCTTGTGGTGTCAAAATGGAAATGAATTAAAGCACTTCAGCAACTATCAACAAAATCATAAGCAAAGACACTATTAAATCAATACATGGATCTATAACAATTTTACAATTGGCTGGTTGTGGAAAAATGTAAAAAAACAAAACTATATAAAGGCCAAGTATCAAATGGTGGGAAAAAAAATGATATCCAAGTACCTGAGAGATTAAAATCGAAACTGTCATAATTGCAAGATTAAAAGCTTTAGAGTGAACACAATTTTTTTGCACTGCCAAGTTATATCAAATGATGTTTCACGCTATCTGTGGCATATCTTGGAAATTGCATAAATTTCATAAAATCCTTTCAAACATTTGTTTCTCATGACTATTGTATAAATGATCCAAATAATTTGCAGTCTTCACCAAGTGCTTATGAAGCTGCTTTGAGCCGTTTTTCTTAATTGTTCAATTGGTTGAATTAACCTTTAAACTGTATTAAGATTGATCAGTTCACATTGCTGTAGTTTCAGATTAATTTGTTGGCAGGATCAATTCCTTTACCAGGTGGTTATAGATGACAATAAAAGGAGGCAGGTTTGAATGCAAATAATTTTGATCGATCTATTTGGATTGGCATATGCTTGGCATGATCAATTCCTTTAGCAACTGGTTATCTAATTTATTTGAACCATTTTTGTCAATTGTTAGATTAGTGAAACTCAACTTTGGAACCCCTTCTAGACGACGAACATCCTCATTCTATTAGTTATCTATGCAATGACTATAGACCTATCCTAGCAGTTTTTAAAGGCTTGACAATCTAGTGACCTCATTCCCACTACAACTCTAATGGAAGTATTTTTTCTGTGCAACATTCACTCACATCCACAGGTTAAGGAGCAAATATATGCTTCTAGTCTTTTGACACTTTTTGAAACTTGACATTCCACTTTTCATCTATAGTTTCGATCAATGTTGAATTATTATCTAATCAAGCAAATTGATACCATTGTTAATATTATTGCATCATATGGTATTTGATTCCATTGAACCTTATTTGAATTCATATCAACATTTAATCTTTGATGAAGTGTGTTTTGAACCAGGCTTCCAAAATTAGAAGAAAAACATGGAAAGCAATATCACTAACAGATGGTCAATAGTTTTTCCCTTTTAGTTGATCTTCATGAGGAAAGAATCTTGAACTCACTTTCACATGGAAGTGTTTTGAGATTGCTCCTATTTTTTTTAAGAATGGTATGAAACAAGGCTAGAATGATTTCAATATGAAGGAAAGTATGTTTAGCATATAGATTGTGCCAACCTTGTTTCAGAGCCAATGATAATAACAACCTTTTCCTAGTGATGTAATGCCTTGAATGCACCATTCAAGTTGCTAGAAAAAGAGTTGGGCCTTCCCTTATTTGCACAACCAGTCTTCCAATCTTGACATGAGACATCTAAGCCATTTCACAAAAATGCCTATGAAACTAATAACGAGAGCATTGAGTTCCTTGGCCCCAATACATAACACAACTCTTCTATTGAAAATGCCACCAAAATTTCATAGTGCCAACACCAAAAGGAGATAGAATGCAAGGACCTTTACTCTCTTTCATAACAACATCGTGCATTAAAAAAATGTGCCAAGTAGAAAATGGTCGAATGTGGCTAGTAGGGACACACTCTAAGATCTCCTTTCCATGTACACAACAATCATGTCACTACACTAGATTCCTTGACACTCTTGCACACCAAGAATAACCTTTCCAGTCATCTAGGATCATCCTGTTCCATTGGTGTGTATGCTAAAACATGACAGTTTTTTAATTGCAAACCCCACAACATTGGTAGAGGACCTATAGTGTAAGAACTCCAACACATTTCATCCTAATTAATGTTCTAGATCTTGTCTTCATCATTGGGTCCTTCACTTATGCTATCTAGAATTTACTTGATTCTCTAAATGTTTTAGACCTCTACATATGCCAATCAACTAGAGGGATTGACCAAGTGTAGGCCATCTATTTTAAGGAGAGCTTCAACACCATTTTAAACTTGGTATACACTACGACTGGTGCGAAGAAATTTGTTCATGGAAGGCAATTGAAGAAAATTGCTCTGTTTCTAAAGGAAATAGTTATTATTGAAAATTGTCATCACTTCATCTAGCAGGAGAAACCAAATGAAGTTTCAGATCATATTCTGAAATATATGGAAGACTGCCAACCTAACATCCATGTCAACTTGAACTTGTATGATCTAATTTTAAAACCATTTTTGGCATTGTTGCTTGCCGATTTTGCACAGAAAATAAGGTAATTTATTTCCTAGAACTGCTTCTCAAGTGTAGCTGTAGTTGTATCTATTTTCCATCTTTATTGTTGGGTTAAATTTCTTAGTTGTTTTATTGTGTTGTTTGGGTTGATTTATCATTAAAACACTATTAGGACAGGCATTTAACTGGATCCAAATCTGGTTTTATTTTTTGCAGAAGTGATTTAATTGTGTTAGGATTTGGTTGCATTTTTTAGCCTGTTACTAAGTTGAGGAGATATCGTTCAAAATTCTATGACCATCTCATTATCTTCAGAATGAAGAAATGTTCCGGGTTTAAGATGGGCCTATGCTAGTATGTAACTGACCAAATTGACACAAGAACAACATTTATTTTGCAAAAACTATCTACAGAATAAAGCCATCTCAATAAATTGATGTCCAACAAACCTAATTTTCTGTAAATCAGTATCACTTAACAAGAAAAATGCAGATCTGATAGCTAAACTAGTGCCAAGTTCTTTTGAATTACAAGAGATTAGAATTGATCACATAATTTGACATCCACTTTTCCAGAACTTGGAAACATTTCCAAATCAAAGGAGACATAACCAACATAGAATAGTGATTTAATTTTTGCAGATTTCAATCAATAGGCCCAAGCTATCTACAATCAATATCCAAGAAGCAGCCTAAGTTGGAGAAACTTGTCACTTGACTTGCATATTTTCTCCATGCTCGAATCTGTAAATGGTTGCTAAAATGAAATTGAACTGTCTAGTCAATTAGATCCAAATAATGGTCATAGATATAAGAATTTTAGCTCTTGATCCATTCTAAAAAGGTTCTTTGTTGCAGACCAATTAATGTTTTTTTATTCGTAGGAAATGACCCGTTGGAAATAACTATAGCAATCCACTAATGCATTAACAAACAAATTCTCTACTCCTAGTGCAGTGAAATTTGACTTGAAAATAAGAAGAAATGTGACAGAGATGTGAAATCAATGCAAACTGCACATATTCTAACTGTACATTCTCTAATGACTTGATGCAATTATTATATTCCTTTGTACATAGCAAAGTCTATGACTACAAGCCATGTTTTTAGATTGACAAAATTTCAGTTTTCGCAAAGTTCAACTAAAACTTAAAACAACACATGCTTTCAGTTGTGCCATAGAATCATAGCTATGGAAACAGAGACAACCAATGGATACAATCGTATATAATTGTGAATATGCATAGTATAGCTAAAGCATTATTACATTGAACAAAGATTAAGATGACATGTTTGGAAACTATTTTAAAGCAATTGCAAAGAAGGGAGCCTGCACTTTCCTTTGTATTTGATTGCATGATTGCAAGCAAGTGTTCCTTTGCATAAGCTACCAAAACTGAGAGTGTACACTCTTCATTATAGTTTGAAAATGCACATTCTAATCAGAACTGAGAAAGAATGAGTTCATTGTTAAATGCCAATCCTGTTGTATTGTTGACACTAGATGTTATAACTATTTATAGATAAAAGTAACTATATTTTTATTGTGAAGTAAAAGAAGTAGACTCATTTCAATTAAAAAACTGGACTCTATCTGATTTCAAGTGTGGATAAAACTTAATACACTTTGGTGTCCAATTGTTATATCTTTTTTACTTGATGAGAAGCTTTTGATTTCAAGTTTAATGTTTTTATTATTTTAACTTTTTCCACAATTTTATTTTTTTGTTGTTTTAAAGAAAACTAAATGCTAGTAGACATTTATAGAATAGATGGTAGAGTTTTTTTGCTGAAGAGTTCTAGGTTTCCCTCTGTGTTGGCACAGGGTCCATGGAAGTCTTACCTTCCAGGTTAATCCATTACATATTCTTCCCTAGCCAGCAATCCTCGTAGTTTCTACAGCCGAGCAACATTTTTATATATATAGTCAAAAATATTATACTCAGTGATAGTTCCACTTTTTTTTCTTTTTTTGTTGCAGTGACCATGATGCTGCTTATCTACAGTTAATGGTTCATCTACAATAGGTGAAGTAAGTATGCCACTGAAAGAGAACCTATAATATAGTGAATGATATCCTTTGAACATGATATATAGTGAAGGATAAACCCTAAAATTGACGCCCTATTAATTTTCCCACCTTAAAATCTTCTTGAGAATCGGTGAGGCTCTCCATTTTGCTTTCATTAATAGTAATATTTTTTGGGGCACAACTCTATGCATGAAGACAACAATTTACCTGCTCAAGACATGCATTATTAACAACTAACACTGATGAGCATCATTTAGCCAATTTATTTGGTGATCTTCTATCCTTTAAATGGGTTCTAGACTGAGCATCAAATTGCTTGAATCTAGTCTGTGATTGCATCTTAAACTATGGAAAGCCAATTGGTGAATTGAACCTGCGACTTACAGTCCAGATTCTCTCTACAGACCTCTAGGCACCTATTTTGGGCTATGGACTATCTTTAGTCTTCAGATAGTTTGAATATGAAATAAAGGATTGACTGTAGTGAAAAGGTCCCAGACTCTTTACAGAGCTTTAGGCACCTATCTTGGGATATGAACTATCTTTATTAATAGGACGGTTTGAATATGAAATAATTTAGCATGACTGAAGTGAAAAGATGGGAGAAACTCAGGGCGGTGAAAATAAAAAAGAAGCAAACACATGTAAACGATGAGGGAGATGACAGTAATTCCAAGGCTCCGTAACTGTAACATATGGAAAGCATGTAAACCAACAAATTCTCTATTGATAAAAGTGAAACACATGCTTAAGCCAGATCAATTTAGCATTAAAGGTGCAACACATGTATAGCTAAGAGGATAAGTAAAATGTGGCAGCCCATACTTGGGGTTAACCGTTATATGGATTGCTAAAAACCTGAGATATGACTTTAGCAAGTTTGCAGATGCATTTTATTACAGTGCAGACCATAACTAGGATGAGTCGTACAACATTAAACTCATTCCCCTTTTTTAGAAAAGGACATGACAATCGAAGAATAAATTGAGAAGCTCCAAATATTGGAGTAAAAGGTAAAACTCTATACAGATATGGCACAAAGCACCTACATCTCAAATATGAGCAAAACAATTTAATTTTAGTTGAGATCAGGATGTTTGAACTCGATTCTTTGGAAAAAGATACTATTTTAACTAAAATAGTATAAATTCATGTTAAAGCTATTAAGAGAAAGCTACTTGGCTCTATTCAAAAGGGTTTTGCATATGATAGGAGGACCGAGGAAAATAGAAAGTTTAAAATGTCACAAATAAAAGACCCTACCCATCTACAGAACCCTCTCTTCTTATACACCTTAATGAGACTTATTTATACTTATTTTATACTACTTTCCCATGACAAGTGGATTTAATGATTAAAATGGATACACTTGCAATTTAACTTAGTCAATTTTATGATTGGACCAGTTTAGGAGATAGAAATTATAGTGAATACACATAGTTTTTTATTTTACTTGTTGAGGAGACTCTCGACTGTGAATATGCTTATTGAACTTTCTAATTGGACTGATGCTAGGAAATCCCCATTCTCTCTGACTTAGTAGGGAATCGTTAACTCTAGTAAAGCCAATCATTCTCTCTAGTCCCAGGAATAAAAGCAAAGCCCATTTAATATTATGATAAAGGCCTTTATTCTTTTGCTAGTCATTAAGAGTTTATTAACTTGTCCCCCAGCACTGAAAGGAAGGCCAGTCAGTCTCTATAGTTTACCGCTAGGAATAAGTAGGTAGAAAAAGGAAAAAGGCAGAGATTAGTCTATCTCTAGGCAAAGAAGAAGGCAAAAATAAGTCTATAAAAATAAGGAACAACCCTTTTTACTATATTGGGTGGTGGGATTTTATATCTAGGTCTGGCCTTATTTATCTGATTAAATTCTTACCCGGATGGAAAATCCTCCAGCTTGAAGGTGGCCTATTGGGTGGTAAATCCTCCTCTTTACACTCAAACAGCTGAATTGAAAGGATTCGTGATTAATTTCGTAATTTACAACCATCAACCCGAATTGTAGTTTAAAATGTCCACAATTCACACAAACCCTAAAAATAGCCGAATGAGACACTGTTTACATACATTATATCCAACACACACTGCAAACATTTGAAAAGGTTCTCTAGAAACCAGAGAAATTATCCATAAGGGAAATACTACATCACAGTTTCGCAGCAACCCGCAACAAAAAAAATTGCTGCAACTGGAAGCAAGGTTTCTTTGCTTACCTCTGCCTCGCGAACTGCCACTAAAACAAAGGAGCCATTGTCCACAACGTCGGGCCTGTCACTGTCGCCGCTGGAACATTCCATGAAATTGGAGACCACCAACAGCGCACTCATAGAAACTCTTTCCCGCCAGAATAGAAACCGAAACTAGCAAACAAAACTAGGGAAATAGCCCCCAAATGCCTTTAAATAACAAACCCACCAGCTGAACCAACACGAACTGGCATTAAACGCCATCCTTGGTTCAATAACTGCAGCAAAGGATTGACAACTGCAACTCGCCCAGAAACCCTCGCCACAGTGCCCGACCAACATAGGAAAACCACCCTCAAACTCCATTGCAACTGGTTTCATAAACAACAAATTGCAGTTGAACGTAGCCATCAGAACATGTTTCCCAACTCCTGTCTCGCTAAAAAAGTGTTGAACGCATCGTCTCGGATACCCACTGACGTATCACTGAAGAAATAAAGAGAACACACCATAACCCAGACCCATTTCAGAAACCTCTAACAAAATAATAACAAAAACCTTAGAATTGACGAATAGCAGACGAATCTCACCTGGGCATCATACCATCTTCCTAGACTCCGTGTTCGAGACAACATGGCTTTGATCTCCCAGCATGAATTCTCAATCTAGACTGAGACGACTTTGATCTCAATTTAGTTATCCCAAATTTTATGCTAGTTTTGGCGTTTGACACAGTACATGGATAGAGCCTTATTCAATGCCTAGGATCTTGTAGCAATGTACAACCCAGTTTCAGAATTCGAGGCGGGATAGATGTCAAATTGATTCCCCACTCCAAATTTCAAAGCACAAAATTAAGATTTAAGCATAGTTTCACTTTGCAAAATGCAAAATGCATATGCACCGACAGACTAATAGGTCCAAAATTACCACAAGACGTCATCAACATAATAGAGATTTGAGTACTTTAATAACTTATATTTTATTGAATGTCCAAAAAATATTACAATTATATTGAGTAGTTTAATAATTTGTATTATATTAAATGTTAAAAAAACAAATACAATTATATTAAGGAAATTTTGGAACACCACAAAATAATGAATATATTATTTGTTGAAACATTTCTATGAGAAATGATATCAAAACTAGAAATGTTAAATATAAATTCATGTAATTCTTATTCTCATAAATAAATACTATGTAACTGTGTGAAAAAAAAATACTATCTAAATAAAAATATTATAATAGATTAATAAATTAACAAAAATATTATATTTTATTTGTAATTTCTTGTTCAATATCATACTTTTCTATAATTAACTATAAGAGACTTGTACTTCTTTTTTATTTTCCACTTTTTATCTAATAACAATGTTCCTTAATGGTAGTTTTAACCATCTATCTCATATTTGGTATGCTTTGAATTTTCAATTGATTTGTAGTTTTTTTTTAACCAAAATCGAAAATATTTGGAATTATAGAAAAGTTGTGCATAGCCATTAATTACATAGATGCAGTCTGAGAAGATATAACCAAAAATTGCACTAACTTACATGTACAAAAGTTTATATTATGCTTCCTAGAGTTCACCATGACATAAGAGGGATATACCCTTGCATACTGATGGACAAGCAAAACACAAAAAAGCATTCAAAAAAAACTATTAAGAGACCAACCCTACTATTTATGCTTGTCTTGGAAACCAAAAATTGGTTGCCGTACCGAGGTTTCATCTATTGGACTCACATCTTCTATTGGGGATTCTTGGC
This sequence comes from Larix kaempferi, assembly GCA_027924585.1. Taxonomy (NCBI): domain Eukaryota; kingdom Viridiplantae; phylum Streptophyta; class Pinopsida; order Pinales; family Pinaceae; genus Larix; species Larix kaempferi. Next base: position 29,807,274 of record BSBM01000089.1, read on the forward strand.
AATAACTGCATTGAGTCATTTTTTCCATCTTCATGATTTATTCTTTAATATTACCCAAAGTGCCCATCAATTCATTCAGATTTCCTTCTAAATCATCAATACGAGAGTTTTGATAGGAGCTACTGTGAAATATACCTCATGTCTTCTGCAGTCTCATGATTGTCCTGAACCCCTGTGCAAACAACTTCAAAAACTCTGCGAAGGTATTTTTTAAAGTCTTTAATGATGGGCTTCATGATAGTGATTCCCTCAACAAGACCCACCATTGAACCCTGCATTAAGTTCCATGAGAGACCAAAATCTCCAGGCTCTAGAGCCCAAAGAGATAGGGCTTCCAGCTGTTGCAGGTCTTCTGCTACAAAATGCTATCTGCATCCCCATCTTCCTTGTCCGCTTGAAAAGAAATAGTGCTCAAAACTGTACTCCTCTGCATTTCTGCAAAACTTGCCTTCCCACTTATGCGAACTCCACCTAGAAGGTTCGCAATTAAAGCCTCTTCAATGCTCCTGCCACCAATATGGCATATGGGAGACTTGTCATGTGAACACCCACACTTCTCCGATCGAGGAGAGAGGGGAGAAATTTCCAAAATCCAAGGTTCTAAGCTAAGGGTGGCAACGCCATTGAAGCCTACACTGCCAAGGAGCTTAGGGGACATGTTTAAACTTTTGATCGCCATTAACATATTTCACCATTCCTAGAACGAGCTTGACTCCTTGATTTGCTAGTTCATCGGCACGGCTATTGTTCTCCCTCAGAACATGGAGAAAAGAGACCTGAAGAGGTTTATTTAGAAGAACAATTCTGCAATATATCATTTTGCATCGAGAAGCCCCTTTTTCATATCATGTTCTCATCTTTTGTATGACTTGCCTAGAATCTCTGAAAACCATCCGTTTGGAGATGTTTAAATTCGAGGCTATTTCCATGCCGTGAAGGAGGGCTAGCCATTCTGCCTCATTGTTTGATTTTATTCCCAAACCCCGAACAAAAGAGCTCACAATTTTTCCTCTCTACTAACTTTGTAGTTAGCTATCTAACTTTATATAACTATAGTAATAGTATCCTTCATCAACTTTACATATATTTTCTTATAAAACCTATTTACATTTTAAAACACACATTTTAATAAATAAAACATTAATAACTCAAATACTTCTCCATTGCTCTCCAACACATCTCTCAGTACATTCCTTAATATTTTTAAGGATATATATTAAGGAATATATCCTTTATTAAATGCATTCCTTAATATTTTTAAGATATATATCCTGTATTAAAGATGGATTTAGTTTCATCACTTCCAAGTTCCAACCACAAATGACTATCTGTATAAATGTTATCTAATAATTGGATCTCCTCCTTGCTCCTACATCTTCCAAGACCAAGTCAAAAACATGGTTTCAACAAACTGCTTCTAGTCAAATCACTTCTCCTTGTTCTTTGACAAAATTCGTTTTCTTCACGCGGTTGAACAGTAATTATCTAATAGTGCGCAAGAAATGGTAAAGAGCAGGCCCCGCCGTCTGCTCATAGTATTCGTTATTGTCTTTGTGTGTATCTCGGTGCATGGCCGACACGCCTTCAAGCTTTCAGTGACATTTGTCCAGAGCGGCGTACATTCTCACATAGAGAGAGATGTGTCAGCAATCTCAGGCGCTGCCCTCCGTGATATTTAAAAGGGTCTCTGTCTCTCATTCTTTTCAACGCAATCTTAGCGCAGCAGTACTACTCTATCAGAGCATTGCATTACCGTTGAAGAAGCCCATATATCGATCTTGTTATTCAGAAAGATGGCAGATCAGTACAAGCAATATGGGCAGGAGAAGGCTGGACAAGCTCAACAAACAACTCAAGTAACCATTTTTATTATTTGTATTCTCTCATTCTCTTTAGTCTATGCTGTTTTAAAAACCGGTGTTGCTTTTAAAGTAACCATTTTTATTTTTTGAATTCTCCCATTCTCTTTAGTCTGTGCTGTTTTAAAAACTGGTGTTGCTTTTATTGATGGTACTGTATATATACTGGTTTGGGCAGGGGATGATGGGGACTGCTCAAGAGAAGAGTGGTCAGATGAAGGATATGACTCAGCACAAAGCTTCTCAGGCGACTGAAGCGACCAAGGGAATGGGTCAATCGGCCATGGGTACAGCCCAACAGGGGAAGGAACAAACTGGCTCTTTCTTCCAACAGGTTGTTCATCATTTTATCAGAAAATATTTTATTGTTGGTTTTTAAAAGCAGATTCATATTGAATTTGAAAGGTTCTCTTACCATTGAATTGAATTTGTTGAAAGTAATGAATTTGGATGATGTTAATCATTCATGTAAATGCAGGCAGGGGAGAAGGCGAAGGGTGCAACGCAGAGTGTGATGGAGGCTGTGAAGAGCCCCTTTGCTGGTACCGAGCAGAACAAGTGATCACGACTACCGTACCATGCTAAGCCTTTCTGTGATTGCAGATTGTAATAATCTTCCCATTTTGATGAATAATAAATATTGGATGCATTGATTGATCATAATGACAAGCAGATGATGAGATTGTGGAATATTTGAGGTTCTGGATGTTTGAATTTATGAATTTATGAAGTGTCTCAGTCTTTCTACGAGACTTTGCATTCAGGAGTAATAGATGTTTAATAATGAAATATTGTGTTCACTGTTATGTTAATTTTAATTTGATCTACAAGTCCAGAAATTTGCCGATACAAGGTTTGATATGATAGATGATATATTTGCCTGGATAAGTATATTTATTGTTTTGGAACTATTCAAGATATGTATTTATTCATTCTCGCCATTACGTCTATTCCATGACAGTGATCGGCGTAAAATAATTTTCTTTACAACAATACAATGTATTTAGTTCTACGAATTACAATCCATAACAAGGAGACTTCACAAAAATCCGATCCGATAATAATCTCCGTAAAAGTCTTTTAGTGATTCATTACTGTCCATAAATCAGTGTAGCTTCTGATTGGTGTCTGGTAGGGTTTCTCTATTAATCACATTTAACAAAATATGATGGCGTGTGGGGAAGGGTTTCTTTTTCGGTGATCTGATCTCAAACATATGATGGTGTGTGGGGAAGGGTTACTTTTTCGGTGATCTCAAACATTCCAGGTCACTGTAATTTTCAGCATACATAAGCATTATGAATAATGGCAATTTTGATTGATTGATAACCAGAATGCATATTGAAGAATGGGTAAGTGGGAATGGTGGAGAGAATGCGGACTGAACTGAACAATGCATATTGAAGAATGGGTAAGTGGGAATGGTGGAGAGAATGCGGACTGAACTGAACAACTCTGGGCTTACTGAATCAAACCTATGGGGATTAAAAATATCTTATTTTTCTCCTTTTCTCGTGTTAAGTTTCGATGCTCCGTTGGTTGTACCGCATCATCTCAAACTATGTGTTTCAAGTGAATCCAATCTCATCAGTAGCTTTACCCCCACCCCCACCCCCACCCCCAGAAAGATGTGTTCAGTTGCGGCTTGAACATAAAGCCAGTAACGCTTGAACATAAAGCCAGCAACGGCAGAAGGACGTGTTTAGTTGCGTCGTGAACATATCAAGCCAGCATAGATTAAGATCATGTGTTACTTGCTGCTTGAATATAGTAAGTCTTCGAATATAGCAAGTCAGCATAGATTTAGATTCATTTTAAACTTGGATTTATCAAACACCTTAAATTTGGATTTATATATCAAGCACCATCAAGTCAACATACATTGATGTCAACATACATTGATGTGTTTAATTGCCAACATACATTAGATCCATGTGTTTAGTTGCGGCTTGAACATATCAAGTTAACATAGATTTAGATCCATTTTAAACCTAGATCTATCAAACACCTTAAATCTGGATCTATATATCAAGCACCATCAAGTCAACATAGATTTAGATTCATTTTAAATCTGGATTTATCAAATACCTTAAATCTGGATCTATATATAAACACCAAAAATAATTCAATCATATAATTTTAATTTAATTAATAATAAATACATTTTAAATCTGGATTTATCAAATACCTTAAATCTGGATCTATATATAAACACCAAAAATAATTCAATCATATAATTTTAATTTAATTAATAATAAATACCTGGATCTATATCAATCATATAATTTTAATTAAATCACTTGGATATCAATCATATAATTTTAATTAAATCATTTGGATCTATATAATCATAGAATCTTAATTAAATCACTTGGATCTATATAAGCTTATATGACTTGGATCTATATAAGCACCAACTTGGATCAACTTGGATCTATATAAGTACCAAAAGAGATCCAATCATAATTCATTCATATAATTTTATTTAATGATAATCAAATCATTTTAATTAAATCATTTGGATCTATATCTATCGTATAATTTTAATTAAATCACTTGGATTTATATAAGCTTATATCACTTGGATCTATATAACCACCAAAAGAGATCCAATCATATAATTTTAATTAATAATAATCAATTAACCGGATTTCATTCCTTTTCCGAGAGACATTGGACGTGAAAGGTACAGAATTCACAACCGAGAGAAATTTAGAATGGGCAAGATAATAAGCAAGGAATTCACAATCCTCTCCAGCTCGAACCTAGAAACTTTGTCCATGGACCTGCAAATGTAGAGGTTGGCCTTTAAAGCATTCAAACGAGACAGACGTAAATGTGGATTGGAGGTACGTAAAGCACACTGCCGTTTTTATTGGCTTTTTCTGTAACTGAAGTTTTAATACAATCCAAAGAATAATTTTCTGGGGCTTATTCTGTAACTGAAGTTTTAATACAATTAAAAGAATTTGGACAGGTGAGGTGTGTAACTGAAGTTTTAATACAATTCAAAGAAATTTAACAAATTTAACCAGTGAAGTGTAAAATATTGAGAAATCATTATATTATAATGTTTATTTGTTTAAAATTTAAATGTGGCATTATTTATTACACTATAATGTTGTATTTGGTTATTTCTAGGTAAATATATAATGTTGCATTTGTAAAGGCATACACTGATGATCAAGGTAGAATTCAATAGCGATCTTTGCACTCATAAAATAAGAAAGTGGGATAAAAGGATGAGATTAAACGGATAAGTTGAGGAGTTTTAATCACAATTATAGTAGTATAATTTGAGTATTAATATGGATATGGGAAAATATGTAATGAAAAAATCTAGTATGAATAAAATAAGGAAATAGACTGCTTATTTTTAATTAAATGTTCATAAAAATACCATAAATTTAGATAGACATTTATATAACAATATCAAACATATATTTAAAAACAAAAATCTAAAATCTCAACAATATAAGAATATGAGATATTGTCAAAGTGAGAGATAGCCAGTAGTTATTAATAATTATTTAATAAAAAATATCTTTTTTTTAGAGTTTAAATAATTAAAGTTTTTTTTTTTTAAATTGGTTTTCAAAATTTAATTATCGATAAAAGGAAATATCTATTGTCACGCTGACATTCGATCTTTCTTAGAAAAAATTTGTTTGTTACTGCATCCATTTCAAAGGTAGAAGGCACCAGTAAGAATGGCGGAACCAAAGGTAGAAGAGTGAAGCAATTCATGGATTAAGGGTGTGAAAGCATCTCAGTTGAAACTCAAATGCGTGTTTTGCAGACCGTCCGTCCGTCCTTGGAAGCGAAAAAATTAGCCTTCTGAGATGGATAACTTGTTCAAGAGGCTGTCCAGGAACAGTTTTCAGACATGAGAAATCCTCCATAATGATAAAGGGCAGACGCTTTCATATGAAATTGTAAGTATTTTCTATTTTAAACTATTGGGTTTACCATGGATTATTGCAAAATCTATATTTGTTGTGTATTGAGTTAAAGGTATTAATGATTCATTGGATGGAATATGTGTGCAGGCAACGTGAAAGTCCATCCATTATTTTGCATAGATAAAATACCTCACAAAATGCCCAGAGAAGAGAAGATGGCCATTGTTGAGAGCACCATTATGGAAATGGGTTTGCAGGACTGTGCAAATACTCTGATAAGAAATCAGCATCTACCAGGATTGAGTGATGGAGAGAAGAGGCGTGTTAGCATTGCTCTGGATTTTCCATGCTCCCTCGTTTCCTCTTCCTCGACGAGCCAACCAATGGTCTTGATAAGTTATTCTACTAAATTTATTTCTTTTATAGTTTCATGTGTTTCACTCAAATTTTTACAGTTTTCATGTGTCTCACTGAAATGAAATTATTTTGGTGTAATTGTTTATGTATTCAAGTTTTAAATGAATATGAATAATTTATTTTATAAAAATCTTTCATTAGCTAGGGTTAGGCGGTTTCAATTTGATATATCAAGCTGGGTAGGGTTGGGCACCAACCGGTTTCAATTTGATATAGCAAGCTGGGTAGGGTTGGGCGGTTTCAATTTGATACAGCAAGGTAGGTGTTTCAATTTAATACAGCAAGCTGGGCTGGTTGGACATCCTTTCTTCTTCTCTCCAATAGAAAGGTTGGCGTCTTAGACACAGTTCTCCATCTGAACGAATCAAGAAAATAATAACGGCCACGATCCTTAAACGAGTCAAGCTGGGTTATATGGCTATAACTTTATTAACAAATCAAGCTGGGTAGGGTAATTGGTAGAGTTGGCAGCTACTAGTAAGTCTGCTTCAGAATAAGACATTAAGATTAGTTGGTTTCATGATACAGCATCATTAACAAATCAAGCTGGGTAGGGTAATTGGTAGAGTTGGCAGCTACTAGTAAGTCTGCTTCAGAATAAGACATTAAGATTAGTTGGTTTCATGATACAGCATCAAGAATAGATTTTAATAAAAGTTTAATAATAATTATTAAACGTTATAGGAAGGATAGTTTTTGGAACAAAACCGTCAAAAAATATTTAGGGGATCTTTCTCCCCGGCCAAAGCTATCTGACATTCAATCTAAGATTCACTAGAAATCTAAAGATCATGCCGAAGATACCACCAAAATTTGTAGATTCTAGTACTTTTTGGGTCGAAACTGAATCCCAAGGTTGGAAATATGCTCATTCAGCTATGTTCTCCTATCGCAAAAGATATCCGTCGTACCTCCAACGCAGAAAAACTAGCATCGCCACCTTAGTCACCCATGAATGAGGCGTTAATGCCCATATAAGGAAACTTTAATTTCTTTTGTCCATCACTTAAGTACCCCGAATGTGTTCCTTGGATAATTTTCATCAATAATTCCCATTGTATATTTTGTATTTTCCCCTCAAGTTGATAACAAGTCGCTTATGCACTTTAAATCGCAAGCGGTAGATAACCATCATCCTCTATGAGACATGTTCCTCATCTTCGTAGTGAACGTGGGGTAAGTCATCATTAGCTCTTCATAACCCTCTGAAAATTCCTTTGACCCTATCTTTGCCATTGTTACTACCGATGATGGTCAAACCATCTTATTTCATATCTATGCACCCTCTATTGCTCAAATTTTAGGCACCACCCTTGGAATTGAGGTTATATCGCATGAATCACATGCATAAAGATATAAGAAGATGAACCAAGATAGTGGGGGGAATATCTTTTCCTGACTCAATTATAACTAGGGGAATGATGAAGTCCCGTCGAATCCTTGGAGGTTCAACAAATTTGTAGTCTGGGCCCAAGAAATCTTTATTGCCTTCACATGAATCCTGGGATGAAAGGTTGATGAAGAAATCAATGAGGCAATGGTGTCCCTCGTCGACACTTTCAATTCTCATCATGCACCTCAATTCAACTTCATTGAGGCCATAGCTACTGGGATGAAAGACAAATTGGTGGATTTCCATGTTATTGGGGTATTCAAGTACCCCTTGTACCTAGTCTACCTCCTTATCTTATACCAATCCCAACCTTTCGAGGTTTTGGGCCTCCAGAAAGACAAAGGGGGGATCCCAAACAAAATTTACAACTGGATCCCATGGATGAAAAAGGGGAAGAAGAAACCAATTGGTTTCACTTTATATCACAATTCATGTAGACAGCCTTTGTTGTTAGGATATTTCAATACTCCATTCTTGTCGTACCTAGCATTATTTATTTTTCCCAGTTGTTGATGATTTCATTTCCCCCCTAGTGGTGTGCAGATGTCATCCAAGATCCATCTACCACCTTCTGAGCCCTGCATGCATCATTTTAGGACCACTTCAGTCAATTCCCTCTTTTATAGGAACCTACTGAGTGTTCTAGTGTAGTCCACCTGAGTTATCTGACTCTTGTGGGGGGTTAGAACTCTGGATGCCACTGATTATGGCCTCATGCACCCTTTTCTGAATGACATGCATGACAGACTCATTGTTGCACCCTCTTTAGTTAGTTAACTTATTGTGACTTCAGTTAGCTGAGTTGAGGTTCAGTTCAGTTGACTTTGAGTCCTCTGTAGCACTCCAGTGGTGATAATCCCTATGCTAGACCAACTGAGGTTCGAATTCTCCTACATGATTCAAATTCTCTCCATTGTAACATCGTTGTATATTATACTGATAATTGGAACATGTGACATTATTTTGCTCCTATCTGAGTTCTACTGCATTATTATTCTGCTGCTCTTTTTTATTGTAGTTTTCACTCTTCTTCAAATTTTCTGCTCATTCTTTCTTTGTGAGGTATTATCATCTCTTTAGATTTTTTGTGACATAGAATTTCACATAGTATCAGATCTATTTGAGTGAATAGGTTGGGCATCTATTTTCAATAGTGCGCTAGAAGCCTCTAGATTTCCACAGAAAATCCTGGTGCCATTGCATTGAATTCATTGGAGAAATCCATTGAGGTCTAGCCAGGTGTGAAGGATCCGAATAAAATTTCCTACTATCATAAAGCAATGATCAGTAGTAGTCTACCTCCTTATTGATATTTTTTTGCAGGTTATTCAAATTTTTTGAGTGCAATAGTAGTTGCAGCAGTTACAACAGTTTTCTGCAGTTGCAGTAGTTTTATGCTGTTGCAGTAGTTTTTTTGCAGTTGCAACAGTTTCACCTTGTATTTGCTCCAGCAGTTGCAATGGACAATTCGAACACTCCTCTCTCTCTACGGATCTTGACACCCTTCAATTATCTTGATTGGAGGGATGATATGCAGATGGTATTGTGAAACAAATCACTGTATAGGGTGACAATGGGGAAGGATCCCGAACCAACATCAACTATGGAGAAAACCAAGTATTTGAATAGATTGGATGAAGCATTTGCTTTCATGTGTATTCATATTTCTAGAGATCTACTCTTCCACATCGAAGGATTGAAGACTCCAACAGAGTTATGGTTGAAGTTAGGTACCCTCTTCGGCAAACAAGATGAGCTAAGAGGCCATATTATGCAAAATGAGTTGATTGCTCTACAACCGAGAAGTTTTGATACCATTCAACGGTTCTTTTCAAAATTCAAATATCTGGTTATGCAATGCAAGAAGTGTGGCATTGAGAAGAAGGATGAGCAATTGGTGCTATCCATTCTGAGCAAGCTAGGTCCTACTTTCTTTATCTTTGTCTCTACCTTCCATTCTGGGCGAATGTAAATCTCTAGTTGGAAGATGCCCTCCTTAGATGTTTTCACTGAATATCTCATCCAAGAACAAGATAAGTTGATATAGATGGGCGCCTTGCAGGCCTCCAAAGGTAAATCTCTTATGGTTGGAGAAGAAAAAAGTGCGAATGGGAAGGGGTAGCACAAAGGAAAGGATAAGAGGCAATTTGAACCCAAGCAGAATGCCAAGTCAAGTCCATCATAAGGAGCCTCCAACTCTAATAAGGACAAACAGAAGGGATTTGAGAAATCCAAGTGTTCCTATTGTAAGAAAGGAAACCACCCAGATAGATCTTGCATGCAGAAGAAGATAGATCAGATGACCAAGCTTCTTGAACAACACAACATTTCCCTCCCAAAAGGTGCAAGAGAGACTGATTCCTGGAAGTGAGTCTGATGGTCATGAGAGTTTCCATGCACTGAAGGTTGGATTTTCAAAATCACAAGCCGTCATAGATTCAGGAGTCTCCAACCACATGGTTTCCTCCAGAGAATCATTTTCTTCTCTTGATCTCAAAGATGGTCTGATTATTCACATGGGAGACAACTCTCAGATCTCTGCTAAAAGGATTCCCAAAGAGATCAGGTGCTACTTGCAATTAGGAGAGGTAGTACGAAGAGGACACTAATATTTAGGATCCGATTACACTGTAATTCGATTGTATTTACAAAACATGTGCCTCATAAGTTACCTGCTTTGCTCACCTCTAGAACATTTGTACTAGAATACACCAAACAAATGATGTAGGTTGATAACTTAAAATTTGTCAAGTCCATAACTAAGGGGAGAAAAATTTCCCATAGCCATGAGAGGGTATGTTGTAAATGAAAAAAGAGGCTCGAAGGAAGTAATGGAGATTTTGAAGGCATTGGACCTACCTCTGGACCAACCCTGGAAATATGACCCTCATTTATTAATAGGGCAGGAAAAAGGGAGAAATCTTCCAAACACTCGATATCATGAGCGCATCAGAAATTGAGAGGTTGGCTAACAAGGATGATTATGGAGAGATAGAGAGGATTATCAAAGGGGAAGTAGATCAAAGTAAAGAAGCAACTCAAGTTTTCCCCCAGTCTCCTCTAAAGCCATCAAAATATCCCCTCTATTATATTTTTTACGGGGAAGAAGAGGAGGTGGTAACCAATGAATATATGGTTTTTGAAGCACCTACACAGGAAATATACAAGGAGCTCATACAAGACAATTTCAACAAGCATAAAAGGTAATGGTGGAATATGCACAAATGCTTGGGGAAAAGGGATGTGCCTTACTTGGGAATCCTTGAAGATAAAATATTTAATGAAATATATAATGAGGTCCATGAAGATCATGATCATGACAAAGAGATTATGGACCAAAACTTATTGGAGGGAATTGGAGAAGTAATGCATGTATCAAAATTAGAATATGGCAGAGAAGGTAATGTGCAAAAACCCCTTGAGATATAGATTCCCCCTCCTCCCAAGGAGGTGAAACCTTATGAAAAGAAACTCCCCATAATGTAGGCCATGGGATTCACAGCTAATCTAGGTATGGGGAAGCATGGAAAACGAAGCAACCAATCTGTCCAACTTGAAAAAAGACCTCATTGGTTTGGATTAGGAGTTGATGTTAATGTAGGTCAATAACTAAGAAGAAGGGGTTGCAGGAGAATTTCCAACAAGTACCCCCTAAAGCATATCAGGAAGAACTTGTTACAACGAGATTTCCTGCCCTTAATTTCCCTCCTAGCTTTGAGAAAGAAGAATCTATTGAGAATCAAGATAGTCGGATGGTAGAACAAGCAAAATTAGGGGCTTCCCCACTAATTGAATAAGTGGTAAGTGTTCTCATGGCTACTAAGACAAGCATCCGAATTCCACTACCAATAGCCCCTGTGATCATCATTACTCAATCACCGATGACAAATGAGGAAGGCCAAGTTGAAGAAGCAACATTAAAAAATATTGAGAGGACCAAATCTCCTGATGTAGAAGAGGTGTTACAAATCGAAAGTAAAAATCTTAGCAATGCTTTAATAGAGGTGGTTGATGAATATTCTCAAATAAGAAAGATAAAAGTAGATGATATTTCTTATGAAGAACTAGAAAACAAAAAGGAAAACTTGTACATTGTAGAGCCTAAACAAGTTGAGGAGGGAATTAATGAATACATACCTCCATTGCCAAGCATTCTCCAAATTTTACAGCAATATGGAGAGCTCCAATAAGGAGGAAAAACATCTTCCAATCATCTTCCTTTAACTTTTTATTTTAATAAAATTTTATCTTTTGTGGCCACAAATGTAACATCCGCAAATTTTTAAAATTTTATAAGTGGCATTAAATGCTTATATTTCTTATGCGGAAGTATAATTAATGATAATTTGCTTCTTTAAACGACAGCCTGATTTTGTATTATGATGACACCTTCTTTAATTAGTTGTCAATATTATAATTATGTTATGTCAATTACATACTATGTTTGTCAGAATGTCTTTACTGCTTGCAAATGATTAATTGCATGTATTTATGTTGCCACTTACTGCCCGATGTTTTAATACTATTTTTGTTTTCTGAATAATTATGGTTACTTCTTAAAATGTATAAACGTCGTAAATTAACTTATCTCTTGCTATAGTACAGTTTTGTTCATAAGTACTAACTGTTTGATTTTCTATTTGATGAAGGGGTCCTATGGGAACTCCGAGGCTTACTTAGCTATTTATGGCTAACGCTCTTAAACTTCTGTCGCAGATCATAGGTAAGAGAGAGATTCCTAACCGAATCATTATTGATGTATGTCAAAATGACTTTGTTATATTTCTTTTAGCCTCCGATGTTAATTAAAAAAGTATAAATAACTTAACTTGTTCAAGGGTAAGATCTACCTCAGCTTTGATCATTAGTTTAAAGATTTTTTCAATATAATGTCACCTATATTTGACGAAAAGCATAATATACGTAACTCAAGATCGTCTTATATCTTTACTTATGTTTTCCATAGAGTTTAAACTTCATATTCAAAAATCATGCTTATGCCATCTTTGTTTTATTTGTATTAATGTCAAGGCTTGCATGTATTCGAAATCAACTATAGTATTTATACCTATATGGTTAACGTGGAAATGTTATGACCAAGAATTACAAACTTATAATGTGAAGAAATGGTAACAAGACCTAACTATATGTTATAAGCTATGTGGTTTAAACTAAATGCAATTATAAATATACTATAGACTATATGCATAGTATGGCTCTCAAATTTCTCTAAGTGGAACTATACACTATATGCTATGACGATAAGCATAGTATACTTTACGTTAAAGCATAATGAAGTCCATAAGTTAACCTCGGTTGGTCTCTGCGTTGGAAGGCGTACAAGCATCTGGCAGCTATAACACTTAATGTTATTAAATGTGTTTTTGGGTGGAATGCCCATTGGCAATCCTCGTGGCAAGGCTTCACATGAAGGTTCTTGGGTTTTCTGTTAAACCCTAGCTAAGCTTTGAACTACTTGACGAGACAATAACCTGGAGCATTCATTTGGCATTGAAGGTGGGAGGAGAGGCCGACAAGATCTTGAGTTTTTAGGGTTTGTAAACAACGATTGGAGTTTCTCCTGGGGTTCGATACCGAGACCTCGTATCCTATATGTTTTCAATAGTAGGTTATATGAACCCAAGTTCTTTATAGAGTTGTTAACATTTACAGGGTTTGATGGTGAATCTTTGCACCACCAGTGTTGATGCTGGAATATTAACCATCTTATACGTTGATAAAATAATTGCTCCAGCGTGCTGATGAGTTGCAGGTAATGTCATAATCGACCCTTCATGTTTCACAATGTTTGAACGTTAACAATGTTTTAAAAAAAGAAAGTTTGAGTTACTTCAAGGTTTAACCAGTCGTGTGTTGATGTCCTTGACAGGTTACTTCCTCAACATTTGTTTTAACGTTGGCCAGAAAGAAATAAGAGCTTCTTTGTCCCTGGTAAGCCTCGGTGACGCCCTATGGGCATATATATGCACTTGAAAGATTTTGGTGAAGCTTGGCATTGATGCCGGTTTAGCCGAAACTCTGGTTTTAATTTAAAATTTTGGTTTTACAGTTGTTTGTAATCTTATAAGCCGTATGGCATTTGGTACAAGGAGGGTTGAGCCCTTGACCTTGACTTGCATTGGTTTCTCAACGCTTCCTTTCATTATTGTTTATGTATAAATTTTTATGGATAATATATATGGTTTTGCAAGATCAAAGTATAGTTTGAAATGCAATTCCAGAGAGTTTACTCTCAGCATTTTCATTATTTTTGCAATGAATAGATTTTGATACAAGCTACCAATGTTTTAGGGCAAAGGAAAACATTGAACGCAAGCTAGATTGTGATGTTCGTTTAAAAGAGTTGTTCCAAACATTGAACGCAAAACAGAGTTCTAAAACCTACCATAACTATTTACAGTATTAAATATTTACCTGTGGAAAACTAAGGGTTTCGAACCCCGAACCTGTTATGTATTTTAGATTTATTTTGGTAGCTGATAAAATTATTATGTGGATTAGCATGAGTCGAGACTCGAACCCTACACACTTGCACTTTAGAAAACTTCTAATGGTCGTGTTTATAATTTATGAGGGTATGGACCGGTTTGGGTGAACCCTTATGGGTATCGAACCCTGGTCTTGTATTAAATCCTCGTTTTTGGAAGAGAAAGCAAGGTTATTAAAGTATTACCAGTTGTGGATTAAGAACAAGGATTTCAACCCCGGAATGGTCGATAGACTCTTTAGAGTTATTAATTGCTTAGCTAATCGTGGTATATTTTAATAGTTAAATTAAATGGTAATTCTTTTGAAAGTGCTTTATGATGCAGTATGTTTGAAGATCTTTGTGTAAATATTTAAGTGGTTAATTACGATGATTGATTACAAGATACTTAATCTGTGATAAAGAATAGATACATATTTATAGATGTGGCATATAATACTTATAACTTCGATTTGTTTATATAAATATCCTGTATCCTAAATTTGCACTACTATTAGGGTTTTGCAACATCAATTGTTTATAAAAAGAGTTAGATTTATTCTGAAAGTACACTAGGTTTAAGATTGTTACTTCTGTATGAAACAGTTGAAATGCTAAGCTATGTTGTTTGGTATACAGGGCGATTCCTGAAATTTTGCCTATCTTATATATTTATAATATAAGTTCTGTTTATAGAAGAGAAATACCTTAATGTACATAAAAGTAGAATAGTTGATTGATACAGATCTTTATGATACATTTTCAGCCTATGATAAGAATCATTCTAATCTACTCCTAAATTAACTTCTCTGTACTAGAGTACGATACATAATGTATGTGGAAAAATACAGAGAAGTATTTCTACTCTATCATTTATCATTTCAAAATTCAGAAATATTCATTCAGTTTTATACCTAGCAGATAAATGGTCTTTTAGTATAAATAATATGACAGAAAATTTAAAACATTTACTAATAGTTCAAGAGATATCTAAGTTTTAATAGAAAGCTGATAACATATTAAAATCATTTCTTAGTAAATAACTGGACAGAAAGTAGATAAGATAACACAATTAGAACTTGGTAACTGTAGAAGAGACAAAGAGCCAAAGGATCCCGTTCCACCCAGCCTTTTCCTAAAGGAAGCCAAGTTACTTGGCTTAGGACCCCCGAGCCTGTTCACTGAACCACCAGGACGAAGTTGTTGTGTGGAGAATGGAATAAATTCCTTTGCAACTCAGCAGTAGTACTTAACAGTAATACTTCTTCCTTTAGCAATATTGAACTCAACAATGTGGTAGTACTAGTTCAGAATGTAGTCTTAACTCACTCAATCGCTTACTAGCCTTCCCCTCATCGAATCTCTTGTGCTCTATTGTCTTTCTGTTTTAGAAATTTTCACAAGGTAAGAACTCAACAACCTCATGCTGAATTCGATGGGTAGATGAAGCATGCCTAGGTCTTTGGTCAATTTTCTTTAGTCAATGAGCCACTTGCTCAGTTCCACTTTCTTGGGGAACATGAAAATAAAAATAGGGAAGTTGCCCCATGCAACAGTTAGAAGTGAGTTGAGGATGCTGCCAAGTGTCATTTTTCTCTCCACCCCAGTCCATTCCTCCTAGTGGGTCAGTGAACACTCATTCAACAATCTCCCTTGGATATTTGTCTACTCTTTTATTTATAAATAATAAAATATTCAGAGTAATTAATTATAGTCATCCTTGACTCCACTTGGTCAATAATCATAAAAATTTACAATAACATAAAACATAATGTTTTTCTGACAACATAAAATGTTCAGAATTTGGGTATGTGACAACAAAGGGCAATTCCAACATATATTAAGCATCCTCAACCTCAGAGATGACACATCAAACCCCATGTGAAAAAGTTATACATCCAGCATGTATCAAAAATCCCTTGTAAATCTTCAAAGAATGCCAAGAAAGGAGGGCACAAGCCCAAGAAGGGGCACAAGACATAGAAACTTAGACCCTAAAGCTTAGTCTTGAATGTTTCCATGGTAAAATCCAGTTACTGAGAATTAGCTTGTAATTACCACACCAAAACCCTTTCTCAGAAGAGTTATAAGGACATGCAACCCCACAAATGGAGAACTCTAGAGGTCACCCTAGACACCATAGACGTACCTATTGAAGATGATGTGAAAACGACATAAGGGTCAAATAGTATCGTTTATAATAAATATATCTACTTCCACGATGAATGAATACAAGAAGGAAGAAGCAATATAGGTTAAAAAACAATTTTCAAACACCAAATTTAAGAGCCCATAGAATGAAAACACTATGCTACAAAACATGGTAGTGGCCTTAGGTCAATGGATCCAGGGCTCAACATAAGTCATTTCTCTATTATCTGAAAAGGAAAACAAAATAAAGGACCTCGAAAGTTCCCAAATGACCCAGTCTTTTCCAGTCACTCATATGTATAATAAATCGAGCATTAATAAAAAAATAATACATGTTGCAATTCAAATGTGCATTATAAATTAAACATGGTACTTAGAGTGATTATTAAAGAGTTTCTACAACCGATCCCTATGTATAGTGCATTGTCTTATCCATTTGGGCAACGATCAAATGCACAATATTTCTCCCTAATTTGGTCAGCCACCCACCTATTGGAACATATATTTGGTATATTTTATTTCAAATGATCAAGATAAGGCATGACTATACCATTCAACCATTTTAATTATTTCATGTCACTATCCCATTTCCTTCTTTTTTCTTCATACAATGCGACCCATGGTTTCATTGCCTCCATGTTGTGAAGAATGGATTTACTGATGGCATCAATTTTGGAATTCAAAATGAATAGTATGATATAAAATATATATTATCAACATTAGTGTAAATAGTTTCACTGTACAAATTTAACAAAATATAAGTGACTTACTCTTTGTCATGCACCTTTTTCCATTCATTTAGAGTAGGTCCCCTTTTTCTCCTCATCTCATTGGTCGTCCCAAATCACTACCCTTAGTGTGCCATCAATTTTCTTGATGTATTAACTCACATAATAGAACAACTTGTATACTAAGTATTCCTCCGCCATAGATCCCTCGAGGTTTCCCCCTTGTTGAACAAACCCCTTCAATTTTTTCATGTACCTCTCTAAGAAGAACATACAACGACATGATACCACCCTACCTAATTCAACCTCATTATGTAGGTGAATAAGAAGATGAACCTGCAAGTCCATAAAACTTGTGGGTAGTTTCTTCTCAAACATACAAACAATCTAAGCTATCTCTTAAATGCACCATGGAATGCTATCCATATGAAACTCCTTTGATGTGATCCATTGTAAAATTGAAAATAATTTCAATATGGAACGTCATAGGTCCTAGGGGAATTCATGCTTCACACAACCATGCCAAAGAAAAGGATAATGACACTACAAAATAGACACACACAGAGTTAATTTCCATAAAACTATGAATGCATAGTATATTTTAACCTACACTAAATAAAAAAATCATGTATTCGACATACATAACCTTAGAAGGTTCAAAGGGGTCATATGATGTCAATCCTCATTCTGTGTTTCTGCAATTCTGACCTAGTGATAACCCGAGAATCCATATCTGAAGGAGTAAGCTTCATTTCTCGCCACTTGATCTATTTCATGATCATTAAATGGTGTTGGGAATGAATTATGGATGCATACAACATTCAAATTGCGATAGTCGATACATACTATAATATCCTCTATGTCTTTCTTACTCTGGATTACTATTGAGTTGATCTAGTGTGATTCATCTATTGGAAGAATCAAGTCGGAACTTAGCATATGGTCAATTCCTTTTTTCACTTTCTTCTTTACTCGAGGATTCAATCTGTAAGGTCAATTCTTTACAGGTTTGGTGTACAATTTTAGTGCAATCTTCATTTCACCCAAATCTCCTTAGATCCTCTTGAGTTATGTAAAGTTATATGGAAATAAATCATCGTACTCCTTAAATAGTGATGTTATCTCAGATGCAGTTTGTTCATTCCCATAATCCCCTTTATCTACCATCTTTGGACTATCCTTTGGGCCAATATTCACTTTCCGCAGTTTCATAGTTTGTGTATAAAGGGTTGTTGGCGGCCAACAACCCTCTAGATTAATCTTAGTTCAATTCAAATTATTTTCTTCCAAAAGACAACCTCGCAATCATAATCTTGAACTGCAATTCTTAAAGGATATATTTAAGGAGTGCTTTTAGAATCTTTGATTCTGAAGGTACTCCCAATAATGCAATACTCTAAGAAGAACATTTGAAACAAATTTCCAAGAATGTCACTTTGCTTGACCATTTTACAAATTGTTTACTCATGCATGAATTAATCATGATCAAATGATTGTTGATTTATGTTGGAGTTTTGTAGCTCCTAAAAACATTGGATTTAATTAAGATACCAATGTTAGTGATACAAAGTGTGAAATTGATCATTTGTTGTAATTCATTTAGCCAATCAACCTTTGTAATATTTAGCAGCTCTTAAATTCATACATTTTTAACAAAGTCATCTTGGTGAGGCTATTTGAAGCTAAGGTAGGTGGAATTTGGTTATGATGATGTATGGTATGGATATTAATGTAATATCATTCTAATTATAATTATGTTGTGCTCATTTTGAACATCTTTCCTATTTATCGATTTTACTTATGATCACTTTGAATTATGATTCATCATTAAATTATTTTGTCAAGGTAGATAATCATCACACAATCATATTATACCTTTAACACCGAAGCTTAAATATCATGGCCAAGAGTTTGCATGGTGATATATTCTGATCTTAGAATTTACTCAAACATTGGTTATTAGATTTAGCATGCTAGATTACTTTAATTATTAAACCACTATTTCTTGGCATGACTGCAATTCCTACCACCACTTAAACTTTGCAAGATTACAAGTGTCGTGTACAATCCTTGCTCCGTATCTCCACGATCTTTAAATGAATCATGGAATTTATGGTTCTTACAAATTGAAAATTTTTCTATGAATCGTGAAACTCATTAACTTAAGTGCCTAGAGAAATTTCGAGTATTCAATGTACTTTCACAATATGGAGGCGGTTTTCATTTTTGTAGGTGTTCAGGGTTTGGGGAAAAATTTATTTCGCTTCCTTGTCGATCACTCGATCCTTTCTTCAGCTTGTGAAATTCGCTCTTATCTGATGGCCCCTATCACACGATTCAATTTATGTGGGACTGAATACCTGGACATTTGTGAGGAATGTGTTAACCATGTGATACAAGTTGGATGGTTGCCTTTCCTACAAAATGTTTTGGGACTTAATGTTGCAGTCACCATGGATTTCATTCTATCCTTCGATGGCACAAACAACCACATTAGTTATATTGATCTTCACTTGACTGAAGAATTTATCTCCCAAGAAACCCTATTACCTATGGATGACGAGAGGTGGTTTAAGGGAAAACACATGAAAGGTCTAGCATGGAGACAATTCTTGGTCAAGAAACAATGGTGGTCTCTCTTGGAATTAATAATGAGATATGTCACCTGTGAGGG
This sequence comes from Larix kaempferi, assembly GCA_027924585.1. Taxonomy (NCBI): domain Eukaryota; kingdom Viridiplantae; phylum Streptophyta; class Pinopsida; order Pinales; family Pinaceae; genus Larix; species Larix kaempferi. Next base: position 29,826,885 of record BSBM01000089.1, read on the forward strand.
GCGTTATTCTTAGACCCATTATTATGATCTCAGGTTATTACTTGTTTTTAAAGGTCATGCTCTCAATATGCATTTCTATTTCCTTAATTCTCTTCAGAAAATGGCTTACTCAGTCCAAAATAACATAGCAGACAGGGAGAGAAGCTTATTTCATCATGGGTTAATTAAAATCCTCATTTTACATAGGTTATCTCATCTCGGTGATGACTGGGATTCATTTCTCAGTCGCAACCATTTTGGGGTTAATCAAGAGTGGCCTCAACATAGACCGAAAACTAGGCACAAGCGCAGGGAGATGGATAAAGGGGAACCAAGCCAATATTTGAATACTGATAGCATTGATCTTGCCTCGCCAAAACCTCTCAGGAACAAGGATCTCAGGTTAACACTGTGAATACCCAATTAGAAAAGGAGAAACCCCTACCTTCTAATGTCAACCAAGACCTAGATTATCATTTTTCGATAGAGACTATTAGTTGTCCTGAGCATGAAGGCCAAACAAGTAAAGCCATGAGCGATAGGGAGACTTGAAGGACAACTAAGAGCATGACTACCTCTCTCTTGGATAGAAGAAACCTATAGGATGAAAATGCCCCCATTGTTGAACTTAGTGATTCCACTGATAATCAGGGAGATAAAAAATTGATTGATCAGGTAGACCCTAAATTTTTATATGATTCTACCTCTGAAACTAGACCAATAAGTGCTCACGATGTAGCTCACTCAATTCAATCAAATCCAGAATGGATCAAAATCCTGGCAAGGCCAATGATATAGCCCAAGAACATAGAAACAAAATCATGGAGTAATCTATTTAAGAAATTCAGGTCCAACGAATTTCAATGCTTCAAACCGAGCTTAGAGAAGCAAAATTGGTTAGTGCAATCATGAAAGATGAAATTGCAGGTCTCAAGGATGAATTCCTGGGCCTGGGTTGATAAATGGACAGATATGAAGGGTAAAAAGGATACGAATAAGGTCCTTAGGAATACTATGTTCCTAAAGAACAAGAAACTACTTAAACAAAATAGGATTAGTAGAAAAATGGTCCTTAAGTTCAAAGACAAATTAACTGAAGCTAGGAGAGTTGCTCTAGTCCAAGTGTCATTCGAGCCACCGCATAGGGATCAATTTTTGCAAAACATTAATGCTTGGTTTTGATGAATTTTGATTATTTTGAATATATCCAGGGTTATAAGCATCAACCAATATAGGTAAAATATATCATTTTATTTATTTATCTTTGGTTAAGTATGTTTTTATGAGGATACCTACATAATCAAAGATTCTGTAGGCATCCTTCCATTATTTTATTTATTTTCTCACAACAACTTGATTATTGATTACATTTCTTAATTTGATCCTTGAATTATTACAGGTTTTATCTTTTGTTTTGCCACTATTATGGAGTGCTTGTCCTTTCTAGGAGAATTTGGCAGATGCCTTGGTTTGCTCTAATGGTTGTGGGAATTAATGCAATGGTTGGATGATGGGTCCAGTTCGTGTGTTATGGTCAGCTGCATTCATGACTGATTTTGTGTTCCCTATATTCGCTCAAGACGGTTCCCTGATTTTGGAGGTGACAAAGAATTTGATAAATGTTTTACATGATTGGCATTGCCTAGTAAGTCCTTCGATTCATTCCTAATCGTCGATCTAAATTTTCCCCTGGAATAACTGAATAAGTGGATGTTGCTCATTCTGCATGTTGATAGTTGGAAAATGATCGTATGCACCGTTGTAATGAGTCTGTTTAAAGGACCTATTTTGAAGCCTGTGTTTTAATGATTAATTACAGTGGTTAGTTGGATAGGATGGATATATAACTGGGATTTAGGAATGAGAAATGGGGGTTCACGTCTTTGGTATGGGAGAGAAAGTTTAGAACCATTATAACTATCATTATGCTTAAACTCGTTTCTTTTGGATTAATCCGAAGATAGTCTTAACACACAATTTGATACCGGTATTATCTTGAAGTTTCATTTTCATATATATAAAGATATGTATATATGTATATATATATATATATTTCTAAACTTCTTCTGTACTCATTTTTTTTTTTTTTGCATATACATATTGAGTTGTTATGTGTGGATTAATCTTTTAGGAAGTTGAGCTTATGTTATCTTTTGTATTCTTGTGTAAAAGAATTGTTCAAATGATATTATAATAGGTTTTTCTTTTTCTATTATTATCATATGATTTGTTGAAATCGCCATTATCACCATCCTGAATGTATGTTTATTTTGGAAAATATATGATAGGGTGTTGTTTATCCTTCAATGCAAGTCTGAGATTACATGAACTTTAATAAATGTTGATTATGTGTCTCGAATTATATATTATGTATTTCATGTCTTAGTAATAGAAATTATTATCCTTGAAATTATGCAAGATGTTATTTCTAAACAGGTTATGTTTTTGTTTTGGATGATGTCTATAAGCTAAATTCATGCCCTGAAGTATTATTTAGACTCTGAGCATTGTGTCCAAGACATCCATGCAATATTCTTCCACAACTGAGGATTCAATTTTTTGTAAAAAATTGACAAATCCATTATTGTCATCATATACTGGTGGATCTTTGTCTTCAACCCCAATCAATTAAACCAATTTAATCATTGCATAGTGTCTATAAGAGAGATCATGTCTCCCATTCTTCTAATTGTCCCAAGCTTCTTCAAAGTCACTCTCACACAAATGAATGCTTCTCCAACTTACTAACACTTATGTTGTTGGGTTCACATAGTCTTCTTTCTTTCCTACCGTTAAGGGGTATATATTATCTTCACATAGTCTCTTTCCATGTTTCCTTGTACTAGCTTGGTACATCAATATCCCTGGTGTGGATCTAAAGGTTGTGTTACCTTCATACCATTGGCTTTAAAATTCAGCATTATGTTCTTCAAGTCGACCATTCCGTAGTTTTTATAATCCCACTCTATGCCTAGCAATTCTGGGTAAGGATCAATTACCCACATAACCTTAATTACTATAAAATTTGTGATGGTTTGGATGCCTCCCAAATCAACCTCAACATTCTCCAATCGAGAAGATACAATATCGGTTCACCATTCTCAATTGAATAGGAGAGTAGATAAGAGGTGGATAACCCATTGCTTCCCAAGACTTATTTGGGATTATATTCTCATCATACCCCAAATCTAACATCATGTTCTTGATATCATATCCATGTATTTATGCATCTAATCAACATTCTCGACTAGTCCTCTTCCTTCTTTTCTTTTTCACTAGCTAAATGTTTATATGTAGCAATGAGGCACATATCTCTTCATCAACTTCCACAACTTCTTATACTCCAGGGAGTGTTCTACGCAACTTATGGGTGGCATTTTCATCTTCTAAGATATATTTTAGTAGATAAAACCATATAGAAAAATGACCACTTACCTTGTTAATATCTATCCTTCTTCCATCAAATCCCATTGTATCATCCCTTCTATATTGATGTGAAGGTCTTGCATCATCCCTAGCTAGTGGATTTAGTATATTCCTAAACATATCGGTAGCATCACGATAAATTTATTTTTGTTGAAATGGGAAGTATTTAGTCTTACTTGGAGCTGCTTTTCTTATTACAGCTAAGTTTGGTCTAAGTTGGTCTACTCTAGTCCTACTCCTCCTCAAGTAACAACAAAGCCTTCTACACTACGGTTTTTGTGGGGTTTATATTTAATAAAATTAGTTTTTATTCTTTCTTGATCCTCCCATTTTGTGATAAGCTTTGGGAACTGTTCAACAATGTGGGTGTTTTTATGACAATATGTGCACTAGGGTCCCTTAGGAAATTAGAATCTCTAGTGAGGTGTCCAATCCGATTACAGTTGTAACAATGAATCAAACCTTTGCAGCCTCCTCCTTGTCTAGCACCAAATCCCCTTCCACATCATCTGTCACAACCTCTTTTTAGGGGTTAATATACTACTCGATATATTGAGCAATCCAATATTTTTGTTAATGCATCCAATGCTCTACATTTCTTAGCACTTTGTGTAGTACACCCACAAAATTTATAGTATATCATATTTGTCACTAAGGAATATTTTTGTAATATTGTGAAGAATTGCAAAGGGTGGCATTATGCTTTACTGATCTCATAGTAGTCATTTGGGGAACAACTTGGTGGATCTAGGTACATTGGTTGATCTAAAAATATTTCAGGAACTTTTTAACAATAAAATAGCATGTGAAATTTGCATGTTAATCCTTGTAAAAAATGGCTTAAAGATGAATTTAAATTCTTTTAATCAAACATATAAGCAAATAAAAGAGATATGTAAACCATAAAATGAAGACATCAGATCATAACAGAGTTCATCCTTCTTAGGCTATCTCCGGGCCACTTCCATTGAGAAGGCCGATCTTATTAAGTCTTCAAAGCTTACAAATGTGAGTTTCTGGAAACACTTCTGAGGGATGTCATTCAAACTCAGAAACAAACTACACCACTGTGTTCCTCTTGAAGTTCTGAGAAAAATGAGTATAAATTTGACTACATATGCCTGAGGCCTCCTCTGGCATGCAAATCAAGAAACTCTGTCTGCAAAAAAGACAAAACATTACAGACTGTATGGATTCCCACCTCAAGTTCCATGCCCATTCATGGCTTTATAGAGCCTCAAGAACTGTGCCCAACTCTGCCTTGAAATATGTTCCCATGTTGTGTTTTGTGGTCTCTAAACTTTGCGGATGGTGGTTCAAAACTCGTTTAAATAGTAGTTTTGGGCGCACGTGGAGGAGCCACGCATCTCTCCTTTGACCTAACTTCCATAACAATTTTTTTAAATATTTTTCATCATTGTTTGCTCAATGGATAGCTATGTAATCCACCTATGCACTTGAGAATAATTTATTAACTGTAGGGAGGTATACCAAGTATTAAAGCTCTCTTTCGAAATTCTTGTGTGTACCCCTGTACACTTTGACCCTTACCTTGCCTCAAATTCTACCAATCCATCATGGCTTGCTGCATGTATCCTAATGGATAGAATTGCTTCTTTAATGCTGACTTGAACTCATTCGAAGAGGATATGGTATTTCCTTTTGAGGCCAAATCCTTCTGAGTTCTACTCTCCCACCATATGAGAGTTGTCCCTACAAGTCGAAGAGATGCCAACTGAATTTTCAAGCTATCTTCAATGAACTTTTGAATCCTACAATAAACCTCTATTTGACGGATCCAATTATCCAATTTTTCAACATTAAGTTCTCCATTATAAATAGGTAAATCAAATTTAATATCAAGCTTTAATTGAGGCATAGTAAGATCAACTTTCTTTTTTAGGTGAGGAATTTAAAGATCCATCCAGAAAAGATGGTAAAGATGGAAGCGTTTTAGGAGGTTCCTCACCACCTCCTTCTTCTTTACCTTTTGCATGAGAAGAACCATTAGAGATATTTTGAGGTAAAAAATGGGCATCAAAACAAAAGAAATGTACTATAAAAATAAACCAATAGGATTCAAGGTGATGATGTCAACCATGGGGGATGAATCACCATTTTTTGGGTAAAAGGGTAAAAAGGTAAACAGGTCAAAGTAAAAAAATTACTTCCTCAACTCATATTTTCAATGTATCTCCCTATATATTCACTCAAATTTTGATCCATAGTAGTCGTTGGATGGGGAATTCAATTCCGCATCCAAGATACTTTTGATGGACCCCGCTGCCCCAAAAACAAGAAATACTTGAAAAACGTGATGATGAACATTTCTTGTTTTGGGGGCAGTGGGGTCCATCAAAAGTATGCCAAGTGGATACCCCTTGGATGCGGAATTGAATTCCCCATCCAACGACTACTCCAGATCGAAATTTGAGTGAATATACAGGGAGATAAGTTGAAAATACGATTTGAAGAAGTAGTTTTTTCTTTTTTCCTCCAAACTTTGATGAGATATGCTAATATTATTTTATTATTTCCACTATTATTTTATAATTTTCCATAGGATACCCATTTTAGACCTCAAAACTTCTCTAATGCACCTTGTTCTCCCTTATTTCAATCTTGATAAAGCTCTTCCACCATACTTTGCATCATCATAAAAGCTTTAAGGAAATCTCCTTCAGAAGGAATTGAAGAATTCCCATCTTCTCCTTTTTCTGAAGCCATTCTTCCTCTTCTTGAACCAATCTCTAGATCAAACTCTTCAAGCTCTCCTTCAGATCTCCGAAGCCTTTCTCTTGTTAACATAAACAAACTCACAATGCAATGGTTAATCTACTTTGATACCAAACTTGATCTAAAAATATTTCAAGATCTTTTTAACCATAAAACAGCATGTGAAATTTGCATGTTAATCCTTATAAAAAAATGGCTTAAAATATGAATTTAAATGCTTTTAATCAAGTACATAAGCAAATACAAGAGATATGCAAACCATAAAATGAAGACAGCAGATGATAACAGAGTTCACCCTTCTTGGGCTATGTCTTTGGGCAACTTCCAATGAGAAGGATGATCTTATTAAGTCTTCAAAGCTTACAAATGTGTGTTTCTGGAAACACTTATTAGTTCTATCATTTAAACTCAGAAACAGACTACACCACTGCATTCCTCTCGAGATTATGAGAAAAATGAGTATAAAGTTGACTATATATGCCTAAGGCCTCCTCTGGCACGCAAATCGACAAACTCCGTCTGCACAAAAGACAAAAAAACATGGACAGTATTGATTCCCACCTTGGGTTTCATTCCCATTAATGGTTGTATGATGCCTCAGGAACTGTGCCCAAATATTCCTCGAACTTTGTTCCCGTGCTGTGTTTCGTGGTCTCTGGACTTTGTGATCCGTGGTTCAAAACTGTTTTAAATAGTAGTTTTGGGTGCGCGTGGAGGATCCATGCACCCCTCCTTTGACCTGATTTCCAGAACGAATTTTTAAATATTTTCCTTCATTGTTTGTTGAACGGATGGGCCGTGGCCCAATGGTAAAGTGCTACAATACAGGGACAGAGGTCCCAGAGTCAAACCCATGGGCCTCTCGCCTTCCCATCCGCTTTTGTTGAAACTGTTTAATATGTGGCAAGTTATATATGGTTTGATATGTGGCAAGGCATATGCTTTAATATGTGGTGATACGGTTTGATAGTATTGGACCATCGTTTTACTTGGCTCCACCACTCCAAATAGCCTTAGTGTTTGCTTATGGGTCGAGGGCTTTATCCCTCGACCTCCCCCCTTATCCAAAATAATCTTTGGTCAAACTTATATACAAGTTTTCAACTATACATAACAAGGAACATATGTGGGCTAGATGGCTAGGCGAGCTTTGTGAATGCTTTGGGAGGACCATGGAGGTCATGGGTTCAATTCCCATAGACTCCACAATTTTTTGATAACCATTACATTGTAATTTTTTGCCAATTTATCCAATTGCTTTGCCCTTTTTGAGCCATTTTTCCGAAACTTCAAAGGCTGATAACTTTTGCATCCAGAGGCCGTTCGCACAAAATGAGTGTTGACGGAAAGCTGGTGACAAGATATTTACAATTGTAAGCTTTGTTTTATTGTATGAAGACTTCTATATTGATCGATCTCTGAATATCCTACTGGATCATTGGTTGACTTGCTGGTAGAAAAGGGTTCATTGCAGAAACTTACGCAATAGTTACACTTGGTCCACTACCAAATGCTCCTCCTGAAGGGATCAATTATCCCCTCATTCTAGGACACTCTGACACATGATGGCCCTATGCCATACATCCTATACATACTTCCAGTCGACTTGGCTTTGGCATATGCATCTCTTGAAGTTTTTCTGTTAGTTATGCCAAATTACTATGTACCTGTGATGATGCACCAAAATATGAGGAATTCCCTACTACAGTGGCATTCAGGTAAGTATCCATGATGGTTTCAATCTTTATAGCATGTTCTAATGCAGTTCTAGGTGAGTCTATCACTTGTTGTGATAGGGGGATTCTAGTTAAAGGTAAATTTCCTTAGATAAACTACTCCCTATGATGGGCATCATGCATCGAGAATGACAACTTGGTTAACATGTATTTAAAGCATCATGTATAATCCTAGGAAGATTCCCCCTTCATCTACTAAATTTCTCTTAGTTCTGCAATACCTTGTTGTTCTAACTTAGGTTGCAAAATTTCATCCAGGAATAATTTCTTTGTTTATGCCAAAGTAGGGGCTACTGCATTTGGGTCTCGTCTTTCAATCAATTTCATGTACCTCTATAAAGTTCTTCCTCGTAAATCTATCTAAAACTAACCAGTTTGGACATCATCGGAGTTTCTCTGGCATTCTATATTGCTTACGACAGGATCCAATGTTCTGTTGGGTTACCTTCTACTCCTCTCCCCCAAAATTTTGGATGTTTCAAGGGTGGTCCTCTTTGTACTCCAGCCATGGGTACATCCATGGATCCTACTAACACAAATCCTTGGGGTCTCAGTTGCACTATAATATTAATACTAATCTACTAAGAAATACTACTATGTATGTCTGCTATTGAATTGTTCTTTAAACTACTCTACTCTTGATCATCTAAGTTTTCCAAGGTAATTGTAAAATAGAGGTTTGAAATTTTGTTACCAAGTTATGTGAGGGATCTTGGGGGTGAATCAAAGGAGTGCTACTTTTGTTACTTCCGGTATCTAATTCCGTGATAATGGGGGGTTTAGTACTTTCTGGGGTGTTACCATCTATTGCGGGTCCTAATAGTTCTGATTATTTTGCGACTACATCTAGGGCTGGTTTGGGTGATTGATATGGCACTTCGTTACTTGGAAACTAGATTTTACAATCTTGTTTCTTGTTCGAGCCTTCTCCCCAACTTCCTCTTACTAGGCTGTCTAACACCTCTATCTCTCTTTCTCTTAACCTTGAAAAAGTCAGTTCCTCTCTCTGTTTCATCTGACATACCTCAATTTTACTTTATTCAATTCTTTCTATGTTCCATATTTCTTTTTCTAGCTGCACACTTCATTTTTGTGTCTTTCTCATCTGCACTTTCCATCATTGATCATGGATTTCCACTCTTCTTTCTGCTTGCTCATCCCTGTAATTGTTGCTAGATTTTCCCTCCATTGATGGTAGTTTCTACCTTCTGCAATATAGTAACATCACCTCTACCTTTCCCCCAAGGCATGAGGGTTTAACTCCTGCATTCTAATCCATTTCAATGATAGGAATCCAAATTCAACCATCCAGTTCTTAATCCACAATGGAACATCCTTCAATAATCTACGCCTAGCTCCCCTTCTGAGTTCTTCTTCGACCTTGGACACCGATTGATTATTTTCATATGCAAATTTTAGAATATAACTAGTGAGGGTGCTTTCTACCCAGAAATTGACATCTTTGGTTAGATTTGAATCCAAATAGTCTAATTCAATTACATCACTTCGAGTCCACTAGACAATTCTCCTTTGTCGATTACGATATTCAAGTGCTTCCACAACTATTCAAAACCAATCTTTAAGTACTACGGGAATTTCAATTAAAAAAAAATGGTATTGATCTAGTGATAGTCCTCCATATAAAATGTATTGATTGATTCTTGATGATTCCCACCCTCATATTTCAGCTTTCTAGATTATAACATATTCAACTTTATTTTCCCACCATAGTTGAATCTGGCTTGATGTCATCTGCATATCTGTGTAGTTAACAATGTCTTGTTAAAAAACAGGTCCCGACAACATAACCATTTGTTCGTGGAAAATTAGAGATCAGGTTCTTGCACATGGTCCAACAAAGAGCACTGTTGTAGTCTAGTGTGTTGGCATTTTTGATCCCCTGAAGGAGAAGGTATCACTTGAAGTACATCCAAGACCCATGTGTGAAAAGGAGTGCTAACTGCAGGGATATGTTTATCCTGGTTACTAATATTCATATCACAATATCATTCATCATATATCATGGCAATAGTGATCTATTGACCAAAATACATAGATAAAGAGAAATCATATAGTTGATCCATTAAATAATAAACGTACTATAAATTAACAATAAACATAAAATTGATGGGGGGGGGCTTCCTTCATTCTTATTGCATATAAATTTCATAACATCCAATTCATGTCTCTACGACCTTACAAAAACTACAATATTAAACTTCCTGACATCATATAGAACAAAGAACCCTTTTCCCAATTGCATTTCCCCAAAACCCCAAAATACAAGAAGTCAAGCTATGCTCAAAATCTTCTATGTTGCTTCTTTTCTTCTCTTCTTCTATATTTCTTCACTTCTACTATGCTTTTTCTTCTCAACTATGCTGCTTCTTTTTCGCTTGCCTTATGCTTCTTTATATACTTGTAGGAGTAGGTCCAAAATTGTTGCGACCATTAGGGGATTCTACAACCCCCACTCCTTTACCACATGCTTTTGTCTTCCTTTTATGGTCCTTTCCAAAAATGAAGGATCCAATAGGTTGCACCATATTTCTCTATTATCTAGTTAGCCAACCAGCTATTGGACAAATATTTGGTATATTTTATTTTAAGTGATCAAGATAAGGCATGCTTCTACCATTCAACCATCTGAATTATTTCATGTTAATCTCCCATTTCCTTCTTCTCTCTTCATACAATGTGACCCATGGTTTCATTTCCTTTGTGTTGTGAAGAATGGATTTATTGATGGCATCAATTTCTGAATTCGCCTATGTATACAAAAATTCAAAATTAATAGCATGATATCAAATATATATTATCAACTTGACAAAATATAAGTGACTTACTCTTTGTCATGTTCATTTTTCCATTCATTTCGAGTAGCTCCCCTTCCCTTTTGTCCTCATCTCGTTGGTCATCCCAAATCACAGCACCTAGTGAGTCATCAATTTTCTTTATGTTCTGATTAGCATACTAGAATTACTCGTATACTGTGTATCTCTCCACCATATATCCCTCTAGTTTTCCCCTTTGTCAAACAAACCCCTTCAATTTTTTCATGTACCTCTCTAAGAATAAAATCCAACGACATGATATCAACCTAGCTAATTCAACCTCATTATGTAGGTGAATAAGAAGATGAACCTGCAAGTCCATAAAATGCATGGGCAATTCCTTTTCAAACATACAAACAACACAATCTATCTCTCAATGCCACCATGGAATGCTAGCCATATAAATCTGCTTTGATGTGATCATTCCAATGTAGAAATGAAGATAATTTCAATATGGCATCTCACATGTCCTAGAGGAATTCATGGTTCACACAGCTACGCCCAGGCAACAGATAGTGACACTACAAAATCGACACACACATAATTAATTTCCATAAGCTATGAGCACATAGTATATTTTAATCTACGCTACATAAAAAAATCATGTATTTGACATACATACCCTTAGAAGGTTCAGATGCTTATATCATTTCAATCCCGACAAATTTCATTATACAGTGAAGCAATGTCATAGAGATGACCCATATAAAGAAGGTTGCTTCACACCCAATACAACATCCTTCACCATAGAAAAAACATCTTTCTTCAAAATCCATGGGACATCATCTTCTTTAATAGACCAAGAGGGAACACGCTCTCCTCTACTTGTTTTTCTTAGCCAATGTTTCATATTTGTTGTGATCTTTATATTTAAATAATTAATTTACACTCATCTATGGATGTCTTCTAATAGGTATTAACATACAAAAAAGATTCATTCGAAGAATTAATCGACATTGGGTTAAGTATGGATTGTGAGTGTATGTTGAAGTAGCAAGGGTTAATTGAACAATGTATATGTAGAGATGTTGTTTAACTTCTCTCATTTTATAATTAATGAAACAACAATAAGCCTTTATATTAATTATATCTATGCTTTGTCATGGCGTATTAAACATGTAGGAAACAAAGTATGGAGTGAAAACAACATAATAAATTTTGAGAGCATGTGACATGTCTTCAAAAGAATATGCATTTTTATGAAACACTCACTACTATGGTAATTGCTTTTATATTTACAATCATCTGTATTCTAATATACACATGTAGGTATACTTATTACACTTTATTTCTATGTTTCTAGATGGAACATGAAGAGGAGGAATGTCAATACAAATATTATCAACAAAACATTAGGATAAATAACCCAAGTACAATATTTCCTAGAAGTGATCAAGAAATGAGGCATGCAAGTAGCTTAAGTGATGACATCAGTACAAGTGATGAATGAAAATCAATGTAATTGAATTTTAATACAAGTTGTATGTTTAGGAATATTTATTTGTGAAAATCAAGGATTTCGTTTAATGTACTCAATATATTGTCCCATTTCATGAGGAGATACTACCAATAAGTGTAACAATTACATATTTCCATTTTTTAATGTATTGGACATATTTTTTCCATTTGGATGTCGATAGGTTACCAATAAGTGTAACAATTACATTACTTTCATTTCAATTACTGTGGACATTTACATTGTACCATTTGGTATGATGATGGGTCTCTTATTCGTATATAATAAAATAGGTTTATTATTTTATTGCATTGTCCATTATTGTAAAATGTTACATTGATGATTGATTAATATATGAATGATTTACATTGTTACAAATAACAAAGGTTTAATTTGTTGGATAGTGTAATGTAATCATTATTTCAAAATGCAATAATTAAATATAAAAATCAATATTATTATAAAAAATATTTGATTTTAATATGATTAATAGAATTTTTGTAAAAACACAATTAATTAAAATATATGCATATCTATGCATTGTATTCTATTGAACTCACTAAATTGTGTGTTCCATAAAGATAGACATTGATGCATTTTTATGAGTCATATGCACTAGTTCCTATTAATTACAATACCACACCAGTGCTAACAATTGTGAAAAAGAGCCATAACTTTAAACAACATAACATGGGATTAAATTTATCATTTCAAAATATTACAGTACACATGATTAAAAAACGCACCAATGCCTTAAGTTTTATATATATACTGGCAAGTAGTAACAAAGAATGGTGCTGACATCTCACCTCAAATGCTTGAAATTTCATATCCCTTTGGTGCACATGGTAATATAGGCACCAGTGCATTTATATGTAGAATACAAAGCTAAATATGCATCAGTGCTTTATTTAGGTATAAGAGCACTGCCTATTTTAAAACGAAAAAGAATGGACTTGAGCATAAAAAAATATATGAGCACATGTGTGCCATAAAATAAAAAAGATTGACTAGGTGCACAATATTTATATGAGCACTAGTGTGTGATATAACGAAAAGATAGAACCGGTATGTAGTAATTATACAAGCACTATGGCATTTAATTTTATGTACACACCGATGCATTTTAATCAAACATGCGCCAGTGCATGTTACCAACATGAGGACTGAAAAACAAAACCAACGCCTGCCCAAAAAAATTTAGCTATAAGGAACATTCATTAAAACTTCCCCTACCAATTGTGAAGGTTGTAGCGAAGGTTTGTTTTGAAAATTTTGCTCAATCTTGTAACAACAAAGACCTCTGAAAAAAATATGCTACCAATTGTAAAGGTTGTAACAGAGGTATTTTAAAAAAAAATTCCCAATCTTGTAACACCAATGATCTCTGAAAAAACCTCGAGTACAAGGTGTTTTACTTGTAGTGGAATAACTAATCCCATATGGTGATGCACCCAGATGTGTCATTGATGAGTGGTCCTCAGTAGTTTCAATATATATTTTTTATGTAGAGTGAATTGCCTCTAGACTTGAGCAAGTCCTTCAATGTGGTTTCTTGAAAGAAATAAGTGTTGATCTTTGGTCATATATAAGCATGGTTGAAAATCAACTGTTAGGATCTAAATCCAATAATAAAAAATTATCTACATTCATTTGTCAATCATATTTAGGAAAGGGGATTTTGTTATACAACTAGAAGGTGGAGGCCCTTGGTTAACGATGCAGAACTTTGGTAAGTGCACTAGCAATTTCATGAAATTCAATAGTTAGGTTGGAGTCTTCTTCATCGAAAGGGTTATCTCTGTAGGGATCCATTATCAAAGAGAAAATATTCTACAATAATATATTATTATGAAGATTTAAAAAACAAACCTTAAAATAAAGAGTTGGCTAGAGTAATTTCCAAAGAGCTTGAGCTACTAAGAAAAATACTATTGGATAGATATAGAAGAGAGATGGATGGTATATACGACAAAATAGAGGATTATCATTGGGAGAGTGGCCTCTAATAGATGAAACCATAGGCAGATCAGAGTTGGCATTGATCCTAAAGAACTAGATTGATTAAGGTGTGTGTTCAATATAGATTTGTTAAATCTCATGTAGCTAATGACCAAGAGAACCAATACAATATAAGAGTTTTTAGGGTGGTAGATAAAGGTCAAGGAACCGAAATCCTAAAAAATTATATTTGGTAATGGAGTGAAGAGAAACATAAACATTGAAGAAGATGCGTGGGTTGGGAGGTTGGCCTTCGAAATCCTAAAACTGAGATGAATAGACCAAGCTTGGATCAATTTATTTGGTACTATATGGTACACAACAAATTTGAACTAGCAATGAAAACCCATAACAATAGAAAATGAGAACAAAAGTATAAGAAATACCGAATAGATAACTCACTTCACTTCATTTGGCTAAAGGTCTTCTTATAGACCTACAATGGGTCTACTTTAGCTCTACTTCAAAGGAAACACCAAATAGAAATTTATAAACTAAGATGCACATAGCTCTAAGGCTAGAAGAAATAGTAAATAATGCAAAATCGAATGAACATCTTGAGGGATAATAGTATGCAACAAAATAATAATTAATGTAGTAGGATTGAATAGACTATGCCCTTAAATGAGGGGTGTTTCTATTGATGCTCCCTTCTTGGTGGGTGTGCCCTAATGTTCCTTATCAAAACGTTTCATGTTTTTCCAATGCTATATGAACTTAAGTCTCACATCGCAAATAGAAAAGAGGAAGATGAAAACATAATAATAAGTCTTTGAGGTTCAACATAGATATGTATCTAAGGATTGATAGATATGATGAAGGAAAAATGACATACGAAATTGATGGAAAGTTGGGAATAACTCTCTTAAGGTTTGGTGTTCTTTATCTTTATGGTCGTGATTATGGATTGCATATCATTAATTTAAAGATCAATCATAAATTTCTCCAACACAATAAAATCTTGAATACATCAAGAACATTAGAAATATCCCTTATACATATTCATATTTTGCCTTTAAGAACATTTGGGATTTAATAACATACTTGGTCATCTCAGATGCCATTTGATTTCTTTTCATTGATTTCTCTTTTTCGTTTTAGGTCTAATGTATTTAACATTGTGGTTTAGATAATCTAGTAACACTCACTTTTATTTCACTATATTTGAGAAGTTAAAGATCACGATCTTATGTCATCTATATATATAAGAAATAGTAAGACAAAAACACTCAATTTAGCATAAAGATTAGAGTAGTTTAATGTATTTAACATTGTGATTTAGTTAATCTAGTAACACTCACTTTTATTTCACTATATTTGAGAAGTCGAAGGTCACGATCTTATCTTATGTCATATATATATGAAAGAGTAAGACAAAGACACTCAATTTAGCATAAAGATTAGAGTAGTTTAATGACTTATATTTTATTGAATTTCCAAAAAAAATACAATTATATTGAGTAATTTAATAACTTGTATTTTATTGAATCTCAAAAAAACAAATACAATTATATTAAGGAAATTTTGGAACACCATAAAATAAATAATGAATATTTTGGAATATCACAAAATAAATAATGAATATTTTGGAACACCACAAAATAAATAATGAATATATTGTAGGTTGAAACATTTTTTTATGAAAAATGATATCAATTTAGAAATGTAAATATAAATTAATGTAATTCTTATTCTCATAAATAAATATTATGTAAAGGTGTGAAAAAAATACTATCCAAATAAAAAATATTATAGTATATTAATAACTTAACAAAAATATTATATTATATTTGTAATGTACTGTTTCAAAATCATACTTTTCTATAATTATCTATAAGAGACTTGTACTTCTTTTTTATTTTCCACTTTTTATTTAATAACAATGTTCCTTGATAGTAGTTTTAACCACTTATCTCATATTTGGTATACTTTGAATTTTCCATTAATTTTGTAGTTTTTTTTAAATAAAAATTAAAAATATTTGGAATTATAAAAAAGTTGTGTATATCCATAATAAGAATTCTAAGTTTTAATGTAGTTTGAGAAGATATAACCAAAACTTGCATTAGTTTACATCTACAAAATTTTCTAATATGATTCCTAGAGTTCACCATGACATAAGAGGGATATACCCTTACATACTGATGGTTAAGCAAAACACACAAAAAAAAACATTAAGAAAAACCTATTAAGAGACCAACCATGCTATTCCTGCTTGCCTTGAAAACCAAAAATTGGTTGCAGTATTGAGGTTTCATCCATTGGACGCATATATTCTGTTGGGGATTCTTGGCAATGACTACATGAGTCATTTTTACATCTTCATGATTTCTTCTTTAATATTGTCCAAGGTGCCCATCAATCCTTTCAGATTTCCTTCTAAACCATCAAATACGAGAGCCTTGATAGGAGCTATTGCGAAATATACCTCATGTCTTCTGCAGTCTCATGGTTTTCCTGAACCCCTGTGCAAACAGCTTCAAAAACTCTGAGAAGGTGTTGTTTAAATTCTTCAATGTTGGCCTCGATGATAACGATTCTGTCAACAAGACCCACCATTGAACCCTGTCTTACATTCCATGAGAGACCAAAATCTCCAGGCTCCAGAGTCCAAAGAGATAGTGCTTCCCATTGTTCGTAGGTCTTCTGCTTCAGAATGCCATCCACATCCCCATCTTCCTTGTTCGGTTGAAAAGAAATAGGGCTCGAAACTATACTCCTCTGTGTTTCTGCCAAACTTGCCTTCCCACTTGTGCAAACTCCACCCAAAAGGTTTGCAATTAAAGCCTCTTCAATGCTCCTGCCGCGGATATGACAGATGGGAGACTTGTCATGTGAACGCCCATCCAAGGTTCCAATATAAGGGTGGCAACATCATTGAAGCCTACGTTGCCAAGGAGCTTAGGGGACATGTTTAAACTTTTGATCACCATTAACATATTTCACCATTCTTAGAACAAGCTTCACTCCTTGATTTACTAGTTCATCAACACGACTATTGTTCTCCCTTTGGACGTGGAGAAAAGAGATCTCAAGAGGTTTATTTAGAAGAGCAATTCTGCAGTATATCCTTTTGCATCGAGAAGCCCATTTTTCATATCATGTTCTCATCTTTTGTATGACTTGCCTAGAATCTCCGAAAACCATCTGTTTGGAGATGTTTAAACTCGAAGCTATTTCCATGATGTGAAGGAGGGCTAGCCATTCTGCCTCATTGTTTGATTTTATTCCCAAACCCCAAGCAAAAGAGCTGACAATTTTTCCTCTCTACTAACTTTGTAGTTAACTATCTAAGTTTATATAAGTATAATAATAGCATCCTTCATCAACTTTACATATATTTTCTTATAAAACCTATTTACATTTTAAAACACACATTTTAATAAAGAAAACATTCATAACTCAAATAATTCTCCATTGTTGTCTGCAACACATCTTTCAATTCATTCCTTAATATTTTTAAGGAGTATATCCTCTATTAAAAATGGATTTAGTTTCATCACTTCCAAGTTCCAAGCACAACTGACTCTATCTATAAATGTTATCTAATAATTGGATCTCCTCCTTCCTCCATTGTCCAACTCCATCTCCTCCTTGCTCCTATATCTTCCAATACCAAGTCAAAAACATCGTTTCAACAAACTACTCCTAGTCAAACCACTTGTCCTTGTTCTTTGACAAAATTGGTTTTCTTCACGCGGTTGAACTGCAATTACCCAATAGTGCGCAAGAAATCGTAAAGAGCAGGCCCCAGGCCCCCACCGTCTGCTCATAGTATTCGTTATTAACTTTGTGTCTATCTCGGTGCATGGGCGACACGCCTTCAAGCTTTCAGTGACATCTGTCCAGAGCGGCGTCCGCTCTCACATAGAGAGAGATGTGTCATCAATCTCACGCGCTCCCCTCCGTGATATTTAAAAGGGACTCTGTCTCTCATTCTTTTCAACGCAATCTCAGCGCAGCAGTACTACTCTATCAGAGCATTGCATTACCGTTGAAGAAGTCCATCGATCGATCTTGTTATTCAGAAAGATGGCAGATCAGTACAAGCAATATGGCCAGGAGAAGGCTGGACAAGCTCAACAAACAACTCAAGTAACCATTTTTATTATTTGTATTCTCTCATTCTCTTTAGTCTGTGCTGTTTTAAAAACTGGTGTTGCTTTTATTGATAGTATTGTATATATTTTGTTTGCGCAGGGGATGATGGGGACTGCTCAAGAGAAGAGTGGTCAGATGAAGGATATGACTCAGCACAAAGCTTCTCAGGCGACTGAAGCGACCAAGGGAATGGGTCAGTCGGCCATGGGTACAACACAACAGGGGAAGGAACAAACTGGCTCTTTCTTCCAACAGGTTGTTCATCATTTTATCAGAAAATAATGTATTGTTGGTTTTTAAAAGTAAATTCATATTGAATTTGAAATGTTCTCTTAGCATTGAATGTGTTGAAAGTAGATAAATTTGGATGATGTTAATCATTCATGTAAATGCAGGCAGGGGAGAAGGCGAAGGGTGCAACGCAGAGTGTGATGGAGGCAGTGAAGAACCCCTTTGGTGGTAGCGAGCAGAACAAGTGATGATCACGACTACCGTACCATGCTAAGCCTCTCTTTGATTGCAGATTGTAATAATCTTCTCATTTTGATGAATAATAAATATTGGATGCACTGATTGATCATAATACAAGCAGATGATGAGATTGTGGAATATTTGAGGTTCTGGATATCTGAATTTATGAAGTGTCTCCGTCTTTCTACGAGACTTTGCATTACGAGACTTATGTTAATTTGATCTACAAGTCCATAAATGTGCCTATACAATGTTCGATATGATAAGATGATTTATTTGCCTGGATAGGTATATTTATTGTTTTGGAACAATTCAACATATGTGTTTATTCATTCTCACCATTACTTCTATTCCATAACAGTGAGCGGCGTTAAATAATTTTCTTTATAACGATTACAATCGAATTACAATCCATAACAAGGAGTTCACAAAAATCCGATCCGATAATAATCTCCGTAAAAGTCTCATAGTGATTCATTACTGTCCTTAAATCAGTGTAGCTTCTGATTGGTGTCTGCTAGGGTTTCTCTATTAATCACATTTAACAAAATATGATGTCGTGTGGGGACGGGTTTCAAACATACGAAGGTGTGTGGGGAAGGTTTGTGGGGAAGGATTACATTTTCGGTGATCTCAGCATACATAATTTTCAGCATACATAAGCATTATGAATAATGGCAATTTTGATTGATTGATAACCAGAATGCATATTGAAGAATGGGTAAGTAGGAATGGTGGAGAGAATCCGGACTGAACTGAACAACTCTGGGCTTACTGAATCAAACATATGGGGATTAAAAATATCTTATTTTACTCCTTTTCTCGTTAAGTTTCGATGCTCCGTTGGTTGTACCACATCGTCTCAAACTATGTGTTTCAAGTGAAATCCAATCTCATCAGTAGCTTTCGTCCCACCCCCACCCAAGAAAAATGTGTTCAGTTGCGGCTTGAACATAAAGCCAGTAGCGCTTGAACATAAAGCCACAAACCCAGAAGCAGAAGGATGTGTTCAGTTGGGGCTTGAACATACTAAACCAACCTAGATTTAGATCCATTTTAGACCTAGATTTATATTCATTTTAGACCTAGATTTATGAAACATTTTAAATCTAGATCTAGAAATCTAAAGATCTTGCCGAAGATACCGCTAGAATTTGTAGATTCTAGCACTTTCGAGGTCGAAACTGAATCCCAAGGTTGGAAATATGCTCGTTAACCTCTGTTCTCCTATCGCAAAAGAGGTATGTTGTACCTCCAATACAGACAAACCAACATTGCCACCTTAGTCACCCAATTATGAGGTGTTAATGCTCATATGAGGAAAATTTAATTGCTTTTGTACATCACTTAAGTACCCCGAATGCGTTCCTTGGAAAATTTTCATCAATAATTCCCATTGTATATTTCGTATTTTCCCCTCAAGTTGATAACAAGTCGCTTATGCACTTTGAATCACAAGTTGTAGATAACCATCATCCTCTAGGGGACATGTTCCTCATCTTCGTAGTGAATGTGGCATCTTCGTAGTGAATGTGGGGTAAGTCATCAATAGCTCTTCATAATCCTCTGAAAATTCCTCTTTGCTAAAAATTTCAACCCTATCTTTGCCACTGTTACTACCGATGATGGTCAAACCATCTTATTTCATATCTATGCACCCTCTATTGCTCATATGTTGGGAACCACCCTTGGAAATGAGGTTATATTGCATGAATCACAAGCATAAAGATATAAGAAGATGAACCAAGATAGTGGG
The DNA here is from genome assembly GCA_027924585.1 of Larix kaempferi. Classification (NCBI taxonomy): domain Eukaryota; kingdom Viridiplantae; phylum Streptophyta; class Pinopsida; order Pinales; family Pinaceae; genus Larix; species Larix kaempferi. The sequence continues at coordinate 29,847,381 of BSBM01000089.1, forward strand.
GGGAATATATTTTCCTGCATCAATTATAACTGCATCAATTATAACTAGGGAAGTGATAAAGTCCCATCGAATCCTTGGAGGTTCAACAACTTTGCAGTTTGGGCGCAATAAATATTTGTTGCCTTCACATGAATCCTGGGACGAAAGGCTGATGAAGAAATCAACGAGACAATGGTGTCCCTCATCGACAGTTTCAATTCTCATCATGCACCTCAATTCCACTTCGTTGAGGCCATAGCTACTAAGATGAAAGAAAAATTGGTGGATTTACATGTTATTGGGGTATTTAGGTGCCCTTGTACCTAGTCTACCTCCTTATCTTATACCAATCCCAACCTTTCGAGGTTTTAGGCCTCCATAAAGACATAGGGGGCATCCCAAATAGAATTTACAACTGGATCCCATGGGTGAAAAAGGGGGAAGAAGGAACCGATTGGTTTCGATTTATATCACAATTCATGTACATAGCCTTTGCTAATGTGGAGATAACTTGAAAGGATTCCCAACCTGTCCAACTTGAAAAAAGACCTCATTGGTTGGGATTAGGAGTTGATGTTAATTCAGGTCAAGAACTAAGGAGAAGGGGTTGCAGGAGACCTTTCAACAAGTACCCCCTAAATCACATCAAGAAGAACTTGTTACAACAAGATTCCTGCCCCTAATTTCCCTCCTACATTTGAGCAAGAGGAAGCTACTGAGAATCAATATAGTTATATGGTAGAACAAGCAAAATCAGGGGATTCTCCACTAACTGAACAAGTGGTAAGTGATCCCATGGTTACTAAGACAAGCATGCAAATTCCACTACTAAGAGTCTGTGATCATCATTACTCAATCACCGATGACAAATGAAGAAAGCCAATTGAAGAAGCAACATCAGAAAATATTGAGAGGACCAAATCTCCTGATGTAGAAGAGGTGCTACAAATTGAAAGTAAAAATCTTAGCAATGCTTTTATAGAGGTGGTTGATGAATATTCACAAACAAGAAAGAGAAAAGTAGATGAATTCATGAATACATACCTCCCTTACTAGGCCTCCTCCAAATTTTGGAGCAATATGGAAATATCCAATAAGAAGGAGGCAAAACATCTTCCAACCTTCTTCCTTTAACTTTTTATTCTAATAAAATTTTATCTTTTGTGGCCACAAAGGGAACTTCCAACATATATTTAACATCCTCAACCTCGGAGATGACACATCAAACCCCATGTGAAAAAGTTATACTTCCAGCATGTATCACAAATCCCTTGTAAATATTTAAAGAAGATGAAGAAAAGAGGGAACAAGCCCAAGAAGGGGCACTAGACATAGAAACTTAGACTCTCAATCTCAGTCCTGAATATTTCCATGGTACGATCCAGTTACCTAGAATTAGCTTGTAATTACCACACCGAAACCCCTTGCTCAGAAGAGTTATAAGGACATGCATCCCCACAAATGGAGAACTCTATAGGTCACCCTAGAAACCGTAGACATACCTATTGACGATGATGCGAAAAGGACATAAGGGACAATTAGTATCGTTTATAATAAATACCTCTACTTCCACAATGACTGAATACAAGAAGGAAGAAGTGATACAGGTTAAAAAACAATTTTCGAACACCAGAGTCAATATCCCATAGAATGAAAACATTAGGATACAAAACATGTTAGTGACCTTAGGTCAAGGGATCCAAAGCTCAATAGAAGTCATCGCTTTATTATCTAAAAATGAAAACAGAAGAAAGGACCTGGAAAGTCCCAAAATGACCCAGTCTTTTCCAGTCACTCATATGTATAATAACTCGAGCATTAATAAAAATATAATACATGTTACAATTCAAATGTGCATTATAAATTGAACATGGTACTTAGAGTGATTATTAAAGAGTTTCTACAATGGATCCCTATGTATAGTGCATCATCTTATCCATGTGGGTAATGATCGGATACACAATATTTCTCCCTGATTTGGTCAGCCACCCAACTATTGGAACATATATTTGGTATATTTTATTTCAAATTATCAAGATAACGCATGATTCTACCATTCAACCATTTGAATTATTTCATGTCACTATCCCATTTCCTTCTTCTGTCTTCATACAATGCGACCCATGGTTTCATTGCAGCCATGTTGTGAAGAACGAAATTATTGATGGCGTCATTTTTTGAATTCAAAATGAATAGTTTGATATAAAATATATATTATCATCATTAGTGTAAATAGTTTCCTTGTACAAATTTAACAAAATATAAGTGACTTACTCTTTGTCATGCACCTTTTTCCATTCATTTAGGGTATCTCCCCTTCCTTTTTTTCCTCATCTCGTTGGTCGTCCCAAATCACTACCCTTAGTGTGCCATCAACTTTCTTGATGTACTAACTGACATAATAGAACAACTTGTATACTAAGTATTCCTCTGCCATAGATCCATCGATATTTTCCCCTTTTTGAACAAACCCCTTGAGGTTTTTCATGTATCTCTCTAAGAATAACATCAACCGACATGATACCACGCTACCTAATTCAACCTCATTATGTACGTGAATAAGAAGATGAACCTGCAAGTCTGTAAAGCTTGTGGGTAGTTCCTTCTCAAACATACAAACAATCTAAGCTATCTCACAATTGCACCGTAGAATCCTATCCATATGAAACTCCTTTTATGCGATCCATTATAAAAATGAAAATAATTTCAATATGGAACATCACAGGTCGTAGGGGAAGTCATGGTTCACACAACCGTGCCCAAGAAAAGGATAACGACACTACAACATAGACACACACATAGTTAATTTCCATAAAACTATGAATGCATAGTATATTTTAACCTACACTAAATAAAAAATCATGTATTCAACATACATAACCTTAGAAGGTTCAAATGGTCATATGATGTCAATCCCATCAAATTTCATGATGTCAATCCCCATTCTATTGTTTATGCGATTCTGACCTGGTGATAACCCGATAATCCATATGTGAACGAGTAAGCTTCATTTCTCGCCACTTGATCTATTTCATGATCACTAAATGGTGTTGGGAATGAATTATGGATGCTTACAACATTTGAATTACGATAGTTGATACATACTATAATATCCTTCGTGTCTTTCTTGCTCTAGCTTACTATCGAGTTGATTTAGTGTGATTCATCTATTGGAAAAATCAAGTCAGAACTTAGCATATGGACAATTCCTTTTTTCACTTTCTTCTTTACTCAAGGATTCAATCTGTAAGGTCAATTCTTTACAAGTTTGGCGTCCAATTTTAGTGAAATCTTCATTTCACCCAAATATCCTTGGATCCTCTTGAGTTATGTAATGTTCTATGGAAATAAATCATCATACTCCTTAAACAGTCACATAATCTCATTTGCAGTTTCTTCATCCCAATAATCCCCTTTATCTACCATCTTTGGACTATCCTTTGGGCTAATATTCACTTTCTGTAGTTTCATAGTTTATGTATAAAGTGTTGTTGGCAGCCAACAACCCTCCAGATTAATCTTAGTTCAATTCAAATTATTTTCTCCCAAAATATAGCCTCACAATATTAATCTTGAACTGCAATTGTTAAACGATATATTTAAGGAGTTCCTTCAGAATGTTTGATTCTAGAGGTACTCCCAATAAGGCAATACTCTAAGCAAAAAATTTGAAACAGATTGTCAAGAACGCCACTCTGCTTGACCATTTTACTAATTGTTTACTCATGCATGAATTAATCATGATCAAATGATTGTTTATTTATGTTGGAATTTTGTAGCTCCTAAAAACATTGCCTTGATTTTAGCTACCAATCTTAGTGATACAAAGTGTGAAGTTGATCATTTGTTGTAATTCATTTAGCCAATCACCCTTTGTAATATTTAGCAACTCTTAAAATATTTCATTTTTAACATAGTAATCTTGGTGAGGGTATTCAAAGCTAAGATAGGTGGAATTTGGTTATGATTGTGTATGGTATGGATATTAATGTAATATAATTCCGATTATAATTCTTTTGTGCTCATTTTGAACATCTATCCTATTTATCGATTTTATTTATGATCACTTTGAATTACGATTCATCATTAAACTATTTTGTCAAGCTAGATAATCATCACCCAATCATATTATACATTTAACACCCAAGCTTAAATATCATGGTCAAGAGTTCACATGGTGATATATTTCTGATCTTAGAATTTAATCAAACATTGGTTATTGGATTTGGCATTCTAAATTAGTTTAATTATTAAACCACTATGTCTTGGCATGACTACAATTACTACTGCCACTTAACCTTTGCAAGATTACAAGTATCATGTACAATCCTCGCTTTGTATCTCCATGATATTTAAATGAATCATGGCATCTATGGTTCTTGTAAATCGAAAAATTTTCTATGAATCATGAGCTCATTAACTTAAGTTCCTGGAGAAATTTCGAGTATTCAATGTACTTGCACAATATGGAGACGGTTTTCATTTTGATAGGTGTTCAGGGTTTGGGGAAAAAAAAAATCGCTACCTTGTCAAGCCCTCGATCCTTTATGCACCTTGTGAAATTTGCTCCTATCTATCGGCCCCTGTGACTCGATTTCGAGTTATGCGGGACTGAATGCCTGGACATTTGTGAGGAATGTGTTAAGCATGTGATACAAGTTGGATGGTTTCCTTTCCTGTAAAATTTTTTGGGGTTTAATGTTGCAGTCACCATGGCGTTCGCTCTATCCTCCGATGGCACAAATGCCCGCATTGGTGATATGGATATTCACCCAACTGAAGAATTTATCTCCCAAGAAACCCTATTACCTATGGAGGGAGAGAGGTGGTTTAAGGGAAAACACATAAAATGTCTAGCGTGGAGATAATTCTTGGTCAAATCTAATCAACAAGCGGAATCCAAGTATGGTTTCCCTTCACACATGGTTAAGAAACAATGGAGGTCTCTCTTGGAATTAATAATGAGGCATGTCACCTGTGAGTGGCGTTATTCTCAGACCCATTATTATCGTCTTAGTTTATTACTTGTTTTTAAAGGTCAAGCTCTCAATATGCCTTTCTATTTCCTTAATAGTCTTCAAAAAATGGCTTACTCAGTCCAAAATAACACAACAAATAGGGAGAGAAGCTTATTTCATCATGGTGATGAGTCCATGATATAGGTATTCCATAGAATCCATTATGCCACACATAATCAAAGAAATTATTAGAAAAGCACTCCATCCTGTAGGGAAGAATGCAATTTGATCGATAATTAAACGAAGTGATTTAGTAATTATATTTTCTTGTGTTATAGCATCTCTTATTTAGTAATCATGTGATTAAAACCATGTGTGGACATAGCGCAGGTAAACAGGAAGAATGGCAATGCTAAGATCCAGATTGAAGATTACAAGAGACGCGAGACCTCCTGTTTTCCCTAATTTGTAGGAACGAATACCCTGAATTCTAGAACATGACTTCCAATGTTGAACTAGGGTAGAATTTTGTAATAAATAGAGACACCTGAGTAGCAGGAGGTCTAGAGGATATATTTTTGAAAACAATCTCTGTATTTGCAGATCAGATACTCAGTTTACGATTTCTACAACTATGATAAAACTTATGAATTTATAATGAAGACCCGACGTTATTCTCAATATGTGAGTTTCTAAGTTTTATTATCCTCATGTGATACACATTCGAGAGGGCCTCCTCAGTACGTATCTCAAGAATTCTATACTTTATTTTCTATATTTTCATGTATTTTTTTATTTATTTCTGGTGTAAATGCGCGTGGATTAATTTCGACACTTATCTGATACCAGATTTCAACTCTGTGCATAATTTTTTTTTTTGTAGTTCTGTAATATTGCATCTGTACTTCTGATACACAACATCTGTAGTCCTGTAGCCATCATCCATGCATGCAATTTCTAGATTTACATTTCTATCTTTGATATGGTATTCTTAGCCTAGATCAGGTTCATACTCTTGTACTCTTGAAATGATGACTCTTTGATTCCAATTAGATAGATCTATGTTTCCATTAAATTAGATTCATGCTTCTTGGATAGAAATCAATTTGGCTTTCATAAACTACGTTGAACATGGTTTAAATTTCTTGGTTTCATATAATAACATTTCCTGCTTTCCTAGATTAAGTGAATGCTTTCTTAGATTAAGTTTCCTACCTTCATAGAATAATATTTCCTATTTTCCTAAATTAAGTGAATGATTTCTTAGATTAAATTTCCTACTTTCATAGAATATCCCTTAGAATACATCGAACACTTAACAACAAAGATTATCTAATATTGCACTTATAGTGTTGAGTGCCTATGAAGTTTGTACGTTCCCTGGTCGAAATTTAAAGTACACTTCTGGTACATATACCTGAAAAAGGTAAACATTCCTGAATCCCACCACTTTTTGGTGTCATTGTCGAGGAGGTGATTAAACTATACGAGACATACCATGAATGCCTTGGAAAAAGAGGGATGAACTTGGGTGTTTTCTGCCTAACTGCCCTATGAGCAATAGCAGTTTTGAACACCTTCAATTTGAATTTCTTAACACTGATTAAGAATTTGATCCGAGCTATAACCCAAACCTTGATAACTTCTTTGCTAGGTCTATTTCAAACACTACCATAGCAGATGAGGAAGAATATCAAAGAGAATTGTTTACCTTCCCTATAAGTGTACCCCTTGGAGATGCTAGAATGAAAAATATCAATCCTGCTAATCTCCCAAACTTCCATGGCTTAACCTTAGAAGACCCTGACACATTCTTGTTTGAATTTGAAGTAATTTGCAGGTCCTTTGGTTACACCACTGATGCACAAAATTAAGAATCTTTCCTTCCACATTGAAGAATTATCACTCAGATGGTTTATGAGTTTGGAAGGAAACAATATTTTCACATGGGATCAGATGAAACAAGCCTTCGTGGAAAAATATAGAGATTACTATAACAAAAAAGACACTAGGGATGAGATTTTCAGGATGCAACGGGGAGAAAAGGAATCCCTAGAAGACTATGCAAAATGGTTCCAACTTGGCTATAAAATAGCTATTCACTGTAACCTAGATCAGGAATCATTAAAACTAGTACTTCTTAGGGGAATCAAGGAAGAATACCTAGAAGTCTTGAACTTGTTAGGTGATGGACACATCTTTTAGAAAACCTATGATCAAATTCTACAAATATTTAAAAATTATTCAAGATCCAGAAAAGGAAAATATGGGACACGAGATACACACCCATTAGTAGGGAGATCATCCTTTTCAAGCCCGACACTCACAAAATTCGACTTGGGGAATATCCTAGACAACATGAAGACATACATCCTTCAATCCTTAGCTATGCAATTAGATGCACTCCAACTAAAAAGAAAACAAGACGAGATCAACCAGGCACTACCAGTATTTTTCCCAAGATGTAGAAAAAAACATGAAAACGGACAATGTCCATTAAATACAATAGAAATCCACGGCCTCTACACTGATGATCATACTACAAATAAATTCCCTTTACTTCCTATTGGTTTGTAGAGCCTGATATTCCAGTCTCATAGATGATGATTCAGTCGTGTTTGAACCCCAGGTTTGGTTATGATCCCGGCACACTCAAAAGGGAGTCCGGGGGAAGAAATTTTTGTTATGGGTTGGTTTTTTGCCAACAGATTATGGGCCCATGGTTTTGGGCAAACCGTGGTATTTTCCAATTGTATTCCCCTTTATAAGAAAGACATTGTAATATAGCTAGGGTTGATGTATTAGGTATTTTGCATTGTAAAGATCTTTGGTATCGTGTAAGAGAGACTGTGAAATAGTGAAGAGGAAGTGTAGAGGATGTGGTACAGGTTGTATCCCTTCATTTGTTGGATGGTATAATAATAAGGATTGGCAATTTCAGTGTGGACATAGCCCATCTTCGGTGAACCATGATATATCGGTGTCTCTCTTGTAATATGTTTGTGTGATTGTATTTGCATCTTGTTTATTGTTATTGCTCTGCGATCCTGTTTTTCTAACAACTTCCATCATGCAAAGCGGCCATATAAGATCCTATCTCAGATAGTTCTATAGAACAAATTTGTTTTCTTAATCAACGAAGGAACAATTTCGCTAGGCCTTTCCAATCCAATAACCAAACCTATTTTAATAAAGGTAATAATCACTAGAATTGGAATCCTTCAGCACAAATTCCATGGCCCCCACAAGGAGGTCTAAGTCAATGGAAACAAAACGAGGCTCCTTACCATCATCCTTACCCACCATATCCTCGACCTTTTTTGCAACCACAGATGAACTATGGGAACCCATATCCATCTTCCACAAATTGGAGGGTACCACCGCAACAACAACTTATAATGTTGCCTCCAAAAATACAACATCCCCCCATACCACCTCAAATCCGTGCTCAACCTATCTCGAAACCAAATATCAATATAATATAACAACAACCCTACAAAAGCGAAGTAATGTAATTTCTGACCTATGTCATCGACACACTTGATTTGAATGAAATTAATATGAGATCTTACAAAACACTACAGGGTTCCCATTATCAAAATGATCAACAATCCACATATTTTGAACAACCCACTTCTCCATAACATCAACAACCCAAATTTATATGCCACTGGGAAGAAGAGGGTCGACCCCGAATACCAGATCAGAGCCCTCCATTTCCTGAAAAATTGAAACAAAATAGCAAGGAAGAAGAATAGAACATTATACTTAATGAATTAAAACATTTAAAAATTCAAATTCCCATCTCACAAGCAATTAGAGATGTTCCAATTTGTAACAAATTCATCAAGGAAAATTGTTTGAAGAAACCTGGACGAAAGAAGTGGGATCCCCCAACCATAAATGTGGTAGGCCAACTAGCAGATCTTATGTTGGGAATCATTGTCAATCCAAAGCACCTTGATCTAGGAATCCCTATTGTCAATGTAACCATAAACAACAATCCTATTTCAAGCACTCTAATTGAACTAGGAGCTGCAATAAACGTTATGACAAAAGATACTATGTTAGCCCTAAGTCTCCAATCCTTCATAAGACCAACAAGCATAGTACTTAAATTGGCTGACACATCCACTGTCAAACTGGAAGGTATCCTCGAGGATGTGATTATAAACATTGAATCTTGGGAATATCCAATAGACTTCATAATTATAGAAATCAAAAGCAAGCTTAGTGGGTACCCAATCATCCTGGGGAGGCCGTGGCTAGCGACAGTAGACGCCTACATAGGTTGTCAATCTGGGGATATGACAATTACCAGCAGAAAAGATAGAAATAAAATCAAAATATACCCATCGAAAAAACGATCTACAGATGCAGAATACCAAAATTGGATGGATGATTATGATGACATAGATGACCAAAAATTGCAACATGTCCTCAACATAAGAACAGCTCGAACTCTAAAATCGAAGTTTGAAACATTTATCCTAATCATGATATGCTTGAAGATTCAACGGGGAAACAACAAGAGATGTTGAACTCTCCTATCAACACAGAAAGAATGTTGAAAGAAATATTCTCCATCAAAGAACAACCCACATAGGTAAAAATTGTGGAAATATTTCTGGGGAAGATAATCAATATTAATGCACATCTGGAGCCATAACAGGATAAAAAACTAATAAAAGTGCTCCCATAGAACCACATAGATTTCACATGGACCTACACCGATATGAAGGGGATACACCTGGATATTTTCAAGCACTACATACACATCAAGGAGGGTACAGTCCCAATCAGACAACCCCAAAGAAGGATGAATCCAGCGTTGAAGGATATAGTTAAACTGGAATTGCAAAAGTTACTAGATGTAGGATTAATTTACCCAATCTCCAACAGTGAGTGGGTCTCACCCTTGGTAATAGTTCTGAAGAAAGGAGGAAAATGGATAATATGTGTAGATTACATGGAACTTAACAAAGCAACCAAAAGAGACCACTTTCCTCTACCATTCATTGATTAGGTATTAGTTACCCTGGATGGAAACATGTTTTTTTCATTCTTGGATGGATTCAGTGGCTACAACCAAATCCAAATCCACTCTGCTGACCAAGATAAAACAACATTTACCTGGCCATGGGGAACATATACATACAAGGTACTACCTTTCAGACTGTGTAATGCTCCAACAACTTTTCAAAGGGCCATTTTGGGTATATTCTTTGATTTTATCAACGACCAGATGGAATTCTACATGGACAACTTCACACCGTATGGACAAAGATTTCATCGGCAATTACAACATTTAGAATTGGTCCTAAACCAATGCATCGAAATGAGTCTATGGCTCAATAATGATAAATGTTGAATGATGATGCAAGAGGGCATAGTTATGGGCCACCACATCTCCCAGAGGGGTATTGAAGTAGATCAAGCAAAAGTCATTGTTATTAAAATAGTACCCCCACCTGTCAAACAGAGGGATGTGCGCAGCTTCCTTGGGAAAATAGGTTACTACAAAATATTTATAGAGGGCTTCAACAAAATCACCACACCTATGTTTTCCCTCTTGACAAAAGATACATAATTCATCTGGACCGAACACTGCATGTCAACATTTAATCACCTCAAGGAGAAAACAATAACTTCCCCAGTCCTTCAAGGACCCAACTGGACACTACCATTTAACATCCACTCGGATGCTTTAGAAAAAGCTATCGAGGAAGTCCTCAGACAAGAGAAAAAAAACCATATGCAATCTATTACATTTGCAAAAACTTGGCAGGGGAAGAACTGAACTACATAGTTGCAGAAAAGGAATTTTTGGCTGTTATACATGCTATAAACAAATTTAGGCACTACATCATTGGGTACCCAGTATTTGTTCACACATATAATTCTGCAATCAGGTACCTCATGAACAAACCCAATACAAGTGCAAGGATTATTAGCTCATTGCTTCTCTTACAAGAGTTCGACTTAACAATCCTTAACAAGCCAAGAAAACATAATGTGGTAGCATATTTTCTGTCTAGGCTGACCCATGTACAGGACAGTGAATTGGTAAATGATCAATTCCCTGATGAAAACCTCTTTGCAATCTCAACACAAAGCCCATGGTTTGTCAATATAGAAAACTACTTGGTATCCGACAAGTTTCCACCTCATTATAGCTACAAAGATAAGTATACGATCATCAGTGAAAGTGCAACCTATACTTGGATAGAAGGGATGCTTTTTAAACAAGGACTAGACCAAATATTAAGAAGATGCATCTGAGAATATGAGGCCCATGACATACTCCCCGCTACTCACAATGAGCCTTGTGCAGGCCTTTATGTAGCAAAGAGGAAAGCCTATAACATACTACAGACTAGATACTACTGCCCAACATTACACAAGGATTCCCACGAATATGTGTCACATTGTGATGACTATCAACAAATGGGAAATCCTACACAAAGAGAATAGATGCCTCTACACCCTCAAATTTCGCTGCAACCATTTGAAAAATGGGGATTTGACTTCGTTGACCCATTAAATCCACCTTCAAATCAGAAAAACTACATTCTAGTTTGTACGGACTACCTAACTAAATGGGCTGAAGTTGTAGCACTCACAACTTCCAATGAAACAAGTGTAGCAAAGTTCTTCACAGAACAGATATTCCAGAGATTTGGAGTTCCCAGAGAATTAGTTTATGACCAAGGAAAATAGTTTACATCAAAGCTTAATGAGGACCTACTCAGAAGAAATAAAATAAAGCATTGAAGGTCCTCCTCCTACCATCCACAAGCCAATGGACAAGCTGAAGTTACAAATAGAGAACTTGAAACGATTCTAACGAAGACGGTTCAATTGCATAAAAGGGATTGGGAAGACAGGTTAAATGAAGAAGGTTGGGATTATAACACAACATGGAAAACAAGACATTAAGAATAGTAGCTCATTTAAACATGCAACTTTCAGAATAGTAACTCCCCATTGAATTTGAAATCAAGACATTAAGAATAGTAGCCCATTTAAACATGCAACTTTCAGCAATCCAGGAAGAGTGTATGCTCCAATTAAATCAGTTGGATGGGCACTGCCAACAAGATTTCTCCCACGCTGAAATCATTCAGCAACAAAGACGCAATGGAATGAAAACAATATAAAATAAAATAAATTCACAAAAGGGGATTGGGCATTGTTATCTGATTCTGGATTTCAAAAATTTAAAGGAAAAGTTACAACACGATGGTTGGGACCATACATCATTGATACAATGGAGCAGTCAAAATCAAGACCATAGATGAGACCCAATTTCCAATGTTGGTAAATGGTCAGAGACTCAAATTGTACAGGGAACCCCAGTCCAGAGAAGAATTCACTTAAACTCTTTATCAGAAATATCTGATGCTAATAGAGGATGTACATGTCCTCCAATTCAACTAATTTTTTTTCATGAAGAAAAAGAGAAAAAATAAAATTATATATATATTCAATAAACCAGCAAAATCTCAAACGATCCAGCATAAAAGGGAAAGAAGAAAACATTTCAACCAAGCAGCAGAAGATATCAAGCGAGCCAACACATAAAAGAAAAAAACATTTCAACCAAGCAACATAAGATATCAAGCGATCCAACACATAAAATAAAAAAACATTTCAACCAAGCAACAAAATATATCAAGTGAGCTAGCACATAAAAGAAGAAGCGGCAGTTCAACCAAACAACGGAAGATATCAATCGAGATAACACAAAAGGAAAGAAACATCATTTCAACCAAAGCAGCAAAAGGAATCAAAAGAGCACAACTACGAAACTGAGAAATAAAACTATAGACAAAGAAAAAATCAACTATGGAACTCCAAATTACTGCAAAAATCTCCATGTCAACAACCAAGTTACGCAAAGCAAAAAAGGTAATCACTAAATCCTTTGTTTCCACTTTTAGTCGAATAAATTTCTCCCTACAGAAGGAATAATTTGGAGCTGAGGATAGATCTCTTTAGAAAAAATGGCGGCACATGGTTCAGAGTAACCATGTTGGGTAATGATTGCCAATCCAAATTAAGAAATGACGACCTCTGTATCCCACCATGTCTTTTCATATCAAACACTAGCATGGCATGAAATTATGAAAGGATAAGGAAGAAATAGCAAGAAAGATGGGAGAATAAGAAGAAAGTGGGATACAAATAAGTAATCAAATCTAACTGGAATATACGAAAGCTTTCAGACCTTCAGCAAGAGGGCTTACAAAGAAGGATTCAGTACTCACTCAGCAAGTCGTTGTTCGGCCCTGAACAAGCAAGTAATTCATCCAATTCGCCACCCTCAAGTTTTATGCTATTCAGTAATTCTAGAAAATCACTAAGGGTTTTAAAAAGAGCAAACAAGATGACCATGCCTGCATCTATGAAAAACCATAGGTATTGTCTATACTCCACACATCAGAGTGGATTCCATTCATTACTGGGCTAAGAGGACATGACATAGAAGTAGCCTTAGAATTCGCCACAAATCTGAAACATTTAAAAGAAGAGCAGTATGTTACCAAGGTGAAGGGGTTACGCATCCGTTTAAATGAGCAAACAATTGCAGCATATACGGGCATTCCCAAGGGGCTACATTGGGGGAAGGATGACAAGGAAGCCAATATTATGGCAGGACTGACTTTCTTTGCGGAAGGTGAGAGCTATGAAGAAGACAAGAATGGCATCGAAAGAGAAACCATGCCAAGTTCGTGGAATGAAGTAGCTGCTGTTGTCCTAAAATACATTACCTGCATAGGGAGACTCAACTATATACCATCCTTTCATTTCATAATTCTAGATATCCTAAGGAATAGGGGGCATATAAAACCTAACAACAATATCAACATTCCTTTCTACCTACTACAATGCATTTGGGAGATGAGTAGGAAAGTAACACAGGTAAAGGGGGATGCATTAGCTCATCATGGGTTAATCAAACAAAGCATTTGTGAAGAATTGAAGGCCCAATTCCCTAAACTCTCCTAGGAAGAGTTCATCCATATCTCTGTTGAGGATGTCCAGAGAATGAGGGGCACGTCAAGCATGGGTGCAACCCCCGTCACGGAGCAGAAAGAGGAAAAATCAACCACTCAGTAAGGGGTCAAAAGGAAAATTGAATTGGGAAGCAACGACAATGAGGTGGTATCCAAGACTCTGGTAAAGATAAAAAAAATCCATATATGCCTCCGGTCAGAAACCTATAGGTACATTTTCTAGGATGCATGTGTTTACACAGCAGAGCAGAAGGCTGTGTGAGCATACAAAATCCAAGGAGGAAAAGCAAAAGGGAAAAGAAGAGGAAGAGGAAGCAAGCCCCATACCCCAAGACTAGTTAGACTATGAGGATGATGGGGCAGAGGAAGGAGACCCTTTTACACCAGTATGACGAGACACACCACTCCAGAACCTTGCAAATGAAGAAATGCAAACTAAAGAGGATGATTGACTAGTTGAAGAATTGTCCAAACTGTTAAGTGTTAGGAAAGAGCTGGAAGCCATGAAGATTGAGGCATGAATCCATAAATACCGGGCCACTTCAATAGTTGCACCCCCATTCATGCATGAGAAAACTCATATCTTGAAGATGCAACACACTGGACAATTAAAACAAATGGAACAACAAAACCTGGCACTGCAGGAAAAATTAAGTAAATATCAGGAGAAGTTGGTCCAAAAAGACCAACAAATCTTACATTTGGAGACTACTCTAGCCACTACTTCCAAGGTATATGAGGAAATCATTGGGTACATACCTCCATCCCAAATCTATGCAGTGTATCTTAAGGAGAAGTGGTGTCGCTTCCAATTACAAATACTGAAACATCATTTACCCATGGATGTAATAACCCCAAAGTAGTTTTTGGATGCTTCTCTGGAAAGCACCGAACTAGAGAAGGATCAATTGTGTGAATTTTTTCTTCACAACCTGATCATACCCAACTCATCAAACTGGTCACCAAACCCTTATGTGGATGACTTCCATCTCAGAGCATTGTTTTCATGGATGAACCACCAAATGGAGAGGTCCCAACACATTCACCTCTACCAAATAGAGGAATGGGAGAATGCACTATGGATAAGAGATGAGGCTACACACCCATAGAAGGTGGTTCAGGATCATTATGCGATAACCTATGATGAGGACCTGATTCACATCCTTCTCAAGAAACAACAAGAATATATTATACACTTCGACAGAACCACACATAGCACACTTAGCAAAGTACAGGAATCCATCGGTGATAGGTGGAAAAGAGTTTCAATAGACCTGAAAAAGCGTGAACCTCATTCCCCCACATATTGGAGGTCGCACTGATCAGGAAAAAATTGTATAAGGAATCCTTGATAAATAATAAACTCCAATGGATTGGGATGAAGCTAAACCCACCATTCTTCCTTCCCCTGAACTTTAAGGAACACATTGACAAGGACAAAGAAATTAGGGCGTAGGCCAAAGAAGAGCAAATTCAAGGTTATTACCGGTAGCAAGGGGCTCCTAGAGTTGTTTCCTAGGACATTATAGAAGTCATTGTGGAAGAGGATGAGTCACACAAGGATGGGTAACATATTCAAGCTCGATGGAGATGATGAGTCCATGGTATAGGTATTCCATAAACTCCATTATGCCACACATAATCAAAGAAATGATAAAAAAAGTACTCATTTTTGTAGGTAAGAATGCAATTTGATCGATAATTAAACGAAGTGATTTAGTAATTATATTTTCTTGTGTTATAGCATCTCTTATTTACTAATACTGTGAATAAATCCATGTGTGGACATAACGCAAGTAAACAAGAAGAATGGCAATGCCGAACTCCAGATTGAAGATCACAAAATACGCAAGACCTCTTGTTTTCCCTAATTTGTAGGAACGAATACCCCGAATTTTGGATCGTGACTTCCAATGTTGAACTAGGGTAGAATTTTTTAATAAATAGAGACATCTGAGTAGTAGGAGGTCTAGAGGATATATTTTTGAAAATAATCTATGTATTTTCAGTTCAGATACTTAGTTTTCGATTTCTACAACTATGATGGAACTTATGAATTTATAATGAAGACCCACCATTATTCTCAATCTGTGACTTTATAAGTTTTATTCTCCTCATGTGATACACATTGGGGAGGTCCCCCTCAGTGCGTAGCTCATAATTTTTGTACTTTATTTTCTATATTTTCATGTATTTTGCTATTTATTTCTAGGGTAAATGCACGTGGATTAATTTTAGCACTTATTTGATACCAAATTTCAACTTTGCACATAATTGTTTTTTTTTGTAGTTCTGTAATACTTCATTTGTAGTTCTGATACACAATGTCTGTAGTCCTGTAGCCATCATCCGTGCATGCAATTTCCAAATTTACGTTTCTATCTTTGATATGGTATTCTTAGACTAGATCAGATTCATATTCTTGTACTCTTGAAATGATGACTCTTTGATTCCAGTTAGATAGATCTATGTTTCCATTGAATTAGATTCATGCTTCTTGGATATAAATCACTTTGGATTTCATAAACTAGGTTGAACATGGTATAAATTTCCTGCTTTCATAGAATAACATTTCCTGCTTTCCTTGATTAAGTGAATGCTTTATTAGATTAAGTTTCCTTCTTTCATAGAATAATATTTCCTTCTTTCCTATACTAATTGAATGCTTTCTTAGATTAAATTTCCTGCTTTCATAGAATATCCCTTAGAATACATCGAACAATTAACGACAAATATTATCTAATAGTGAACATATAGTGTTGAGTTTCTCTGAAGTTTGTGTGTTCCCTGGTCGATATTTAAAGTACACTTCTTGTACATATACTTGAAAAAGGTAAACATTCCTGAAGCCCACCACGTGGTTTAGTTAAAATCCTTGTTCTACATAGGTTATCTCAGCTCGGTCGTGACTGGGATTCATTTCTCACTCACAACCATTTTGGGGTTAATCAAGAGTGGCCTCAACACATACCAAAAACTAGGTGCAAGCACAAAGAGATGGATACACGGGAACCCAACCAAGATTTGAAGACTGATAGCATTGATATTTCCTCAGTCAAACCCTCTCAGGAACAAGGCTCTCAGGTTAACACTGTGAATACCCAATTAGAAAAGGAGAAACCCCTACCTTCTAATGTCAACCAATACCTAGATTATCATTTTTCGATAGAGACTATTAGTTGGTATGAGCATGAAGGCCAAACAAGTAAATCCATGAGTGATAGGGTGACTCAAGAAACAATTAGGAGCATCACTACCGATCTCTTGGCTAGAAGAAACCTACAGGATGAAATGCACCCATTGTTGAACTCAGTGGTTCCAATAATAATCAGGGAGATAAAAATTTGATTGATTAGGTAGACCCTAAATTTTTATATGATTCTATCTCTAAAACTAGAGCCATAAATGCTTAGGATGTAGCTCACTCAATTCAATCAAATCAAGAAGTGGATCAAAATCTTGGCAAGGCCAATGATATAGCCCAAGAACAAAGAAACAAAATGATGGAGCAATCTATTAAAGAAACTCAGGTCCAACGAATTTCAATGCTTGAAACCGATCTCAATGAAGCAGAATTGGTTAGTGCAATCATGAAAGATGAAATTGGAGGTTTCAAGGCTGAATTACTAGGCTTGGGTTGATAAATGGAAAGCTATGAAGGGTAAAAAGGATACGTATAAGTGTTGGTCACTTTAATTTCCTATTAATTTATAAAAAAAGTGCTCAAGATAAATTTTCAACCCAAGGAAGTTTGGTTATTTCAAAAGTAATCAAGCAAAATATATGCATAAACATTCAGTAACTTATCAATCAACTATAAGTCACCCAATCTACTCAAAGAATGGTTGTATCCTAATTACTAAGTATATGCTCTACTCGCTATTGTTAGGAACCCGTGTCAACTCTTCTCTTTACTTTGTTAGTATATTGTTGTTGGACGCATATGCTTTGTAAGTCGTCCCGTAGTATTTGTTGATCCATAGTTTGTATTAGCCCATGGTATTGACCCATAATATTGGACGCATATGCTTTGTAAGTCGTCCCGTAGTATTATATGTCCCATGGTATTGACCCATAGTATTGGGCATAGAATTAGTATATAAGTGTGTGTTGAGGCCAATGAAGGTACCGTGAACTTATTTGTATTGAGCTTGTTCAAAGGAGGTTGCCCCCTCGAAGTGGCATGTGATCAATAAAGTGATTCTGAGTTCTATTCTTACTACTATCTCATGTATTTTCATTAATTAATTCTTGCAGGTTCCTCACATCTGGTATCAGAGCACTTTCTTGGGCTCGTTGGGTGAAATTTCTACCAAATTGTTTTTCCGCATCTATTGCAGGTTCGGATCTGGGAATAATAACTATCCGCTTAATTGTGGGAAGTACTTGGGAATAAGACCTAAAATCCATTGTGAGGAGTACCACAGGAACCCCGAAGTAGCTGGCCCATTGAGAGGACCTTCCAGTGAAAAGGGCAACGACCCCTACCTGATTGACTAGTTCCCACCCATGAGGTGAACCAAGAGGTGTCATTTGTGGCAAAGCGGTTATCATTTTTACCTGAGTCGTGGAGTGAGGGGTACTGCCCCAATACGCAAGCCGTCAGACAACATTGGTGGCCAAGTGAATTCCATGAATATTTAGGAAATCGAGCATACCTAGGGTCCATATCTATTTTTAGCTGATAAATCGCAGAGTTCCTCTGCCCAAAACTATTGTCGATCACTTTCGCGTCATTGCAGATCCATTTGTTATCGGTCCCTTCCACGCCGTTGCAAAAAAAAAAAAAAAAAAAACCTTGTTTTCTGCCATATCTCCCTTGTTTTTCTGCCATATCTCCCTTGTTTTAACTTTGTTTTCCTTGAAACTTCGTTGACACCTCTGCAATCTGATTCTGCATATTTCATTTATAAGGACACTATCCCAAATTCCACTTCCCAATGCTCGAAATTCCACATTTGTCTATTTTTAGGGTTTGCCATAACTTCTTCGATTTTCACCCATTCGCCTTCAAATTTTACCACAATGTTCATTTCATATTTCTTCTTCTTTGTCCCTCTATGCCAAATTTTCTCATTCTTTCACCCTGCTTCTGAAATCCCCCTTTTCTACTTCCCTATTCCTTTGAAAGTGTCCAAAACCTAGTCAAACCCAAATTACCCATCAAATTGTTTACCAAATCCATATTTTTCTTTACTAAAACAGTTTATGTTTTTGTTTATCCACCCACTCAAAAAATAAAAATAAAAAAATCCTGGTTATGGTTGTTACCCGAATAGGAGCAAAAACCATGGAGGAAGCACTTGCAGCATTCCAAACCAAACTCCAGGATCTGGACGAAAAAATTCTCAGCCTCTATCTTCAGCATTCAGCCATGAACAATAAATGACAACCAGAATCTTTTGTAGCCACTGGGTTCTCTTCTTCCAGCAATTTTCATGGGCTAAAGCTTGATTTTCCTCGCTTCAATGGTACTTATCCGACTGGATGGATATACCAAGTAGAATAATATTTCAGTCTGCATAATACTTTTGAGGCCAACAATGTTCCACTTGCATCCTTTCATTTGGAATAGGAATCTCTTCATTGGTACCATTGGTACATCAAGGATCATGATGAGCCAAAATGGACATATTTTTTCCAACTCATTTTGCAATGATTTGGTCATAGTGCTTTTGATGACTTCGCAGGAGCACTCACTAAACTTCACCAATTTGGCACTATGAGAGAGTATCAGACAGAATTTGAGAAACTAGCCAATCACACAGAAAGATTGTCGGATGAATTCTACAGGAGTTGTTTTATCAATGGTCTTAAGGATGAAATCCACTCAGAGGTAAAAATGTTATGTCCCAACACAATGATCGAATCCCTTAGGTTGGCTAAGTTGACAGAAGATAAGATTGCAACCCAGCAGCGTTCCAAACCCACTTTTGTTCCCTTCAGAAATATGGGTTCTCAACGACCTCCCATCTCGCCATCTCCTCGACTAACTTCTATCAAGCATTTGTCTGAAATAGAGAAGCGGGCACGCAGAGAAAAAGAGCTTTGTTATAATTGTGATGAGAAATTCACTCGAGGACATAGATGTGTTGAGCAAAAGCTCTATCTCTTGGATGTGGATTCTCCACTTGCCTATGAAATTGGTGAAGAAGCTCCAGATACAATAAATGATCAAGTCAACATCAGGAGCCGCCTATTGACCCTCCGTCTCAGAATGACCAGCCAGAGATATCTCTCCATGCTTTATCCAGAATCACCACCCCCAAACAATGCCGATCAGGGGTTACTTCAAGAAGATCCATATTACAATACTCATTGATTCTAGTAGCACTCATAATTTCATTGACCATCGGATTTTCAAACAGGCTGTTTTTTTTTCCATCCTTGCTCCAACTTTGAAGTCATGATTGCCAATGGGGGCACCTTGCCTTGCAAGGGGAAGTGTCACAATGTACTTATCTCTCTGGAAGATTATAACATGCACTCTGACATGTTTTCCTTGTCCTTAGGCGAATGTGATGTGGTTTTGGGCTTTCAAAGGTTACGCACTCTTGGCACCATTTTATGGGATTTTGCTAAACTTTGGATGCAGTTTTCAGTCAATGGGAAACAACAAAAATTTATAGGCTTACAACTAGGGTATCTATGCATCATCAGTTCACATTGCCTGGAAAGGATCGTTAAGAAAAATTCACATCGTGTCATCGCTTAGCTCCATTCCATTCAAATGCACCCATCAACGGTCTCCACTACTTCCTTGGATAGATATGCAGGTGTCTTTGCTGAACCAGTGGGCTTGTTGCCTTCAAGAGACCTTTCCGGTAAGAATTTAGCCACATCTACATCTCAGAAGGAAATGATGGCTATTTTGCATGCAGTACAAAAGTGGCAACCATACCTATTAGGGAATTATTTTTGCATCAAAACTAATCTCCAGAGATTGGAAAATTTCTTGGAACAACGGGTCTCCTCCCCAACACACCTGAAATGGGTTATGCAACTCATGGGTTATGCCTATGCGATCACTTACAAGAAGCGTAAGGACAATTTGGTGGCAGATGCTCCTTCTCGCACATTTGATGTCCCAAATTCTCTTACAACTATTTCTCTTCTTGTTCCAAATTGGTTGCAATCTATTCAACAGAGCTATCTCTTCTATGAACTCCATGCTTCTCCATCGGCAGGGCACTCTGGGTTCCTCAAAATGTATGACCAGGAACAATGTAACTTTTTTTGTAAGGGATTGAAAATGACAATTCAACAGATGGTGACTGACTGTGATACTTTCCAAGTCAACAAGGATGAAACGACACTCCTTTTGGGACTACTCAAACACTTTCCTATCCCTACATAGTATTGGACAACTATTTCTATGGATTTCCTTGAAGCACTCCAGTGGTACAATACCACATCTAAAATGACACCATATGAAGCAGTTTATGGACAAGCATCGCTAGTTCTTCTTCCATACACCCTTAGCAGTTCCCCAATTCAGGAAATTGACTCGGTTCTTCGAAACCGCGATCAGATTCGTCTCATTCTGCAGGACAATCTTCACATGGCATGAATTCGACTGAAAAAACAAGTCGATTAGCACTGTTTTGAGCGCACTTTTCACGGAGCTGATATGGTTCTTCTTCGTCTACAACCTTCCACGCAATCCTCCCTGAAACTTAGAAGGCGTTAGTTTCTCTCTCAATCTATCACAGAGGTATTCATCCAGTGGCATGGAATGCAACCCGAGGATGCTCTAGGGGAACCACTCCTTCAGATTCTGCATCAATTTCCACATCTAAATCTTTGAGGACAAAGATTTTTCTAAGGGAGAGGGGATGTTAGGAATCCGTGTCAACTCTTCTCTTTAGTTTGTTAGTATATCGTTGTTGGACACATATGCTTTGTAAGTCGTCCCATAGTATTTGTTGATCCATAGTTTGTATTAGCCCATGGTATTTACCCATAGTATTGGACGCATATGCTTTGTAAGTCATCCTGTAGTATTATATGTCCCATGGTATTGACCCATAGTATTGGGCATAGACTTAGTATATAAGAGTGTGTTGAGGCCAATTAAGGTTCCGTGAAGTTATTTGTATTGAGCTTGATCAAAGGACGTTGCCCCCTCAAAGTGGCCTATGATCAATAAAGTTATTCCGTGTTCTATTCTTACTGATATCTCGTGTATTTTCATTAATTAATTGTTGCAGGTTCCTCACAATTGTTCAATCCAAAATTCAAATACTAATTCAATTGTCAAAGATTAAAAGAGTTCACAATCCTTCTATTGTATCAATTCTTAAAATAAATACTTCAAGAATGAAATGGCTAAATTGTTTTTGCAAGAAGTTAAATCCTAAATCATCATCATAAAAAGGGATCCAATCCACAATTGTAATACTCAACCATAAAGGAAATCAATCCTCCCCATGTTCTATAAATCCATATTCCATCTACTAGTTTCAGTAGTTCATGAAAGTAAATAAACAATGGTAAAATGCAGCAGCAGAGCACGGGTGTAACAAAAATAATCATTAACACACTTGCAAAGAGAAACTACGCATTGTTCAATCGACTGTTTCAGCAAAACAAAAAAAGCTATAATTGAAGAATCCTATGCTTAATGCTCACCCTATTTCAACAACTCAAAAAAAGGAAATCTAATTGCAATTCCAAACCAGAAAATATAAAGGAAATAAGAAACTAAATAACCAGGGAAATTTGAAAGAAGGTGGTCCCTTGCCTTCTAGCATAGATTCCTCTAAACACTACCAGAAATCAGTACACAATAAATCAGGAAAATACTGCCAATTTCGTTGATAGAATGAATTTCAGATACAAAGTTCTTCCACTCTTGTTACAAGTTCTCTTCAAAATAATCCTAAAGTCTTCTAACCATCCCATCCTTCTTTAAATACTACAACAAGACAATTAATATCCTTATAATTCGGACATCCATGAAGATTGAATATCTCCAGGTTGTTGATTCAATACCCCGGGATAGAAACAATTACATTCATTATTACATTGAGAAAAAATATGTTTCATAAACATCCATGCTCTCACAACTTGAACTGATCCACGTCAAGTGAGTTTCAGTTGTCCGCGTGGATGGATAAATTAGGTTACCTCACAACGATCTAAACCGAAGCCCTGAAAAGGTGTAACTACTCGCCACGTACTTCTTCATCCACGTGAATCAGCAGGATGATACACCCGAATTTCCTGTGGTCTCAATTGATTTCATCAATCCATCACAAGTCAGCGTAATTAGGAGACAAAATCCATAAACACAGGAAACATTTAGGAATTAATATAACAAAGTAATAATAAATTATGCCTGATCAAGATCATGCTTTTCCTTAGAAAAGATAATGATTTGGTTATAATAATGAGGAGAAACAGGGAAAAAGGATCACAATAGAAGTGAGCAAAAGGGGTCATTTATGGAACCCAACAACAAGGTCCTTAGGAATACTCTGTTCCTAGAGAACAAGAAACTGCTCAAACAAAATAGGATTGGCAGAAAAAGGGGTCCTTAAGTTCAAAGCCAAATTAACTAAAGCTAGGAAAGCTGCTCCATTCCAAGTGTCATTCGAACCACCGCGTAGGGCTTGATTTTGATGAATTTTGATTATTTTGAATATATCTAGGGTTATAAGCATTAGCCAATACAGGTAAAATATATCATTTTATTTATTTAGCTTTGGTTAATTATGTTGTTATAAGGATAGCTACAGAATCAAACATTCTGTAGGCATCCTTACATTATTTTATTTCTCTTCTCACAACAGCTTGATTATTGATTACATTTCTTAATTTGATCCTTGAACTATTACAAGTTTTTATCTTTTGTTTTTCCACTATTATGGAGTTCTCATTGTTTCCGGGATAATTAGGCATATGCCTTGGTTCGCTCCAATGGTTGTGGGAATTAATGCAATGGTTGGATGATGGGTCTAGTTCGTGTGTTATGGTCAGCTACATTCATGACCAATTTTGTGTTCCGTATATTCACTCAAGATGGTTAACTGATTTTGGAGGTGACAAAGAATTTTATAAATGTTTTACATGGATGGCATTGCCCAGTAAGTCCTTCGATTCATTCCTAATCGTCAATCTGAATTTGCCCCTGGAATAACTGAATATGTGGATGCTGCTCATTCTACATGTTGATAGTTGGGAAATGATCGTATGCAAAGTTGTAATGAGAAAGTTTAAAGTTACTATTTTGAATCCTATGTGTTTCAATGATTCATTACAATGGTTAGTTGGATAGGATGGATATACAACTAGTATTTAGCCATGAGAAATGGGGGTTCAAGTCCTTGGTATGGGATAGAAATTTTAGAATAGTTATAACTATCATTATGCTTAAACTCGTTTCTTTTGGATTAATCCGAAGACAGTTTTAATACACAGTTTGATACTGGCATTATCTTGAAGTTTAATTTTCATATATATATATATATATATATATATATATATATATATATATATATATATATATATATATATAAGTATCTTTCTAAACTTCTTATGTACTCATTTTGTTTTCTGCATATACATACTGAGTTGTTATGTGTGGATTAACTTTTAGGAAATCAAGCTTATGTGATCTTTTCGATTCTTGTGTAAAAGAATTGTTCAAATGATATTATAATAGTTTTTTTTTATTTTTCTATTATTATCATATGATTTGCTCAAATCACCATTATCACCATCATGATTGTATGTTTATTTCGGAAAATGTATGATAGGGTGTTGTTTATCCTTCAATGCAAGTATGAGATTACATGAACTTTAATAAATGTTGATTCTGTGTATGGAATTATATATTATGTATTTCATGTTTTAGTAATAGAAATTATTATCCTTGAAATGCAAGATATTATTTCTTAACACATTATGTTTTGGTTTTGGATGATGTCTATAAGCTAAATTAATGCCCTGAAGTATTATTTAGACTCAGAGTTAAATTTTATTATTTACTTGTGCTCCTGGCTAGGATAGAGCGAGTGTGTGTGTGTGTCAGAGTGATAGAGTCAGACTATTTTAGTTACTAATTCTTTATTTATAGGTAGGATAGTTAGTGAATCAAATTCTAGTTAGATTGAGTTTTGGGTGATTAGTTTTAGCAATAGGAAAATAGGCATACATAAGAAACAAAAACAAGCTCTCTATTTGGAGAGAAAACCAAAAAGGTAACATGCCCTTAATCCTGTGAAAGAAAACTACTCCAAACACAAAAAAGGTTGCTTTAAGATTTTGGTGTGGGTTGTTTTCCTTAGTTGGCCACCTAACAAAAAATATAGCCAACAAGTGTTCCAGTGTTAGGAACCCATGTCAGCCCTTCTATTTACTTTGTTAGTATATTGTTGCTGGACGCATATGCTTTGTAAGTCGTCCTATAGTATGTGTTGATCCATAGTTTGTATTATTGTTGTTGGACGCATATGCTTTGTAAGACGTCCCGTAGTAATTATTGATCCATATTTTGTATTGGCCCATGGTTTGTATTGACACATGGTATTGAACCATGGTATTGGCGCCTAGAATTAATATATAAGTTTGTGTTGAAACCAATGAAGGCACCATGAAGTTATTTGTATTGAACTTGCTCAAAGGAGGTTGCCCCCTCGAAGTGGCCTGCGATCAGTAAAAGTGATTTTGAGTTCTGTTATTTCTTCTATCTCGTGTATTTTCATTAATCAATTGTTGCAAGTTCTTCACATTTGGATTAAGAGCACTTTCTTGGGCTCGTTGGATGGAATTTCTGCCAAATTTTTTTTTTTTCACATCTGTTGCAAGTTCGGATCTGGGAATAATCCCTATCCGCTTAACTGTGGGAAGTACTTGGGCATAATCCCTAACACTCATTGTGAGGAGTACCATAGGAACCCAAAGTAGCTGGCCCATTGAGAAGAACCTGCCAGCGAAAAGGGCAACGACCCCTACCTGATTGACTAGTTCCCACCTGTGAGGTAAACCAAGAGTTGTCGTTTGTGGCAAAGCGGTTATCAGTTTTACCTGATCCATGGAGTGAGGGGTACTGCCCCAATATGCAAGCCGTCAGACATCATTGGTGGCCGAGTGAAACCCCTGAACTGTAAGGAAGCCGCACTAACCTGGGGTCCATATCTATTTTCAGCTGAACTGTTGTCGATCACTGCTGCGCCATTTCAGATCCAGCCGTTCAGATCCATTCTGAATGCCGTTCCATATCCAACCATTTTTAATCCATTCGGCGCCGTTTCAAATCCCTTTATTTCCGCTCACTTCTGGGTTGTTGTAGATTTATCTGTTCCATATCCCTTCCGAGCCGTAGCCGCTCCATATCTCGCTTGTTTTCATTCTGTTTCCCTTGAAATTTTCAGGGAACCCCTGTCATCCCATTCTGCATATTTCATTCTTGAGGACCCTATCCCCAATTTCCCTTCCCAGAGCCCGAAATCCCACATTTGTCTATTTTTAGGATTTGCCATAACTTCCTCAGATTTCACCCAATCACCTTCAAATTTTACCACAGAGTTCCTTTTTGAATTCTGCTTCTTTGTCCCCCTCTGCCAAATTTTCCCATTCTTTCACCCCGCTTCTGAAATCCTCATTTTTGCTTCCCTGTCTATTCGACAGTGTCCAAAACCTAGTCAAACCCCAATTACCCTTTAGATTTTTTCCCAAGTCCAGATTTTCCTTTACTGAAGCAGTTTCTGTTTTTGTTTGCCTACCCAGTCAACCAAAAAAAAAGAAACTCTTGGTTATGGTTGTCACCCATGTAGGAGCAAAAACTATGGAATATGTACTTGTAGCCATCCAAGCCAAACTCCAGGATCTGGATGAAAAAATTCTCGGCCTCCATCTTGAACATTCAGCTATGAACAACAAATGGCAGTTCGAGTCTTCATCAGACAATGGTTTCTCTTCTTCCAGCAATTTTCGTGGTCCGAAGCTTGATTTTCCTCGCTTCAATGGTACTGATGCGACTGGATGGATATACCAAGCAGAACAATATTTCAGTCTGCATAATACTTTTGATGTCCAAAAAGTTCCACTTGCATCCTTTCATTTGGAACAAGAATCCCTTCAATGGTACCGTTGGTACATCAAAGCTCATCCCGAGCCAAACTGGACAGATTTTTGCCAACTCCTTTTGCCACGATTTGGTCCTAGTGCTTTTGATGACTTCACAGGAACACTCACTAAACTGCACCAAATTGACACAGTGAGAGAGTATCAAACATAATTTGAGAAACTGGCCAATCACACCAAAGGATTTTCTGATGAATTCTATAGGAGTTGTTTTATTAGTGGTCTCAAGGATGAAATCCGCTCAGAGGTCAAAATGTTCTGTCCCAGCACAATGATGGAAGTACCAGGGTTAGCTAAGTTGGTAGAGGATAAGATCGCAACTCAACAATGCTCCAAACCCACCTTTGTTCCCTTCAGAAATATGGGTTCCCAACGACCTCCCATCACGCCTGCCCCATAACCAACTCCTATCAAGCATTTGTCTGAAACAGACATGCAGGCACGCTGAGAAAAAGGGCTTTGTTATAATTGTGATGAGAAATTCACTCGGGGACATAGATGTGTTCAACAAAAGCTCTATCTCTTGGATGTGGATTCTTCGCCTGCCTCATAACTTGATGAAGAATCTCCAGATACAGTAGATGATCAGGTCAACATTCAACACCCACCTGTTGACACCCCATCTCAGGACGACCCACCCGAGCTCTCTCTCCACGCTGTAATTGGCGTCACCACCCCACAAACAATGCGAGTCAGGGGATACTTCAAGAAGCTCCCTCTTACCATACTCATTGATTCTGGTAGCACTCATAACTTCATTGACCCTCGGATTGCCAAATAGGCTAATTGTTTTGTCCATCCTTGCTCCAACTTTGAAGTCATGGTTGCCAATGGGGGCACCTTACCTTGCAAGGAGAAGTGTCACAATGTGCGTATCTCTATGGAATATTATAACCTATGCTCTGACATGTTTGCCTTGTCCTTAGGCGGATGTGATGTGGTTTTGGGCGTTCAATGGTTATGCACACTTCGCCGCATCTCATGAGATTTTTCAGAACTTTGGATGCAGTTTTCAGTAAATGGGGCACAACACAAATTAATGGGATTACAACCAGGGTCTCTCTGCATCATCAGTTCACATCGCCTGGAAAAAATCCTTAAGAAGAATTCACATGGTATCATCGCTCAACTCCATTCCCTTCAGATGCACCCATCAACGGTCTCCACTACTTCCTTGGATAGATATGCAGGTGTATTTGCTAAACCAATGAGCTTTCCGCCTTCAAGAGACCTTTCTGGTAAGAATTTAGTCGTATCTACCTCTCAGCAGGAACTGATGGCTATTTTGCATGCAATACAGAAGTGGCAACCATACCTATTAGGGAATTATTTCTGCATCAAGACTGATCTCCAGAGTCTGGAAAATTTTCTGGAACAATGGCTCTCCTCCCCAACACACCTGAAATGGGTTATCCAACTCATGGGTTATCCCTATGCGATCACTTACAAGAAGGGTAAGGACAATATGGTGGCAGATGCTCCTTCTCGCCCAATTGATGACCCAGTTTCTCTTACAGCTCTTTCTCTGCTTGTTCCAAATTGGTTGCAATATGTTCAACAGGGTTATCTCTTCTATGAACTCCATGCTTCTTCATTAGTAGGGCACTCTGGGTTCTTCAAAATGTATGACCGGGAACAATGTAACTTCTTTTGGCTGGGACTGAAAATGCCAATTCAACAGATGGTGGCTGGATGTGATACTTTCCAGGTCAACAAGGGTGAAACGCCACCCCTTTCTAGATTGCTCAAACCCTTTCCCATCCCTACACAGCTTTGTTCAACAATTTCTATGGATCTCCTAGTAGCGCTCTGGTGGTACAATACCACATCTCAAAGGACACCATATGAAGTAGTCTATGGACAGACACCGCTAGTTCTTCTTCCATACACCCTTAGCAGCTCCCCAGTTCAGGAAATTGACTTGGTTCTTTGAAACCGCGATCAGATTCTTCTCATTCTGTAGGACAATCTTCACATGGCCAGAATTCGCCTGAAACAACAAGCCGACCAACACCATTCTGAGCGCATTTTCGGCGCAGTTGATGGGGTTCTTCTTCGTCTATAGCCTTCCAAGCAATCCTACCTGACACTCCAAAGGCGTCAGTGGCCCGAAATGCAACCCGAGGATGCTACCGGGGAACCACTTCTTCAAATTCTGCAGTAATTTCTCCAACCAAAGCTTTGAGGACAAAGCTTTTTCTAAGGGAGAGGGGATGTTAGGAACCCGTGTCAACCCTTCTCTTTACTATGTTAGTATATTGTTGTTGGACGCATATGCTTTGTAAATCATCCCGTAGTATTATATGTCCCATGGTTTTGACTCATAGTATTGGGCATAGACTTAGTATATAAGTGTGTGTTGAGGTCATTGAAGGACTATGAAGTTAATTGTATTGAGCTTGCTCAAAGGAGGTTGCCCCCTCGAAGTGGCCTGTGATCAATATAAAAGTGATTCTAAGTTCTGTCATTTCTGCTATTTCGCATATTCTTATCAATTAATTGTTGCAGGTGCATCACAACGACCTCCCATCCCGCCAACTCCTCAACCAACTTCTATCAAGCATTTTTCTAAAACAGAGATGCAAGCACGCAGAGAAAAAGGGATTTGTTATAATTGTGATGGTAAATTCACTTGGGGACGTAGATGTGTTCAACAAAAGCTCTATCTCTTGGATATGAATTCTCCGCCTGCCTCTAAAATTGGTGAAGAAGCTCCAGATACAATGGATGATCAGGTCGACATTCACGAGTCTCCTATTGACCCCCCATGTCAACCCTTCTATTTACTTTGTTAGTATATTGTTGTTGGACGCATATGCTTTGTAAGTCGTCCTGTAGTATTTGTTGATCCATACTTTGTATTATTGTTGTTGGACGCATATGCTTTGTAAGTCATCCCGTAGTAATTGCTGATGCATATTTTGGATTGGCCCATGGTTTGTATTGACACATGGTATTAACCCATGGTATTGGCGCCTAGACTTAATATATAAGTTTGTGTTGAGACCAATGAAGGCACTGTAAAGTTATTTGTATTGAGCTTGCTCAAAGGAGGTTGCCCCCTCGAAGTGGCCTGCAATCAATAAAAGTGATTTTGAGTTCTGTTATTTCTGCTATCTCGTGTATTTTCATTAATCAATTGTTGCAGTTTCTTCACACCTAGTTTCTTTTGGTTTTGTCTATCGTATTTCCCTAGATCCTTCAAAATCCTTGAAATTTAAATGCTGCAAATGCTCTAGTTCATCTGGATCTGACGTCTCTTCTTCTACCTTGTCGCAACAAAGAGGGGATACCACTTCAGGGATCACAAAAGTGAGCTCTGAAAGTTATTGATGGGTGGGATAGATAGAGGGAAAATTTTAAGAACCCCCCCTAAATTTCTATGTATAATAAATGGGTGAATCCCCAAAATATATAGGAAAATATGAAGGCAATTTTATCAATGTTATATTATGTATATATATTTTTTGGTGAATCTCTCATTGAATTATATAATTTTGTAAATTCTTGGCGAATATTTCACTAAATTATAAAACCTTGTGAAGTCTTGGAGAACATTTTGGCAAGTTTCTCCTTGGTGAGTCACATCCCCCTTCATTCCCAATTACACGGCTATAAATGAATTCCGATCCCCCAAACATGATGCCCCAAACACCCACAAAAAATGTTATTGTCGCTTCACCGATCGCAAGCTTCACAATCCCCATGTTTCTTAGGGAAATTTTGGATTTGAGGTGATGGGATTTAGAACTCGCCTAGACACAAATGGGTCACTATAATACCATATAGTAAATATAAACTTCCCTTCTCATGTGGACATTAAGCAACTTGCAAAATGAGATTCAACCCATAAAATATTGACGAATGTAACTTCGACTTTGATTACCATGATTGATAGAAGGTGAAAGAACCCTTAGCAACTGCCATTTCTAGAAATCAGGGGCGAATGGGAGTTGCCTTGTCATTTTTGTGGGATAACAGAGGTTTAAATCCATTTTTAGAAGCGCTAAATTGTTTTATCTTGGATCCCCTTTTTAAATTCGATGGGGCTAACCTCTTATTCATTAAAAATACTTAAATAAAATGTGGTACAATCATACCTAACCGACGCTTAATAAAAATTAGCCCATTAAAAATTTAAAACACCTAAACTTAGACCATGGGATAATATTAGCCCCTAAAATTTTCTATGGATAGACATATGACTGTCCCATGTTCCATAACCGATCTGTGAATAATGCTCCCCTGATTGCTATCAGTTCTTTTGTTACTTAGTCTCTAGTTGTGGAGAAAGAAAACTCCTAACAAAAATTTGCCTACATTTTCTTCCAGCTCTTGGTCTATTGTCTTGTCTCCTCATGCAAGTACCAATTCTTAGGGATAGGTCCCAACTTGTGGAAAATTTTATAAACCCAAAATTATGGTTTTATTTTATTTGATTCTCACTAACGTTCGCACGGTAGGAATTGGTATCCCATGTGTAAATATATGCTACTTGATTGGCGTGTGTGGATGGATTGAACCTAATCATTAATGCTAAATGGTTGTGTTCCAATTAGGAATATCATCTGTGTGTGTCACCCACCATCCTGCGAGATTTCCTATGAGCGTTGTGTCCAGGACATTCATGCAATATTCTTCCACAAAAGAGGATTCCATTTTTTGTTAAAACTTGGAAAATCCTTTAGTGTCGTCATATATTGGTGGATCTTTGTCTTCAAACCCAATCCATTTAACCAATTTAATCATTGCACAATATCTAGAAGAGAGATCATGTCTCCCATTCTTCTAATTGTCCCAAGAATCTTCAAATTCACTCTCACACAAATGAATGCTTCTCCAACTTACTAACACTTATGTTGTTGTGTTCACATAGTCTTCTCTCTTTCCTACCGTTAAGGAGTATATATTATCTAGAACATCTATTTCCATGTTCCTTGTACTAGCTTGGTACATCAAGATCCCTATTGTGGATCTAAAGGTTTTGTTACATTCATACCATCATCTTTAAAATTCAGCATTATGTTCTTCAAATCGATCATACAGTAGTTTTCATAATCCTAGTTTGTTCCTAGCAATGCTGGGTAAGGATCAATTCCACCCATAAATTTAATTCCTTTAAAATTTGTGATGGTTTTGATGCCTCCTAAATCAACCTCAACATTCTCCAATCGAGACGATACAATATCGGTTCACCATTCTAAGTTGAATAGGAGAGTAGATAAGAGGTGGAAAAACCAATGCTTCCCAAGACTTCATTGGGAGTATATTCACATCAGACCTCAAATCTAACATCACGTTGTTGATATCATATCCATGTACTTTATGCATATAATCAAAATTCTCGACTAGTCCTCTTCCTTCTTTTCTTTTGCACTAGATAAATTTTTCTCACGGGAAACGGGGCACATATCTCTTCATCAACTTCTACAACTTCCTATATTCCATGGATTGTTCTACACAACTTATGGGTGGAATTTTCATCTTCTAAGATATATTTTAGTAGATAAAACCACATAGAAAAATGACCCCTTACCTTGTCAGTATCTATCCTTCTTCCATCTTATCCCATCGTATCGTCCCTTCTATATTGATGTGAAGGTATTGCCTCATCCCTAGCTAGTGGGGTTGGTATATTCCTAAACATCTCGGTAGCATCACGATAAATTTATTTTTGTTGAAATGGGAAGTATTTAGTATTCCTTGGAGTTGATTTTCTTATTATTGCTAAGTTTGGTCTATGTTGGTCTACTCTAGTCCCTATTCCTCCCAGATAACAAGAAATCCTTCTACAATACGGTTTTTGTGGGGTTTAGATTTAATAAAATTAGTTTTTATTCTTTCTTGATCCTCCCATTTTGTGATAATATTTGGTCACTTTTCAACAATGTGGGTGTTTGTGCGACAATATGTGCACTAGGTTACCTCAGGAAATGGGAATCTCTAGCGAGGTGTCCAATCTCATTACAGTTATAACAATGAATCAAGCCTTTGCATCCTCCTCCTCATCTAGCACCAAATCCCCTTCCACATCCTCTGTCACAACCTATTTCTAGGGGTTAATATATTACTCGATATATTGATCGATCTAATATTTTTTTAATGCATCCAATGCTCTACATTTCTTAGCACTTTGTGTAGTACACCCACAAAATTACAATATATCATATTTGTCACTAAGTAATATTTCTTTAAGATTGTGAAGAATCGCAAAGGGTGGCCTTATGATTTACAGATCTCATAGTAGTCAGTTGGAGAACAACTTGGTAGATCTGGGTACATTGGTTGACCTGCTGATTGAAAAGGGTTCGTTGCAGAAACTTGCAAATAGTTTCACTTGGTCCACTACCAAATGCTCTTCTTGAAGGGATCAACTATCCCCTCACTTCTAGGACACTCTAATACATGATGGCCCTATGTCATACATCATATACACCATACTTGCAGTCGATTGGATTTGGAATATGCATCTCTTCAATGTTTTTGGTTAGGTTTTATAACTTACTATGTACCTACAACAATTCACCAAAATATGAGGAAGTCATTGCTATAGTGGCATTCAAGTAATAATCCATGATGGTTTCAATATTCATAGCATGTTCTAGTGTAGTTCTGGGTGATTCTATCACTTGTTGTGATAGGGGGATTCTAGTCAAAGGTAAATTTCCTTATATAAACCACTCCCTATGATGGGAATCATGCACCGAGAATGAAAACTTGGTTAACACGTATTTAAAGCATCATGCATAATCCTAGGCAGATTCCCCCAGCATCTACTGAATTTCTCTTAGTTCCGCAATACCTTGTTGTTCTAACTTAGGTTTAGAAATTTCATCCGGGAATAATTTCTTTGTTTATGCCAAAGTAGGGGCTACTGCATATGGGTCTCGTCTTTCAATCAATTTTATGTACCTCTACAAAGTTCTTCCTTGTAAATCTATCTGAAAATAACTAGTTTGGACATCGTTAGAGTCGCTCTAGCATTCCATATTGCTTAATAGAGGAACCAATAATTTGTTGGGTTCTCTTCTCCTCCTCTCCCCCAAAATTTTGGATGTTTCAAGGGTGGTCCTATTTGTACTCCATCCATTGCTACATCCACGGATCCTACTAACACAAATCCTTGGGGTCTCTGTTGCACTATAATATTAATACTAATATAATAATAAATACTACTACTTATTCCTGCTAGTGAATTGTTCTTTAAACTACTCGTACTCTTGATCATCTAAGTTTTCCAAGGTAATTGAAAAATAGAGGTTTGAAAGTTTGTTACCAAGTTATGTGAGGGCTCTTGGGGGTTAATCAAAGGAGTGCTACTTATATTTCTTCCGGTATCTAATTCCGTGACAATGGGGGGTTCATTACTTTTTGGGGTGTAACCATCTGCTAGGGTTCCTAATAGTTCTAATTATTTTGCGACTGCATGTAGGGTTGGCTCAGGTGATTGATATGGCACTTCGTTACTTGGAAACTAGATTTTGCAATCTTGTTTCTTGTTCAATCCTTCTCCCCAACTTCCTCTTACTATGATTTCTAACACTTCTATCTCTTTTTCTCTTAGCCTTGAAAAAGTTAATTCCTCTCTGTGTTTAATCTGACATACCTCAATTTTACTTTATTCATTTCTTTCTTCATCCCATAGTTCTTTTTCTAGATGCGCAATTCATTTTTGTGTCTTTCTAATTCGCATTTTCCACCATTCATTATGGATTTCCACTCTTATTTTTTCTTTATCATCCCTGGAATTGTTACTAGATTTTCCCTCCATTGATGGTAATTCATACCTTCTTTAATATAGTAACATCACCTCTACCTTTCCCCCAAGGAAGGAGTGTTTTGCTCTTCTTTTATAATCCAATTCAATGATAGGAATCCAAATTCAACCATCCAGTTCTTAATCCACAATGGAACATCCTTCAATAATATACCCCTAACTCCCCTTCTGATTTCTTCTTTGACCTTGGACACCGATTAATTATTTTCATATGAAAATTTTAGAATATAACTAGTGAGGGTGCTTTCTACCTAGAAATTGAGATATTTGGTTAGAGTTGAATCCAAATATTTTAATTCAATTAGATCCCATCGAGTCCACTGGACAATTCTCCTTTGTCGATTACGATATTCAAGCGCTTCCACAAGTATTCGTAACCAATCTGTAAGTACTGTGGAAATTTCAATCCAAAATTTTTTGTATTGATCTAGCGATAGTCCTCCCTAGAAAATATATTGCTTGAGTCTTGATGCTTCCCACACTCATATTCTGGCTTCCTAGATTAGAAAATATTCAACCTTTGTTTCCCACCATAGTTGAATTTGGCTTGATGTCATCGGCATATCCATATAGTTAACAATGTCTTGTTAAAAAATAGGTCCTGACAACATAACCAGTTGTTGGTAGAAAAATAGAGATCGGTTTCTTGCACATGTTCCAACAAAGAGCAGCATTGTAGTCTAGTGTGTTGGGATTTTTGATCCCCTGGAGGAGAAGGTATCGCCTGAAGCACATCCAAGACCTATGTGTGAAAAGGAGTGCTAACTGTAGGGATATGTTTATCATGGTTACTAATATTCATATCACAATATCATTCATCATATATTATGGAACTAGTGATCTATTGACCAAAATACGCAGATAAATATCAAGCATGTAGTTGATCCATTAAACAATAAACATACTACAACTTAACCATAAACATAAAATTGATGGGGGGGATTCCTTCATTCTTATTGCATATAACTTTCATTACATCCAATTCATGGCTCTGCGACCTTACAACAACCATGATATTACACTTCACGAAATCATACAAAACAAACAACCCTTTTCCCAATCACATTTCCCCAAAACCACAAAATACAAGAAGTCAAGCTATGATCAGAATCTTCTATGTTGCTTCTTTTATTCTCTGCTTTTGTCTTGTTTCGCTTCTGATATGCTTTTTCTTCTCAACTATGCTACTTGTTTTCCACTTACCTTATGCTTATTTATATACTTGTAGGGGTAGGTCCAAAATTATTGCGACCATTAGGGGCTTCTACAACCCCCACTCCTTTACCACATGATTCCTTCTTCCTTTTATGGTCCTTTCAAAAAATGAAGGATCCAATAGGTTGCACCATATTTCTCTGTGATCTAGTTAGCCAACCAACTGTTGGACAGACCCTTGGTATATTTTATTTTAAATGATTAAGATAAGGCATGCTTCTACCATTCAACCATCTGAATTATTTCATGTCACTCTCCCATTTCCTTCTTCTCTTTTCATACAATGCGACCCATGTTTTCATTTCCTTTGTGTTGTGAAGAATGGATTTATTGATGGCATCAATTTTTGAATTTGCCTATGTATACAAAAATTCAAAATTAATAGCATGATATCAAATATATATTATCAACTTGAGTGTAAACAATTGCTCTATACAAATTTAAAAAAATATAAGTGACTTAATCTTTCTCATGTTCCTTTTTCCATTCATTTGGACTAGCTCCCCTTCCCTTTTTTCCTCGTCCCATTGGTTGTCCCAAATCATTTCCCCTAGCGAGTCATCAATTTTTTTGATGTTCTGACTAGCATACTAGAATGACTCATATACTATATATCTCTCCACCATAGATGCCTCTTGTTTTTCCCTTTGTCAAACAAACCCCTTCAATTTTTTCATGTACCTCTCTAAGAAGAAAATCCAATGATGTGATATCATCCTAGCTAATTAAACCTCATTATGTAGGTGAATAAGAAGACGAACCTACAAGTCCATAAAATTCATGGGCAATTCCTTTTCAAACATACAAACAATCCAAGCTATCTCTCAATGCCACCATGGAATACTAGCCATATAAATATGCTTTGATGTTATCCAATGTAGAAATGAAGATAATTTTGATATGGCATGTCACATGTCCTAGAGGAAGTTATGGTTCACACAACTACGCCCAAGCAATGGATAATGACACTACAAGATAGACACACACATAATTAATTTCCAAAAGCTATGAGCGCATAGTATATTTTAATCTACACTACATAAAAAATTCATGTATTTGACATAGATACCCTTAGAAGGTTTAAGTGCTCATATGATTTCAATTCCGACAAATTTCATTATACAGTGAAGTAATGTCATAGATATGCCCCATATAAAGAAGGTTCCTTCACACCCAATATAACATCCTTCGCCATAGAAAAAACATATTTCTTCAAAATCCATGGGACATCATCTTCTTTAATAGACAAAGAGGGATCAAGATCTCCTCTACTTGTTTTTCTTAGCCAATGTTTCTTTTTAGTATTCAAAGAAATAAGATCTCTCCTAACATCCAATGTGCCATTTTTTTTATGATATGTGCCTCCATAAAGAATATTAAACATTTTTTAACATATGCCTTTGATTTGGTAAGTGAGTACTATTAAAATAAACGCATCGAAGGAGTATCCATCCCAACATCAGTTTTCATCGGAGGTATGTAATCATTTATTTATTATTTTATGTTCATTGAATTTAATTATTGCATGAAATACTAATTTTCAATTGTTTTGTTGAAAAAATAAAACAAGATGGAACCCATTTAGCACATAACAAATGATGACAAGAACGAAAAAGGTTGATCGCAAATTTTGTGGGCACTTAATTTTAGCCAGCCTTAAGATTTCATATTTTTTGTGATCTTTATATTTAAATAATTAATTTTCACTCATATATGGATGTCTTCTAATAGGTATTAACATACAAAAAAGAGTCATTCGAAGAATTAATCGACATTGGGTTAAGTATGGATTGTGAGTGTATGTTGAAGTAACAAGGGTTAATTGAACAATTTATACTTAGGTATGTTGTTTAAATTCTTTCATTTTATAATGAATGAAACAACAATAAAGCTTTATATTAATTATATCTATGCTTTTTCATGGCGTATTAAACATGTAGGTGTTAACACCCAAAAAGTGCTCACTAGCTCATTTTCTTATTCACATGACCCATTTGTCCACTTTTCCACCATTTGAGCCTCTAAAGCCACCAAAAGCTCACCAAAAGACCATAATACACCCCTTTTTCCCCTCAAAATGAATATTTTTCCTCAAAAAGCATAAAAAACCCTAAAAAATGGTCCAAAATTCCCAAAAATATTAAAAAGGGAATAAAAATATTCAAAATATTCAAAAAATAAAAAAGGAGGGAAAAGGTACCTAAACCATGTTGGTCAATACCATTGGTTTCCTCAAAACCATAATGGTATTCCCTACCACCAAAAACTATAAAAAGGTGGTAGGGGCTCCTCACTTTCCATCCATCCATCATCCTATCCTCATGTTGTCAAAATCTCTCATGAGTTCTTGACCATTGTAGCAATCTTGGAGAAGAGACCATTGGAGCTTGGAGCTACTCACCTTGGAGCTGCTCAACACCACAACATCCTCACCATTTTAGGTATCATAATACAAAAGTTATTTTTTATTTTATTTCTTGTTCTTGATCTTAAATCTTTTCAAGTTTATTTTCATATGCACATGCTAGTTTATTTTAGATTCAGATTTATAATTGTTTTTTGCTTTCAATATTTGAAACTGCTATCACTTGTTGATAGGTTCCCATAGCACAAAGCTTGGTTGCAAAACCAAGCTAACAGTTTTTGGCGACTCTGCTGGCTTCGAATTCTTAGATCTCAGTTTTTTGCTTTAGATCTTAGTTTTTGTTAGTTTTAATCATTTTAATTCATAGATCTGCCATCTTAGACAACAAATCCATTGCCATTCTAGATCTTGGCCTCTTTTATTGCCATTAACAACCTGAAATTTCCATTTTCGGGTTCGTTTTTCGGTGTCCATTTTCGGATTTCGCCTCGCGGTTTTTTGCCCGACAGTCGCGCGGCTCATCGTGACGTTGCGGCTTTTTTCTCCGCGGTGCACCGCGGCTTCGCGGCCCTTTTACGCGCTGCACATCACAGCATCGCGGCCATTTTTCGCGCTGTACATTACAACTGTGTGACCAAAACCCAC
This sequence comes from Larix kaempferi, assembly GCA_027924585.1. Classification (NCBI taxonomy): domain Eukaryota; kingdom Viridiplantae; phylum Streptophyta; class Pinopsida; order Pinales; family Pinaceae; genus Larix; species Larix kaempferi. The sequence continues at coordinate 29,886,429 of BSBM01000089.1, forward strand.
GCTGCACATCGCGGCCTCGCGGCCGAAACCCACGCTGCACATCGCGACTGTGTGACCAAAACCTGCATTGCACATCGCGGCTTCGCTGCCAAAACCCGCGTTGCCCATCGCGACTGTTTTCCCCGAAATCCGCGATGCAATTTTTTTTAATTCAGCCAATTTTTTGAAAATTATTTTTTGCTGTATTTTCTGCCCATTTAGCATATTTTATAGTATTAAATTTCCTTCATTTTTATAGCCACATTAAATCTTTTACTATTTAGAATGCTCCACTAAAAGTCTTTTTAAAAAAAAAATCAGAAATTGAAAGAGAGATTTTTTTGCATTTTATTTAGATCAAGGTTTTACTGTTTATTTGCTCGATACTTTTCCCAAGCAATTTTTAAGAGATCCATTTATTTCTTGAAGTATTCATGTTATTTGCTTTCCTTCAAAGTATTTCAAAAATCCATTATTTTTGAATAGTTTTTTCAATCATTTACATTTCAAAAACGCCTTTATTTTTTGCAAAACTGGAAGCGTCTTTTCTTTCATTTGTAAAATCGCCCAAGCGAGGCAAATCAATTTCAGTTTAAATACCACACTTGCACCCACTCTGCCACATAATTTAAACTAAGCCTTAAAATTTACCTTAAACTCAACAAAATTTTAACCCCACTTGGGGAGCACTTAAAAGAATTTTGTAGTTAGTTAGAATTGAGGGGATAGGTGTTCCAATAACACCCCTCAATTATTACATTTGAGACATAGTGGTTGTCCTCTACGATACCAAAATCCCTTATAATTTTGACATGGTTATCAACCAATTTATTGGGAAGGCCTCTCCCTTAGGAGGGTTGAAGTAGCCAAACTGATTCCAGAAGTTTGAGTGGAATACCGCAATCCATTCAGTAACCGAAGGATACCTTTCGAAGTTCTCGGTGTACACCCTCTTGGTGTACAGCGGTGATAGAACCAAACTGCAGATTCACCCAACCGAATGTGTCATGAACAAGGTATCCTAGTTGCCACTCTTTAGGACTGTCTACCCAGTGTCCCTCCTTGTAGGGGGATATCTAGCCGTTGATTCAACACTCTATATTGTCTGACTTGGATTTCATCACCTTGCAGAGGATATCATTTGTTGACTCACAATACTTCTAGTTAGGTGTTTGCATGATACATTACCCATCTTTGGGTCTAGTAACACCTCTTTTTGCTAGAAACTATTTGACTTTTGGTATTCTAACCAATTTTGTTGCATCCCTCCACTTATTATAGCACAACTGCTATAATAAGTGTTTTTTGAGGTTGATTTTTGGCCTGAGAGCCTTTATTTTTTCACTCCCCTTTTTGCACTCATTGTTGCATTAGGGTTTCGAGTTTTTTACACCACCACCTTACACTGAAATTTTTAAAATATATTTCTCACCATTGAGAATTTAAGACGATCTCGTCGTCTTCAGGGTGAACCCCCTCAGTTCAGTCTACTTGGCTCTACACGTCACAGACGTAGAGCCTTATCCCTTGACTTGACACGTCATTGGCCAAACACACAGTCATCTGATTCTGACATGCCTCACTTCACATCTGATTCTGAGGCTGAATCCAAAAACCCTCCTGAAATATCACCAACCAACCTCATGGCTGGACCACAATATGACCCACTTTTTACCAGTACTATTGGAGATACATTCACAAACCCTTCTACTACTGTGCCATCCATGGTAACAACAACCCCTCTAGGTATGCCTAATATGGGGGACACTCCACCTTTAGGTATGCCCAACACAGGACTACCTCCTATTATGGGTATGCCAAACAAAGGAATCACACCACCTGTCATTACCACAATCCAGATCCCAGGAATTCCTGGCGCTATTCCTAACCTCGGTGTAACCCATGTTGCACTTGGAAACGCTGGCCCATACAAAACTACAACGGTTGGAGGACACATACCTTCAATACCTACCATACCCTTAGGGGCTATTGGACCACTACATAATGCCACCATTAATAGTTATGTCCCAGTCCCTATACCACACCCATCTGCTAGTTTACCTTACATGGCTAGTCTGAACTTACCAGACTTAGCCAAGCTAGCAAACGATCCTATCAGGCACAACCCTACATGGCCACCCATGCCTACAAAGCTCCCCTCGGACATCCCCGAGTTTGAAGGAAAACCTGGGGAGGATCCCCAAAACCACATAATGTCATTCCACCTATGGTGTTCATCTAACTCCATAGTGGATGACTCCATTCGTCTAAGACTGTTGCAACGAACGTTCACTGGTTCTACAGCCAAGTGGTACATCGAACAACCACATGGGACCCACCATACCTTTACGTCTCTCGCCTCCACTTTCCTTCATTTTTTTCAACTTCCTATACGCTATGATGCAGGAGTTGAAATACTGTTGTCTTGCAGACAAAACACAGCTACCCACATCACCGACCATATCCATGAGTGGCGCAAGCGTCATAGCCTCTATAAGATAAAACTAGATGACCATATATTTTTGGACTGGTTTCTTAAATCACTCCTACCCCTCATAGCAAAAGACGTAGCTTCTGAACAACCCCAGTCAGAGGAAGAAACTATCCTAAAAGCTCAGTAATTCAACCTGATTTATGCCCAGTCAGGCTATCTCTACACCATCATACCTGACGCCCCACGAGGCGATTCTTCACGCGATGACGCTCCGGGGGCATCACATGCCGCTGATGGTATTATCGGCCAAGTCATAGCACAAATTAAACCTTTTAGCATGGTGAGCACCATAAATGCCCCAGACCTCTCTAGGGCTACATCTAATTCTGGAGCGACAACTTCGTATGATCCAATGAATCAGACTCATCACACTCATGGACCCTCTTGTCCACAACATTGCTATGGGAAAGCGCCATTGACATATGTACCACCCACATACTATAACGAACCGGCCACCCAGAACCCAATTCATTTACCAGCACAACCAATGTATTACCCATAGCAAGCTACAACAGCTAACCCAACACCTCTAATAGCTCAGGGTTATCAACAACCCCAGCAGGAAACTGGACCACCTCCAGCCCCACCAGCTTATTATCCACCGCAACTTGCTCCCACACCCGTGGCACCCCGAAATCCTCCCACTGCTCAACGGCAAGTGTACACACAACACAATCAGCCCCAACATCAAAACAACCAATGCAACCAGGGTGGACAACAAAATCATGGAAGAGGACGTAACCGTGGCAACCAACAACATAATCAAGGTCCACCACCTCCCAATCCTCCAAATAATAACAATGCTGCTCCTCCTAACCAAAACCCTGATCGTGATCCCAAGCAGCCAAAAAAAAAAAACCTGAGAACAAACCATCTGTGTTCTATATGTGGAGTCTATGGACACTACACTCACAACTGCCCCCATTTAGAGAAAGCACGTAAACTTTGGGCTGACGATGCTCAATGCCAGGGCCACGCTAGACAGCCAGCTCCACTTAATCAACCGCAACCCATGATATTACAAAACCCATTGCCAAACCAGGGAGTAGTAAATACTTGCCCTATGGATCCCCCACAAGGATCATCTGCACCCTAGCAGCAAATCACTTATGCCGCAACTGATTATCAGCATGCGGATCCAGGTACACACAATTTATTAATGATGTCATCCAATGACATCAACTTCCAAACTCACAGGAATCAGTACAGCCCACCCCCAGAAACTCCACCCACTAATGCATCCACCTCCCTTCCACCAAATCAACCACTATGCATCCCAAATATGCCGTTGGACGGAGGACCTAAAATCCCTTGCATCCCTTTGTGAAGGATTAACAACAATCCTAATGCTCACACAGCATCCAATTATAACGTCGTGGAAGACCTAGCACAATCCCTTGCTGCTATGTTTGCTTTAGAGGTACTGAAAACATGCCCTGCACAACGAAAACTACTATTATCCACCATCGGAGGAGTAGACCCTGACGACACACAAATGATGTCTTTTGACTTAGACCAAGCCGAACCTCGATTGCCATCAAATTTGGCTTTCCAAGTATCAGTAAACATTCGAAACCTTGTTTTGCATCGATGCATCATCGATGAAGGAGCTTCCACCTGCGTTATGTCCACCCTTGTGTGGCAGAAGCTTGGCTCCCCCACTTTACAACCATCCACCACGGCATTACGAGCTTACAACGGACACTCAGCTCAACCACAAGGCCTCTTAGCAAACATACCCGTAGAACTAGGCGGCAAATTAGTTCTTATCGACATCGAAGTGATCGATGCCCAGCTCGACTACAACCTCCTTTTTGGATGTAGTTATATGTACAAAATGAAAGCAGTGGCTTCATCTATTTTTCGCCTCATGATGTTCCCACATGAAGGACGCGTTATCAAGATTGATCAACTCACATATTATGATCCTAACGCCCCCGCAGCTCCTCAAAATGTGCTACCAATGATTGAACAAACCATTCAAACCGCACCAACATCATTTGTGTTGTCAATTGGTCCTGGAATCTACACCGAGTCACCTATGACTTCCACATTTCCATCGATCTCACCACCTTTACCAATAACAAAAATATCGGATTTGTGCACCCTGTCGCACACCACACAGCAGCCTTCGTCACTACCACAAACACCCACAGTGCCTACTCATATTGGCACAACGCCAATTCATACTATCCTGTTCTTGTTCCCATTTTCCGGAGTTGTCAGTTCGCCAGTAATGGCTACACTCAACCTTCCTGGCTTAACATTAGGGATACTTGTATGGTACTTACCTGCTCCGAGCCCCCCTCTGACTCCGACTGTTATTTTACAACTGGTACAACCTATCCCTACTACCAACCACCCACCCCCTCCGGTCGCTCATCTACAAAACAGACCACCCCCAATAGTGACTACAACATCAACATCCAAAAATGCCCCACCTCCGTTATGGAACACAGGGGGCAGAGGCCCACCAACTTATAACACTGGACTCATAACTCGTATCCCCCCAGCAACCCCCAAGGTAGATAAAAACCCCCCAACTATTTGCATTCCCCCTAAGTGCTCGTTGTGTGACGACGTAGGCCATGCCACTCATCCATGTCCACAATTACCTGCACTCCAAGAACACATGAATATGTTGGATGACGACACCGGAATTCCAGTGGTAAGACTTGAGCCACCTCTTCAACCTCGCAACAAAACACTCCCCACTAACCACCCTTGTGCGATATGCGGCATTTATGGTCATTATTCACACCACTGCCTTGATCTCCCAGATTATAGAGCAGCCTTATACGAGATGAACAATGTCGACCTAGAGATATCCCCTCTTCTCATTGAGGAAATTCATCCCCCACCATCTTCCTCCTCGGAAGAAATTAACACCATTTACACGATTTCCACTGGATACCCCTCTGTCCGGTCGGCCCCTTCCATTGATCCCTTTGACACACATGTTCAACCCTTTCAAATCAACGAGGAAACCACATGTCCACAACATGGGGCGAGGCCCAAAACCTTGCCTACTCATCATCATCGTGATTCTCGTCGGAGATACTGGGGGCATCCACCCCACAAGGGGAATCCCCCATCATCATATCATCACTTCAGTATGCCACCACGGCCCACAGCCTCATGGTACACCCCCCCTCTAGTAGTTGGTCAATGCCCTCTTGATCCCTCTCTAAGACAGCATTTGCACCGCATTGACACCTCTGAGTTCGGGGACATAATAGATTAACTCAAACCTGGGATAAGGGGCATGATCAATCATTTTGACCCTACCCCATCACCTCTATCTCAACACCTCAATGAGCCCATCGTTCAAACCAACACATATGTCATCCACAATCACAAACTCCATGCAAATCATATGGGGGCAGGTCATTAACCCTGCTCACTTTTTCACATTCATGATCTCAACCATTTTTGAGGTCACGTGTCACTTGTATATTTGAGTTGATTTGATACACATAGTATTTCGCCCTCGTGGGTCATCATTTCTCCCCACCATTACATCCTTGGATTGGTGGGTCAACCTTCATTTGTAGCCATTTTTTAACCTAGTTATTTCCTTTGACCATTCCGGAGTCCTTATGACATCCGTTTTTTGCACCATTTGCACCGCAGGATTCATATTTCCATGCCCGTAATGATACTTGAGACCATTTCTCACTGTCACGCCCAGATTTTTCGGGAATTTTTCCCATGCCCCCTTGTTGCCTCGGTTTGTGTGCCACATCGACGTTTGTCCATTTTTAATGACTCTTATATCGTCAGATTCAGTTTTCCACACTCATGATGATGCCTGAGATCATTTCTCACTCTCATGCCCATATTTTTCGGGCATTTTTCCCATGCCCCCTCGTTGCCTTGGTTTACGTGCCACATCGGCCGTCGTCCATTTTTGACAAGTCTTATATCGACGGATTCAGTTTTCCATGCTCGTTATGATGCTTGAGATCATTTCTTGCTCTCACCTCAATTTTTTTCGGGCATTTTTTTCCATGCCCCCTCGTCGCCTCGGTTTCCGTGCCACATCGGCCATTGTCCATTTTTTGACAAGTTTGATATCGTCGGATTCAATTTTCCGCACTCCTGATGATGCTTGAGATCATGTCTCGCTCTCACCCCATAATTTTCGGGCATTTTTTCAAAATGCCACTCATCACCTCAGTTTGCGTGCCACATTGGTCGTTGCCCCTTTTTGACAATCTTTATGTCACCGGATTCAGTACTCCGCACTCATGACGATGCTTGAGACCTTTTCTCACTCTCCTCAATCCTTTTTTGTTCGGTATATTTTTACCCCTTTTTCAGGCCGAGCAATCCCTTTTACGAAAAAGGCACTTAGGGAGTTTCTGTCAAGCTCTTTTCGGACTCCTAAAACAATGAAAAGATCGTCGATCAACCTTGATTCCTTTCATGCTCGCTAAACGTATCTAAAAGGGCGTCTACCTGGTATAATTTTACCCATTTTCTGGACCTTGTAGACTAATTATGAAAAAGGAATACTCTAGTCACATCGGCTAGAAGAGTTCTCCATTTGCATCATTTTATTCTTTTTTGGGCCTTAAAGACTAACTTACGAAAACGAACACCAATGGAGTCCACTTACCGCTTTCAGACTCTCTAAACATGAAAGCGACCACGAGAAATCACCATCCCGGGCTCGTAAAAACCCACAGGACGGTACTCACAACCACTGCAGAGTCTTCTTATCGTTTTTAGACTCCTTAAAAATGAAAGCACCCATGAGCATGAACAGTCCTAGGCTCACAAAATCCACAGAACAGTACCATTTCATAGCACACTTTTATCCCTTCTTGGAGCTCATTAAAACTATGAAGAAGGACCCAATGGTGCTTCTCGGCGCCACAACATATCACGTCTACTCATATGGCAGCTTCCCCATTTTGGTCGCCTTTGTTCAGAGTATTCTGCAGTATGTCACCCTAAGAATCCCTCGACAGCACCCATCAGCTCGTCCCCCCCCCAGAGTTAATACATACCCTTCAATCCATAAAAGCTATGATCCCCACACCTACAAGTCAGTTCCCTATGCTGCCAGGTCAACCATGTCATCATGCTCTGAATAAAGGAAGTTTGAGTCTACCCACTCTATGACCCCAGTTACTTTCCATCGCCACAAGTATGTCAGTCCTACCATCAGTACTACCACACTTCAGTTCTACACCTCGTGCTCCTATCAAGGAAACATCATTGCCTTGTTAGTTGCCGGTCTCCCTCTGTCGACGACAACCAAATTTATTCTAAAGGATAGACCTAGAGGTCCCTGTGTCTTGGACTCATCACCATTTATGATGAGTGCCTATGAATCATTTCAAGAAGAGTCCTCAGTGCCTCTCCAAATGGTTGTTTCTCACATGGTCGACTTCAACACCTTGATCGCATCGTTGAGACTCGCACAGGGTATTGGTCCATTCAGTTATTTGTTGAAGACCACGGATACCACTCGACTCTTCCACATTTGAGAGTCTACCTATGGAAACAACCAATTACATTTTTTCTATAGATATCCAGGTTGCGCATGGCGACGGTATTCCGATGTACCCCAGTTTTATACTCTCTCGAGTATACAGTTACATATACTCCTCATAGTTGACTCAGAGTCATTGAGTCCCTACAGATGTTGGACACCTTCAGTTTCAGCAGTTCATCAACCCTTCTGAGACCTTATTCAGAACGGTTGTTGCTTTATTCCAGTGTATCAGTTATTGAGACCATGAGTACATCTCAAAATAGTGTCCCCTTTAGACCATTATGATGTACCAGTAGATTTTTTATGTCTTATTTAGGTCCCCCTCTTGGGACTAATTGTTATGTATATGTCTTGATACGAGCATGGGTATGCCTGCCTCGTCCATTATCAGAGATTATTCCTCATTCATATTGAGGCCATGTAATATTTTTTGTTTCTGCAGCTTCCAAGGGCTGTGGATCTAGTCTCCAACCAGTCTCTTCTCTTCCCCAAACCCCAGGAAAAAGACAAAAGAACTATGATGTCTATCGACCATACGATGAGCTCCTGCCCTCCCACATCAAGGGACAATCTGTTAACACCCAAAAAGTGCTCACTAGCTCATTTCCTTATTCACATGACCCATTTGTCCACTTTTCCACCATTTGAGCCTTTAAAGCCACCAAAATGTCACAAAAAGACCATAATACACCTCTTTTTCGCCTCAAAATGAATATTTTTCCTCAAAAAGCACAAAAAACCCTAAAAAAGGGTCCAGAATTCCCAAAAATATTAAAAAGGGAATAAAAATATTCAAAATATGCAAAAAAGGAAAAAGGAGAGAAAAAGTACCTAAACCATGTTGGTCAATACCATTGGTTTCCTCAAAACCATAATGGTATTCCCCACCACCAAAAACTATAAAAAGATGGTAGGGGCTCCTCACTTTCCATCCATCCATCATCCTATCCTCATGATGTCAAAATATCTCATGAGTTCTTAACCATTGTAGTAATCTTGGAGAAGAGACCATTGGAGCTTGGAGCTACTCACCTTGGAGCTGCTCAACACCACAATATCCTCACCATTTGAGGTATCATAATACAAAAGTTTTTTTTTATTGTATTTCTTGTTCTTGATCTTAAATATTTTCAAGTTTATTGTCATATGCACATGCTAGTTTAGTTTAGATTTAGATTTATAATTGTTTTTTGCTTTCAATATTTGAAACTGCTATCACTTGTTGATAGGTGCCCATAGCACAAAGCTTGGTTGCAAAACCAAGCAAACAGTAGGAAACAAATTATGGAGTGGAGCCAACATAATAAATTTTGAGAGGATTCCGCATGTCTTCGAAAGAATATGTATTTTTATGAAACACTTACTACTATGGTAATTGCTTTTTTATTTACAATCATGTGTATTCTACTATGCACATTTAGGTATACTTATTACACTTTATTTCTATGTTTGTAGATGGAACATGAAGAGGAATGCCAATAAAAAAATTATCAACAAAACATTAGGATAAATAACCCGAGTACAATATTGCCTACAAGTGATCAAGAAATGAGGCATGCAAGTAGCCTAAGTGATGACATCAATACAAGTGATGAATGAAAATCAATGTAATTGAATTTTAATACAAGTTGCATGTTTAGGAATATTTATTTGTGAAAATCAAGGATTTTGTTTAATGCACTCAATATATTGTCCCATTGCATGAGGAGATGTTACCAATTAGTGTAAAAATTACATATTTCCATTTTTTTAATGTATTGGATTTATTTTTTCCATTTGGATGTCGACAGGTTAGCAATAAGTGTAACAATTACATTACTTTCATTTCGATTACTGTGGACCTTTACGTTGTACCATTTTGTATGATGATGGGTTTCTGATTCATATATAATAAAACATGTTTATTATTTTATTGCATTGCCCAATACTGTAAAATGTTTCACTGATGATTGATTAATATATGGATGGTTTACATTGTTACAAATAACAAAGGTGTAATTTGTTGGATAGCGTAAAGTAATCATTATTTCAAAATGAAATAATTAATAATAAAAATCCATATTATTATAAAAAATATTTGATTGTAATATGATTAGTAGAATTTTTGTAAAAACACAATTAATTAAAATATATGCATATTTATGTATTGTATTCTTTTGGAGTCATAAATTGTGTCCCATAAAAATAGACATTGATGCATTTTTATGAGTCATATGCACTAGTGCCTATTAATTACAATACCGCACCAGTGCTAACAATTGTGAAAAAGCACCGTAACTTTAAACAACATAACATGGGATTAAATTTATCATTTCAAAATATTACAGTGTACATGATTAAAAAATGAACCAATCCCTTAAATTTTACATATACACTAGTGAGTAGTAACAAAGAATGGTGCTAACATCTCACCTCAAATGCTTGAAATTTCATGTCCCTTTGATGCACATGGTAATATACGCACCAATACATTTGTATGTATAATATAAAGCTAAGTATGCATCAGTGCTTTATTTAGGTGTAAGAGCACTGTCTATTTTAAAATGAAAAAGAATGGACTTGAGCATATGAAATATATGAGCACATGTGTGCCATAAAATAAAAAAGATTGACTAGGTGCGCAATATTTATATGAGCACCAATGTGTCATATAACAAAAAAGATGGAACTAGTATGTAGTAATTATACAAGAACTAGGGCACTTAATTTTATGTACACATCGGTGCATTTTAATCAAGGATGCGCTAGCATATGTTACCAACATGAGGACTGAAAAACAAAACCAACGCCTAGCCATAAAAATTTAGCTATAAGGAAAATTCATTAAAAATCCCCTACCAATTGTGAAGGTTGTAGCGAAGGTTTTTTTGAAATTTTTTCTCAATCTTGTAACACCAAAGACCTCTGAAAAAAACTCTACTACCAATTGTGAAGGTTGTAGTGGAGGTATTTTTGAAAAAATTTCCCAATCTTGTAACACCAAAGACTTCTGAAAAAACCTCGAGTACAAGGTGTTTTACTTGTACTAGTGGCATAATTAATCCCATATGGTGATCCAGCCCGATGTGTCATTGATGACTGGTCCTTAGTAGTTTCAATATAGATTTTTTATGTAGAGTTGAATTGCCTCTAGACTTGAGCAAGTCCTTCAATGTGGTTTCTTGAAAGAAATAAGTGTTGATCTTTGGTCATATATAAGCATGGTTGAAAATCAACTGTTAAGATCTAAATCAAGAATAAAAAATTATCTACATTCATTTGTCAATCATATTTAGGCAAGGATATTTTGGTATACAACAAGAAGGTGGAGGCCCTAGGTTAATGATGCAGAACTTTGGTAAGTGCACTAGCAATTTCAGGAAATTCAATAGTTAGGTTGGAGTATTATTCATCAAAAGAGTTATCTCTATAGGGAGCCATTATCAAAGAGAAAATATTGTACAATAATATATTACTATGAAGATTTAAAAAACAAACCTTAAAATAAAGAGTTGTCTAGGGCGTTATACCTCAAAGTTCGACTTTGAGTGCCATTCCGAGTCTTCATGTCATACCACCATGAATAACTATTGGCTTGGTTTTGCAACCAAGCTTAGTGCTATGGGCACCTGCTAACTAGTAGCAGCAGTTTCAATATCAAGCAAAAACAATAAACTAAATCTAAACTAAACTAAACTAGCATGTGCATTTTTGAATTAAAAAACAAGAACAAGAAACATAAGAAATAATTTTTGTATTGAAAATGGGGGCAAGCAAGTGCTTGCAATAACAATACCTCCAAGTGATGAAGGTTGTTGAGTAGCTCCAATGGTGAGCAGCTCCAATCTCCAATGGGTCCTTTCTCCAAGGTTGCTACAATGGCCAAAAACTCAATGGAGATTTTGGCAGCATGAAGATAGGAAGATGGATGGATGTGAAATGAGGAGCCCCTACCACCTTTTTATAGGTTTTGGTGGTGGGGAATACCATTTGTGGTTTTGTGGAAACCAATGGTATTGACAAACATGGTTTAGGTACTTTTCCCTCCTTTTTCCTTTTTTGAATAAAATTAATATTTTTATTCCCTTTTTAATATTTTTGGGAATTTTGGACCCTTTTTTAGGGCTTTTTATGCTTTTTTAGGAAAAATAATCTTTTTGAGTGGGAAAAGGGGTGTACTAAGGTCTTTTGGTGACCTTTTGTTGGTTTGAGAGGCTCAGATGGTGGGAAAAGTGGACAAATGGGTCATGTGAATAAGGGAATGAGCTAGTGAGCACTTTTTGGGTGTTAACAGATTGGCCCCTGATGTGTGAGGGCAGGAGCTCATCGTATGGCCGATAGACATCATAGTTCTTTTGTCTTTTTTCTGGGGTTTTGGGGAGGAGAAGAGACCGATTGGAGACTGGATCTGCGGCCCTTGGAAGCTGCAAAAAATAAACAATATTACATGGCCTCAATATGAATGAGGAATAATCTCTGATAATGGACGAGGCGGGCATACCCATGCTCGTATCAAGACATGTACATAACAATTAGTCCCAAGAAGGGGGATCTAATACATAAAAAATTTACTGGCACATCATAATGGTCCAGAGGGAACATTATTTTGGGATGTACTCATGATCATGACATGACTGATCTCAATAACTGATACACTGGAATAACTGATGAACTGCTGAAACTGAAGGTGTCCAACATCTGTAGGGACGCAATGACTATGAGCCATATCTGGGAAGTATATGTGACTGTATACTCGAGGGAGTATAAAACTAGTGTACATATGAATACTGTCGCCATGCGCAACCCGGATATCTATAGAAAAAGTGTAACTGGTTGTATCCATAGGTAGACTCTCAAGTGTGGAGGAGTCAGGAGGTATCCGGGGTATTCGACTAATAATTGAGCGGACCAATGCCCTGTGCGAGTCTCAACAATGCAATCAAGGTGTTGAAGTCGACCATGTGAGAAACAACCATTTGGAGAGGCATTGAGGACTCTTCTCGAAATGATTCGTAGGCACTCATCATAAATGGTGATGAGTCCAAGACACAGGGACCTCTAGGTCTATCCTCTGGAATAAATTTGGTTATCGTCGACAGAGGGAGACCAGCAACTAACAAGGCAATGATGTTTCCTTGATAGGAGCAGGAGGTGTAGAACTGAAGTGTGGTAGTACTGATGGTAGGACTGACATACTTGTGGGGATGGGAAGTAACTGGGGTCATAATGGGAAGACTCAAACTTCCTTTGTTTAGAGCATGATAGCATGGTTGACCTGGCAACGTAAGGAACTGACTTGTAGGTGTGGGTATCACTGCTTTTAAGGATTGAAGGGTATGTATTGACTCTAGGGGGGAATCAAGCTGATGGGTGTTGTCGAGGGGTTCTAAGGGTGACATACTACAGAATACTCTGAACAAAGGCGACCAAAATGGGGAAGCTGCCATATGAGTAGACGTGATCTGTCGTGGCACCGAGGAGCACCATTGGGTCCTTCTTCGTAGTTTTAATGAGCTCCAAGAAGGGATAAAAGTGTGCTCTGAAATGGTACTGTCCTGTGGATTTGTGAGCCAAGGACTGTTTGTGCTCATTGGTGCTTTCATTTTTAAGGAGTCTAAAAACGATAAGAAGACTCTGCAGTGGTTATGACTACTGTCCTGTTGGTTTTACGAGCCCAGGATGGTGATTGCTTGTGGTCGCTTTCATGTTTAGAGAGTCTGAAAGTGGTAAGGGGACTCCATTGGTGTTCTTTTTCGTAAGTTTAGTCACCAAGGCCCGAAAAAGCATAAAATGATGCAGATGGAGAACTCTTCTAGCCGATGTGACTAGAGTATTCCTTTTTCGTAATTAGTCTACGAGGTCCAGAAAAGCGGTAAACTTATACTAGGTAGACGCCCTTTCAGATACGTTTAGCGAGCATGAAAGGAAGCAAGATTGCTCGGCGATCTTTTCATTGTTTTAGGAGTCAGAAAAGAGCTTAACAGAAACTCCCTAAGTGCTTTTTTCGTAAAAGGGATTGCTTGGCCCGAAAAAGGGATAAAATCCTACCGAACAACAAGGGATTGATGGGAGTGAGAAAAGGTCTCAAGCGTCATCATGTGTGCGGGATATTGGATCCGGTGACATAAAGATTGTCAACAAGGGGCAACGGCCATTGTGGCACGCAAACCGAGGCAATGAGAGGGTATTTTGAAAAAGTGGCCAAAAAGTATGGGTGTGAGAGTGAGAAATGATCTCAAGCATCGTCACAAGCGCGGAAAACTAAATACGACGATATAAAGATTGTCAAAAACAAAGAATGGCGGATGTGGCGCGCAGACCGAGGTGACGAGGGGGCATGGAAAAAATGCCCAAAAAATCTGGGTGTGAGAGCGAGAAATGATCTCAAGCATCATCATGAGTGCGGAAAACTGAATCCGGTGATATAAGGTTCATCAAAAATGGACGCCGGTCGAAGTGGCCCGCAAACCGAGGCGACGAGGGGGGCATGGAAAAATGCCCAAAAAATCTGGGCATGAGAGCGAGAAATGATCTCAAGCATCATCACGAGCGCGAAAAACTGAATCCGGCAATATAACACTTGTCAAAAATGGGAGACGACCGATGTGGCACGCAGATCGAGGCAACAAGGGCATCCAAAAAAATGGTCAAAAAATGGACCTGATGAAAACAGGAAAAGGAAAGATTATCATGAATTTCTCGCTGTGCTGATTCCAATGGTACCAACAGTTTGAGAAACGGACGTCGTATGAGACCGGAATGGCTATTTAAAAAATGGTGGAATTTTGATAAATAGGGTGTGGGGCCCATATGACGTGTCATTGTTACGTGCGAGTTTGGCAGAGCAGTCAGAGCTCTTTCTCGATTTCTGGGATATTTGACCGTTGGTTTTCGATTCTGCGAGTTTCAGGTAACCCTATTTGCCTTAGCCTTTTCAATTATGTCTTTTTTGTTTGGCGGTGGGCCCCCGAAGGCCGTGAAATTCCACGTTGACCTTCCAACGTGGAATATCGCGGGTTTCGGGTCTCTTCCCGCGATGAACCGTGCGGGTTTTAAGCTGACAGTCGCGATGTTCATCGCGACTGTGAGGTTGGAACCCGCGATGTTCATCGCGAGTTCATGGGAGATAGTCGCGATGTTCATCGCGACTGTCTGGCAAATATCCGCGATGTTCATCGCGGGTTCTTGGAAGGAGGCCGTGATGATCATCGCGGCTTTTGATGGAAAAGCCGCGATGGTATTCTTTGCAAAAATTTTTTGCTGGGGCTAAAAATTTCTTCCGTTTTATGGCAGGATGTTGAGGAGACCGTTGACTTCATGGCGAGAGTGGGAGATAGATGATGATCTGATGGAGAAGATTCAGACTGATCCGGGGGTCCGGCAGACTCTAGCGGTGAGTGGACTTTTGAAGTTCGCTCAGATCCCACCAATACGTTCAGTGAGACGACTCCTAAACAAGTTGGTGAGTTGGTGGGTGCCCGTGGAGGGTGCTTTTATGATTGGGGGACAGGGGTTGGAGATCACCCTCACAGACGTATATTTTCTCACTGGGTTGCCTCGTTTAGGGGAGGTGGGAGATCTTCGGCCGAGGATCCCACCAGGTGTTGATATGGAGGATTTGCTGTAGACCTTTTGTGTTGATGGGGCCATTTTGCAGAACAGTGCCTTCAGTCTGCGATCACTATGGGAGTGGGACATGAGGGCTATTGGGGCATGTGTGCTACAAGTGTTGGGTGCTGCGGCGCCACATCGTTTGTCCGGGGGACAAACGATGATGGTGGACTCTGTGCTTTAGGGGACGTATTATGCATGGGCTCAGATGTTTCTAGCTGGTGTCCAGAGAGATCTGGACAAGTGCTGTCGAGAGGGAGGAGAGTTCTGTTATGCCTCCTTTCTATGTTGTTTTTTCTTCGAGCGAGTGCCGACCTTGCGACCACGGGTGCCCATTCGTGATGGTCTGGTGAGTGAGCCACGCATGGTGCGGTGGGGGCATATGATGCCTCGTGGTGGTGGTGGTGTCCGCGGGGTTTTTACGGAGGAGGTATATGAGCAATGGGAGTAGATGCCCCTGGTGATTGAGGATTACCCATATGCTGGCATGGACTACCGAGGCGACCCAGAGATGCCTTGAGCCCAGGGACAGGCCTGGGGTTTAGATGGTATGTTTTGTGGTTTGCTTTCTACCATATCATGTGATTTGTTTATGATTATAGGTAGATATGTATATGATGGTTTACTTGCATTGTGCAGATGTTGGGCTTGTACCACCGGCGGACTACGTGGCTCGTCGGGGGCGAGCGATGGTGGTTGCTCAACCTGCTGCAGCGGTACCACCTCCACGTGGTGGAGGATTTGCGGCTCATGGGTGAGGGGTTGGCCCTCAAGATGATGCCATAGAGGGTGTCAGATAGACCTTTGACATGATTCTAGCTGGACTCCCCGAGGATGGCTGGAGAGACTTGGACCGTGATATCGTGGAGCGTTGCTTCGGTGCGCCGCATGAGTGGCGGTCAATTTTGTTGAGGACAACTATTTTTGTGGCAGAGCACAGGGATGGTGCTCAGGATGACCCGGCAGGGCCGGCTAAGAGGAGGATCCGTCTATGGGATGATCCAGCGGGACCAGTCGAGCGGAGAGTTCAGGCTCGCCATGATCCGGCCGGGCCGATGGAGGAGGTGCTAGAGGAGTTTAGGGATCATGATGACTAGATGATATTGTATCTGCCCCCAAATGCTGATGAGCATATGGGGAAGCACTATTTTGTACGGCTGATGTATTTTTTGTATATTGGGTGCTGAGGGCACCTATGACATGTTGACTATCACGGTTTATATACATATGTATATATATGTTTGGATATATAGTCGTGTATGCACATGGATGCACTTGTTGTCTTTATGTTTTCCCGTGGAGGAATGTTTGATTTTCTGTATGCCCATGGAGGCACATGTTATGCACGTGGATGCACATTTTGTTTTTTGTATATGCCCGTGGAGGCACATGTTATGCACGTGGATGCACATTTGGTTTTTTGTATATGCCCATGGAGGCACATGTTATGCATGTGGATGCACATTTTGTTTTGGTATAATGCGATTAGTGTGCCAGTCTAGAATGTTGTTGGCCATATGGTCTGCTACACTATTGAGGTTTCTTGGGACATGTGTGAATGAAATGGATTCAAACTGTCTAACCGTTTGTTTGGTGTGCAGGAATTTTCTGAAAAGATAGGGATCACGTACGTAGTAATCATTGTTGAGTTGGGAAACAAGGAGTTGTGAGTCCAAGAAAACTCTAAGGTGACGTATGTTCATTTGGAGAGCTACGGCTAGGAGACCGGTCACGGCATCATATTCAGCCTGGTTGTTGGTAGCGGCACCCAAACACACTCCGTCGATGTGGATCAACTCATGTGAAGGGGAATATATTACCCAAGCTGCGGAGGCCAGATTGGGGGACCAACGGCTTGCACCATCGGCGAAACCGACGTAGCAGAGTGGAACATGTGTGTGAACGGGATCAATGGAAGGGGCTGACCGGACAGAGGGGTATCCAGTGGAGATCGTATAAATGGCGGGGTCAAGGCCAGGCATTTCGGTATCTAACCAAGTAAAGACATCAGTGAATTCTTGGAATAGTTTTTTATATTCTCCAATCTCATGCTCACTGTGGGAGGCTCCTAGTGGAATGGTATGAAGGGAACCAGGTGGGTCAGAGATGTCGATGTGGATGACGGGAGAAATATTGGCCATATTTTCCGCAGAGGCATCAGAAGTAGGAATAGGATCCTTGAACCAGTCGACTTTAGTAGGAAGGAAATCTTTGGACTCAACTGCGGATTGGGTAGTGGTGGTGGATGAAGTCTCTTCCGGGAGGGAGTATGGACGATGGCACATGTCTTCCCAGGGATAATTAAAGGCAGTAGGAGCCTCTAGAATCTCTCCATCATTGCAGGAGCTTTGAGTGGTCAAATCAATTGATGAGGTAGTGGTAGTCGAAGAGATCATGTAAATGGTGTTAATCTCTCTGGATGAGGATGATGGGGGAGGGTAGATCTCCTCGATGAGGAGAGGAGATATTTCTAAGTCGACGTTGTTCAAATCATACAACGCTGCTCTGTAATCTGGGATATCAGGACAGTGATGTGAGTAATGGCCGTAAACACCGCATATGGCACAAGGGTGGTTAGTGCGCAGTGACTTGTCACGAGGCTTGGGATTCGGGTCGAGTTTGACAACCGGGATATTGGGGTCGTCATCCAGCATTTGCATGTGTTCCTGTAATGTAGGTAACTGTGGACACTGATGAGTTGGATGGCCTAACTCATCACACAACGAGCATTTGGGAGGAGCACGAAACACGGGGGGAGGTTTAACTGCTTTGGGAGGCGGTACGGTAGTGTATGGTTGTGGGCCTCTACCCCCAGTGGGCCTGATGAGTGGAGGGGGATTCGTTGATGACGAAGGAGTAGTGATACCGGGAGGTGGTTGAGTAGAAGTAACAATGGGTTGCACCGGTTGCAGGATGACATTTGGTGTCGGTGGAGGAACGGGAGGCGAAATATACCACACGGGTAATCCCAATGTTAACCCAGGTAGACTAAGGGTAGCCATAACCGGAGTGCTTACTACACCCAAGGGAGGGAATAGAAAGGGGATTGTGTGGATGGGTGTAACACCGATGTGACTAGGGACCAATGGTGGTTTAGGGAACAAGGGTTGTTGATTACCGGGTGGTTGTGTATTCTGTGAAAGAGTACAGAGGTCAGCAACGTGGGTCTCCGGTGACGGTGGTGGAATAGATTGGAATGTAGAAGTCATTGGCGCCTCGGAGTAAAGTCCGGGTCCTACTGAGGAAACGAACGAGGTAGTTGCACCAAAAACAGGTTGTTCAACCATTGGGAGAACATTTTCAGGTGTGGCGGGGGCCTTAGGATCTTAGTAGGTGAGTTGGTCGACCTTGACCACATGTCCCTCATGGGGGAACTGCATGGTACGAAAAACGGATGAGGCAACAGCCCGCATGGCATACATGTAGCTGCAGCCAAGTAAAAGTTTATAATCGAGTTGTGCATTGATGACCTCAATGTCAATGAGCACGGTTTTACCTACCAGTTGGACGGGGACATTGGCTAAAAGACCTTGGGGTTGAGCTGAACAGCCGTCGTAGGCTTGCAATGTAGTGGTGGACTGCTGGAGAGTAGGGGATCCCAACTTCTGCCAAACGAATGTAGACATGACGCATGTAGATGCCCCTTCATCGATAATGCATCGATGGATGACAAGATTCCGAACAGAAACGGAAACTTGGAATGCTAAAGTAGATGGTAAGCGTGGTTGGGACTGGTCTGAATCGAAGGCGATCAACTATGAGTCATTGGGGTCAATGGCGCCAATCGCAGAGAGCAAAGTCTTGCGCTGTGAAGGACAGTTTTTTAAGACCTATAAAGAAGACATGGCTGCAGGAGACTGGGCTATGTCATCTACAATGTTGTAATTCAATGCATCACGAGCATTGGGATTATTGTTGATACGACGAAGTGGGAAGCGAGGTGCTTTGGAAGAGCCATCAAGTGGATCCGGAGGTATACGTAACATTTGATCTGTGGGATTAATGTTAGTGGTCTTGTCGGCGGGAGGGGATTCAGAAGTGGAGCCATATTGGTTCCAACGGGTTTGGAGGTTGGCATTGGCGGTTGACATTATCAACAAGTGGTGAGTACCTGAATCGAACATGGGTTGATCAGGGGCTGCATAGGTGATCTGTTGTGGTGGCGCGTTGCCCTGAGGGGGAGCTAACGGCTAAGTGTTCACTACACCTTGGTTTGGAAAGGGGTTTTGCAGCACCAAAGGTTGATGTTGAGGTGGCGGCTGAGGAGCCGCTTTCCCTTGACGATGGGCATCGTCGGTCCAAAGTTGCCGAGCTCGCTCCAAATGTGGGCAAGCATGCGTGTAATGACCATAAAACCCGCAAATAGAACAAGGATGGTTTGTTCTGAGGTTACTGTTTTTAGGCTGCCTGGGATTACGATTCAGATTCCGGTTGGGAGGAGCAGCATTGTTATTTTGTAGAGGATTGGGAGGTGGAGGACCTTGTTGTTGTTGTTGGTTATTACTGCGGTTACGTCCTCTTCCACGGTTCTGTTGCCCACCCTGGTTACGCTAGTTGGGTTGGTGATGGGGCTGGTTGTGCTGTCTGTACACTTTCCCTTGAGCAGTGGGAGGATTTTGGTTCTTCGTAGGTGTGGGAGCAGGTTGTGGTGGATAATAAGCCAGTGGGGTTGGAGGTGGACCAGTTACCTGCTGGGGTTGCTGGTAACCCTGAGCTATTGGAGGTGTTGGGTTAGCTGTCACAGCTTGCTGTGGGTAGTACACTGGTTGAGGTGCAGCTGGGGGGGTGTATGGAGGTGGTGCATGACCGAAGCACTGAGGTGGACATGAAGGTCCGTGGGTATGATGGTGATGTGCCATGGGAGCATATGAACTGGTTGCTCCAGATTGAGATGTAGCCCGCAAAAGGTTGGGACCATGGCTAGTATGTGCAATGGAAAAGGGTTGGGGATGTGAGTCCATACGACCAATGATGCCATCAGCGGCATGGGATGCCCCCAGCGCATCATGTTGGGATGACTCGCCCTGAGGGGCGTCTGGTATAATGGTATACAGATAACCCGATTGGGCGTAAATGAGGTCAAACTGTTGGGCTTTGAGGATGGCCTCTTCTTCAGACTGGGGTCGTTCGGATGCCACATCCTTTGCAATGAGAGGGAGGAGGGATTTGAGAAACCAATCTAAGAAGATACGGTCGTCTAACTTGATTTTGTAGAGGCTTCGGCGTCGACGCCACTCATGAATGTGGTCAGTGATGTGGGTGGCCATGTTCTGTCTGCAAGACAATAGGATCTCAACTCCCGCATCATAGCGGACAGGTAACTGGAAGAACTGCAGGAAGGTCAAGGCAAGGGAGGTAAAGGTGGCATGCGTCCCATGGGGCTGCTCGATATACCACTTAGCTGCAAAGCCAATGAAGGTGCGCTGTAACAGACAGAGGTAGACTGAGTCGTCCACTATGGAGTTGGAGGAACACCATAGATGGAAGGACATGATATGGTTCTGGGGGTCCTCACCTGCCTTGCCCTCAAACTTAGGGATGTCAAAGGGGAGTTTGGTGGGCATTTGAGGCCACGCAGGATCGTGTCTGATAGGATCATTGGTGAGCCTGGCTAAGTCTGGTAAGTTCAGACTCGCCATGTATGGTAAGCTAGCAGATAAAGTGACTGGGACTGGGACATGCCTAGTCATGGTGGTATGATGTAGGGGTCTAGTAGCGCCTAAAGGTATGCTAGGTATTGAAGGTATGTGTCCTCCAATAGGTGTGGTCTGGTATGGGCCAGCGCTTCCAAGTGCAACATGGGTTACACTTGGGTTAGGAATAGCAGTAGGGATTCCTGGGATAGGGTTTGTGGAAACCAGAGGGGGTGTGACCCCTATGTTGGGCATACCCATAACAGGTGGTGGCCCTGTGTTGGGAATTCCTATAACAGGAGGTGGCCCTGTGTTGGGCATTCCTAAATGTGGAGTGTCCGCCATATTAGGCATACCTAGTGGGGTGGTGGTTGCCATGGATGGCACCGTAGCAGAAGGGTCTGTGGATGTCTCACATATGGTGCTGGTAAAGAGTGGGTCAAATGGTGTTCCAGCCATAAGGTTGGCTGGGAATAACGCAATGGGGTTTTTGGATTCTGCCTCAGAATCAGATGTGAAGTGAGGCGTGTCAGAATCGGATGACTGTCTGGTTGACCGACGATGTGTCGAGTCAAGGGATAAGGCTCGACGTTGGTGACGTGGTGAGCCAAGTAGACTGAACTCTAGGGGTTCACCCTGAAGACGACAAGAGCGTCTAAAATTCTCAATGGTGAGAAATAAGTTTTTTGTGGAAAAATCTGATGTGTAAAAATGGTAATGTATAAAAAACTCAAAACCCTAATGCAACCAAGGGTGCAAGAAAGGAGAAGAACTTTTAATCCTTTCGACGGGATCCGGGAACGATAGGCGATCTTGGTCGAAAACCCTAGCTGGTTCATCAAGTCGGTGGAAGAGGCTTTAGCTTTGGGCAGAGGCCGACACCATGGATCCTCCTCCTGACCCAGGACGGGCGCCCCTCGATGCCCTTTTTCGTTCATTGGTCGCAGCGCAACCCCTGCCCTCAAAGCAGGCTGGATCTATGGATTCAAGATTTGTCAAAAAATCTGTCATCCCTGAGGTCAAGTTGGGCTCTACGGCTTCCAAGTGCAAAGCCTTTGCGCTTTCTGAAAAAGGACTGGTAGGGCACTTCACTGGGTTATGGCCCTCTCCGAGATCGATTGAGCTATGGATAAACAAAAACTGGAGCCCCCTCATTCAAGGAGAAGTCCAGCAGATTTTCTGTGGCAAGGGATTCTTTGTCTTCTATTTTGAAAAAAAGGAGGACAGGGACTTAATATTCAGGAATGGCCCATATTTTATGGGACCAAGAGGAATGTATATCAACAAATGGGACCTTTCGTTTGACCCGGAGAAGGACATCCCCTCAGCCGTCCCTGTATGGGTCAAGCTACCACATCTCCCGCTGCACTGCTGGAACGATGAAGACTTGAAGGCTATCGGTAACTCGCTGGGGAAATATATTGACAAATCAGAACCTAAACCCCCGATGTTTTCCTGTGCCCGAATATGTGTAGAGGTAGATCTTGAAAAAGGGCTCCTAGAAGCTATAAGCTTGTCAATGGATGGTTGGAACCACTTGCAATCTGTCGATTATGAGCAGATTCCGTTTAAGTGCAAGGTGTGTCACGAATATGGGCACTTTGCCAAGCTATTCCCTAACAGAAAAATGCGGGAAATGGAAGAAAATCAAGAGGGAGAATGGAATGAGGTTAGAAAAAAGAGTGGGAAAGCTCCCACTGCTCACCATCCTCATGCAACCCCAAAGAGAAAGGAAATGGTAGACAAGCAGCAGAGCATTGGAGAAGCAAACAAATTTCACCTGTTATCTTCTGCAGCGACTGAGGAAGAGCAGGAACAGGAACTGGACATTGCCCCGGAGGAAGCTGCAGAACAAGTAAGGGAAGAAGGAACGTAGGAAATCGTAGAAAAGCAACTTGAGGAAGGAGAAATCCAGACAACAGCTATATCACAACAGGAAGAGCCTGAAAGTGAGATATTCAAAGCTCGGGGCGGCTCAGTCACAAGAGCAAAAGCAAAGTTATTTCAAGAAGAAACCTCAGAAAGCAGGGAAGAAGAAATGGAACCCCAGACAAAAAAGGGCAGAAAACTAAATAAGGTGGTAAGGGAGCAAGAAACGGCTCGCGAGAAAGCGGCGGGTAAGCAAAACAGCTTAGACCAGCATGTAAGAATCCTATCCAGCTCAAAGCAAGCAACAGGGACATCAGAAGAAAAGAAGGAAAAAGCAGGTTCTAACCTCTCCAAAAAATAATGAAAATAGTCTCCTGGAATTGTAGAGGTTTAGGAGGCAAGCAAAAGATAGAAGCACTCAAAAGAATTAGAAAGCTAGAAACCCCCTCAATCCTCATGCTCCAGGAGACTAAAATGAAACAAGCAGACTGTCTTAAAGCCCTAAATCAAATCTGGCCCAAAGGAGAAGGCGTTGCAGTCAACTCATCTGGAGCTTCGGGAGGGCTCCTCACTTGGTGGGACAGAGGTAAGTTCAAATGCATCTCTTCATTTAGCAATAGAAATTGGCTTTTTACGGAAATAGAGGATATTTCAAGCAATGAAAAATACTGGATAGGAAACATCTATGGGCCTACGCTTCACGGCCTGAAGGAAAAGTTTTGGAAAGATCTTATTGATCTTCAATTTGGAAGGAACCTTTCCCCCTGTGTAATAGCTGGAGACTTTAATGTCACCATAAGTGCAAATGAGCGTAGAGGAGGCTCGAAGGTTAGAGATCAGTTTGGAGAGAGTCTGGAGGATCTCCAGGCAGCTTGGAATCTTGTGGATATAAAACCCAGGCAAGGAAATTACACCTGGAATAATAAAAGAATTGGACCCGGACATATAGCAGCAAGATTAGACAGATTCCTTCTCAGCTCCTCCTTCCTGAGTAGGCCTATGCTGCCTGACTCAAAAATTTTAGCTTCTGCTGCTTCCGACCATCGTCCTATTGCCCTTTTTTTCTCCTCCCCTGGAAACCTTGGGCCACTCCCCTTCAGATACAATCCGTTGTGGCTGGAGAACGAAGACTGCTATGAAGAGGTCAAAACTATTTGGAATCAGTTTATCACAGGATCCCCAGGTTTTATATGGGAGAACAAACTTAAAAATACCAAGACTGTTTTAAAAAGATGGGCTAAGGAAAACATGAAGAAATCGGGAGAAGAGATAACCTCTCTGCAAGAGGAACTCAAAACTCTGCAAAATCAAATGGAAACTGAGCAGATATCTGAAAACATTTTGAGGAAAGAAATTGACTTGGAAGCTCAAATTCGACAGGCGGCCAGAAGAGATGAGGAGGAATGGAGACTGCGTTCAAGATGCTTATGGTTAAAGTCAGGGGACAGAAACACCAAGTTCTTCCATGCACAATGTAAGGAAAGATACAGGAAAAACAGCATCTTCAGCCTTACTAAGGAAGACTGTAGTGTCCCCTTCTCCATAGAACAACAGGGAAGGAAACATTAACAACATACCGAGCTTTTGTAAAATTTAGCCCCAATAATTTTTGCACATAAATAACTAACATTTTAAAACTTCTATATGCAATTTCGTTTCAATATAAACACAGCGGAATGAACATGCTAACAAGCACTCAAACAGACAGTAATTGCAATCATATCAATCACAGCAAGGAATGATTCAACACACAGAGACCCAATCTCATTCGTATGCCATGCATGGATTCTATATTAATTCATTTCATTAAACATGGGCAATTTAACATATTGCAGAACACAAATGGAATAATTTATAATCCACAGAACACTTATCTTGAGAAGTTGATGTCCAACGACTGGCTACGTGAGAGCAACGTTCCACCCAACCATAGATCTCTATCCAGCCTGTATTCTTTCAGCTGAGAGATCACCCCCGAGCTGGGCTATGTATCCACTAAGGAGGAACTAGATGGCTCACTCACAGTCAGGGTTTCACTCAGACACCCATGCTAAGCCAACACACAGTTGGGTTTTTCAAGCATGCAATGGGAAATGGAGAGGATGCTAGTCCACTAAGCTCAATCCCAGAGCTAGGTCCACATCAAGCTAGATTCAAACGATTCCAGCCTCCATTCGAACATCCACACTTGGATTTCTCACAGCTCTGTCACAAACAACCCAAATCCGTCACTGATTTTCTGGGCCATTAAAATTGGTTTTTCCCATGGCTTTTGGGGTAGCTATTGCTCCCAAATTCGCCCCAAGGTTCCTACCAATGGATCCCCCATTGGATTTCTCTGTCCAATACCAAATCGGGACATTTTTGGCTTCCCAAAACGTGGGTTCTCTCACAGTCGCGATTTTCGGTTTTCTCACTGTTGGGAGCTCGTTTTTGGGTGGAGAAAGATGTCCCATACTTCCACAATGGAATGGGGATAAGGATGGAGCAACCCCCAAGATGTAGAGTGACTTGTGGGACAAGTCAAAAGAGCCCATACCTTCCCATACGAATTTCAGGGCTGCCCATACTCCATCAAAGTCATGGGCTGAAATCTCAACCACTTCCTTACAATTGGCATTAATGTCACCTAAGGAAGTCAATGGGTTCACATAATGACAAATGGCAACCTATGGGTTACTCCCATAGCCCCCTCACCACTCCCTAGTGGATACACATGGCCCCTTCTCATTCGTTGCCTCCGTAGCCAGCTTTGGTATTTTATATTGCATGATGTCTAATTTACATCCTATTACAATTTCCATGGCTTAAGAGCACATGGTATCAAAATATCAAATACTTGCCCTTTAAATAAAATTCGGCTTTCACTAGCGGGGCCTTGGCCTTGAGCTCCACACTAGGAAAACATACATCACATGTACACTTCTTTACATTAAAGGCCAATATATCCTAAGGGTCGAATTGGGGGTATTACATTCCCCTCCCCCTTAGAACAACACCGTCCTCGGTGTTCCAAGACTTAGGCATACATATACAATTTACACATGTCCAAAACTTCAAAACTTTGCAGATCTTCCCTGCATTCTATCCTTTACTTTGAACTTTCAGGACCAAGTCCTTTGATTTTCACGAGCTGCTCCTTCTGATTTGGATCTTCCAGCTCGTCCACAAGTCTGAAAACTTTATGGCTGCTACCTTCTTGGGGTTCTCTTGTTGGGCAATTGCGGAGGCAATGATCCCCTCCACATTTCCAACACTTCACTAGTTGCTTCATCTTTACCTGCTCGATTTCCTTTGAGTCTTTCCACCTGGAGCGTCTCTTAATCGGACGATTGGATGAATGCTTCTTCATTGATCCACTTTTCTCTCCTTTGCTGATTGCTTTCACAATGCTTTTTACCTCTTTCTGCAGACGAAGAGTGTCCTGCAAGACCTCGTGGTTCATCTCGTTCTGCTGCTTTTGCATCTTGAGCATCTCTCCAAGATTTTCTTGGGTCTTGGCAATTGTTTGAAGAAGACTTCCAGCCAATCCTAATAGCCCTTGGTCTGCTGCCATGGTCAATGGAAACAACTGACCACACTCTGCTCACTAGCAACACTTGCCTGCACCGGCTGCAACCAATTGATTCAATTTCCACCTGTGAAATTCATCATTACGATTCTCGTTAGGCCAAGCATAACCCAAACATTTAAAAATCAGTCAATGGTTTTTCCCCAGTTGTCATGGATAGTCCATGTTTTACTCATGAGACTTCCACACTTTTTATGCTTGCCCAACATACACATGAATTCCTTCATGTTTATCCATTCACAATTCATTAATTAGCATTCACAATTCACTTTAATCAAATAAACACACTTTTAATTTCAGTCATGCATGCATTCAACAATTTTATAAATGCATCAATAAAAGGAAAGAGAGGGAGCAGTAAGAATTTCTCCTCTTAGTCTTGTTCCATTCTGGAACCCACACCACCACTGTGGTTTTCATGCTCCTGTCCTCTTTTACTTCAACGTGAATGCTTGACCTGCCCTTCTCGGCTATGACACGTAGTGTCTATGGTCTATTCCAGATCTTTCAACCATGGAGTTCCTCCACTTGGTTGGTCAAACTCTTGGCTGCTAGAACTCACACCGTTCTACTAGCTCCATCTTTCATTACTGCTCATGCTGAGCTCTTTAGGGTGGTTACATGTCCACTCGCATCCTTAAGGTGCTTCCATATTCATTACTTCCAACAATACCTACACTCAAACGTTGAATTAATTCACATGTTTAGTTTGTTTTCATAGGAAACCATAACCAAATCATATACACATGTATATTCATAAGCAAGAAATTACACAATAACCAAATACTTATCTGCACTAGATGTCTTCACTTTATTCCATAGGGTCCTTCTTTGCTTTACAAGCCTTGGAATCGCCTATGGATTTGGGTGTTTGGCCAGCGCGCAGGCTGCCCCTATACATCTAACAGTCTTGTATGTTTTTCCAGCACGCAGGCTGCTCCACAACATCAAATAACCTTGTATGTTTGGCCAGCACGCAGGCTGCTCCAAATCATCAACCATCTCGCATGTTTGGCCAGCACGCAGGCTGCTCCAAATCATCAACAATCTCGCATGTTTGGCCATCACGCAGGCTGCTCCAAATCATCAACAATCTTGCATGTTTGGCCAGCACGCAGGCTGCTCCAAATCATCAACAATCTCGAATGTTTGGCCAGCACGCAGGCTGCTCCAAATCATCAACAATCTCGCTCAACCAGCCACTTTCTGGATTTACCAAGCAACTTTTAGTTCTTTCAGGGTCCTTGCTTCCTGTATTGACCAAGGTTTCAAACAAAGAAACAATAATGCATCAGCTCACTGTTACAAGCTTTATGCTTGAAACCATCATTATTTCAAATAAGAAATGAATGAAAATGAATACTTATCTGTACTGTGCATTTCCTCTCTGGTCCACAGGGTCCTGCTTTTACTTTATAAGCCTTGGGATCCTCCTGCGGACTAAGATGTTTGGCCAGCACGCAGGTTGTTCCAAATCATCAAATAATTAATGCCCTACCAGTACACCTTCACGCCGACTGGGTTTACCAAGCATTTGGTGGTGCCCAACCAGTCCCATACCTGGTTGGCCCTCTCCATTGCCGAGCCAGCACATACGTCTGGGTCATCGACCAATGGAAGGTAACTGCGCCACCAACCTTTACAGGTCAAGGCTCCACTACTCTGCCTTAGGCTTGCATCAGCCTTTCATGGTATCACAATCCCTCAATGCGCATAACAATTCTTCACCCACACAAGGGTGGCACTTCTTCTCTTATGTAAGCCGACGGTTCCATTAAGGAATTCTTTAGGTGACTTTCTCAACTGCAAGCTATCATGGCCTCATGATACCCACTCACCCTACACAAGGGTTACCATTGCTCATACAGTCTTCTTGAATACTATTTTCTTCACTTTTTCTCTTTAAGGTGCAACACTTAGTTTCATCTGTATAATCTGTCAACACAAAATGGATAGCGAGCTCATTAGTATCGCTGCCCTAGAATTGTAAACATATTTCATAACATTCACTATCCAACCTTGAAACACCAGGAATGCGTCCATTCCCTTAAGGCGTAGTCAATATTGGCATCCCCAACATAACTCAGCACCAGAAAGGCGTGCACTCCTTACTGATATGAACTATGAAGGTCCTAATCATACTTCAAGCAGTCTTTCATGATGGAAATAAAATCAAAACATGCCCTGCATATTAACTCTAATAATTAGATATATATATATATCATTCAGGGTTTATGGAAAACTTATCCATTTTGCCGATGTTATTTCTCTTCTTTAATGAGGAATGGAGGCTCCTTCTCTGAGTTGACAGTCCCTCGGTTTGCAATCCCAATTCCTTTTGATGTTACCTAACCTTCATATGTCTTACTGACATATTCTTCACCATCCCACTCATATTGTTTACCAATCATGTAGTGCGGATGAAACATTAATAATGTCTTATGGCATTCCACCTGGAACCCATTTTCAAATCAGGGAATCCCTTCCCATGAAGTTTGGCTTCTGCAGGACCTCTATCATGGTCTTACTGCAATGTGTCTTCCTGGCACACTTATTAAACAGCCAAACAGTCATTAGTAAAAATTTCAAATCCGAAACATTTACAAATCTGATATTTACAACTGTTCTTACTAATAGAACTCAGAGTTCTCAACCATGAGATCCTTCTCATAACCTTTGGCTTCTGCATGGGGTAGATTCCGGTCTCTACTATGGACTTATCCTCATTGCCATATGTAAGACCTTCCTACCGGAAACTGAAACTTCAATCAGCCAAAATGTTGTGAGTATCTACGCACATAATCATTCATTGCCATAATAGTCACTGAAGTGATCTCAGAATTATAGCACTCAATAATTCAAACACCTTCAGCTGTTACAATTGAAATGCAATGAAATATTTACACTCTATATATGCATCCTTATCACAATATAATTTAAAGACATAGTCACCATATCCATGCAACTTAAATAAACCGTAAATACTCATTATTCCACAGTCATATCATTCATACAATTTTGTCCTTCCACAAAGTATTCTAGCAGCCCATCGATCATGATTGGGCTCTTCATGCACTTACTATTTTGCATTCATAACAACTCATGAAATGATCTTAGAATTATCATCAGTTCATCATTTCATTCATTATTTATTTTGCAATAACATATGCATCATCCCTGTGCATTCATACAATGCATCACAATATTTATAAAATCTCTTAATGCACATCTACTTAATGTTATCTTTGCATTGTTTCATGAGTACTATGCATTCAAGCATATTATGATCGAGACATGACTATCTCGTATAACTTGCATTACCATAATCAGGACCACCAATCTTCACTTGCTTTGGTTATTAAGCACATAACCAATATACACATGGCATGATATAAATTCATATGAATGCATTGATATTTCTACACAGTCATAGGGTGTAAGGATCATTTCCTTCACTTACCCACACCTCACCAAGCTTGGTAGGTAAACAGTCCCAATTGGTATTCAATATCACATGCCAACTAACTTAACATAGCTCAAACATAGTTGAAGAGATCTTACCAAATCCTCTTTCATCATTCCTGCAATTTGGCACCAATAATCATTACCTGCATGGTTACCATTAACATCGCCTGATGTTACCTGATCAGTTGGCCTCTTACCAAGGCTGCTCGGTCCTTTTGCCAACTTTATGATCATAGATTTGTTGCACCATCCTTTCTGCATAAGGTTGCTGGCTTCATGCAACAACATCCTCAACACATTTAGCCATGCTCTTTGTTATCTTTGGTCCTACAACCAATACCAACATCAATAATGATTATCAGCCACAATATTCTCCATCAATGGTTCATTGCATTTGCAGACTTCATTCTTTTATCAATATGCAATATCTCATTCATGCACAAGCATTTCCATATGCACTATGCAATGTTTGTTAAGATGTCATCTAGTGCATATACATCTATGTAATCCCTTACATTTTTAACATTTTTATGCCATATGACAATTTCATAATTATAAGTATGTTAACAAACAGGGGTTTAAGGAATTATTCCCTTTTCGATCCCTCCTCGTATCATGGAATTTCTCTTCCATATCATGCAATTGTAGAAATTGCCCACATTGACAACAAATTTTGTTTGTCAAAACAGCCGCTGGCACTCTTCTGCACTAAATAACTATGATATCTGTAAACCTCATTCAAACTCTGGTCATGCATCATTGTTCCCTGCTGGACAAGCTTTCCAATGCCTGTCTTCATGCTCCATTCTGACATCAGGTGCGGAAACTGCATCCCTTAAAAAATGACAACTTTCACTCCAGTTCTGCACATTTTACACAGTTACATTTTGGTCCCAAATTCCAACTTCAGCCACCTGTGGAAGAAAATCTACGAGGAATCACAAAAACTTATCTATCGGGCGAAGTTAGTCCATATAACAAGGAACACTCATCAATTCACGGATCTCAATTCCGATGCACCGTTCATGTTCTATGAATTTCTGGGTTTTGCTACTTCTCATTTTTCACATTTTTCCAAAATTCCAAATTTTGGGCCAAAAACGGCTATCTCCCAAACGGTGCATTTCTGGAAAATCTTCGTCTAACGGAAGTTGTCCGTCTTAATGAGAATATGAAATGTCTAGTTCAGTAAAATTTCTGATTCCCACATCTAGGGTCACTTTTACTGCCCACAAGCTTTTCAAAATCCCGAAAAAGTGGCCCGGAACAATGCTTTTTGGCCTTCTTGATCACCCCGACTCCATATCCTTTGGAGTTTGGTTCCAAGATTCGGAACTTAACATTGTGCCTGCTTCATGGCCGTGCCTGATCAATTTCAGCTCAATCCGACCTTCTGTCAAGCCTCGGGACTCTGTCCTTCAAAAGTCACTATTATCCATTTTCTGTCAAATCGGAGTGTAATGGGCTACGGGTCTTCACTGGTCCTTTCATGGCCTTCGTCAATGGCCTCCGAGCCCCACAGGAATCATTCCATTCTGAGTTCGGATGCTCCTGCTATCAAAAAATCAAGTTTTAGCCACTTTACTCTTTTTTTTTTTTTTTTTTTTTGTTATCGGGCGCGCGGGCCGGTTCTCCGAACGCTTCCGCAATGCGGAGCAGTTCGGCGAACGCTTCCGCAATGGCGGAGCGATTCGCTGAATTCTCCCGCAACTGCGGAGCCATTCGGCTAATGCTCCCGCAACTGCGGAGCCATTCGGCGAATGCTCCCGCAACTGCGGAGCCATTCGGCGAAGGCTTCCGTTGCGGAGCCATTCGGCGAATGCTCCCGCAATTGCGGAGCCATTCGGCGAAGGCTTCCGCCGTTTCGGAAGACTTTCCCGAATCCTCCCGCGATCTCGGAGCCCTTCGCGGAATCCTTCCGCCGTTTCGGAAAGCTTTCTCGAACTCTTCCGCAATTTCGGAACCGTTCGCGGAATCCTTCCGCAGTTTCGGAAGACTTTCCCGAACTCTTCCGCAATTTCGGAACCGTTCGCGGAATCCTTCCGCAGTTTCGGAAGACTTTCCCGAACTCTTCCGCAATTTCGGAACCGTTCGCGGAATCCTTCCGCAGTTTCGGAAGACTTTCCCGAACTCTTCCGCAATTTCGGAACCGTTCGCGGAATCCTTCCGCAGTTTCGGAAGACTTTCCCGAACTCTTCCGCAATTTTGGAACCGTTCGCGGAATCCTTCCGCGGTTTCGGAAGACTTTCCTGAACTCTTCCGCAATTTCGGAACCGTTCGCGGAATCCTTCCGCAGTTTCGGAAGACTTTCCCGAACTCTTCCGCAATTTCGGAACCGTTCGCGGAATCCTTCCGCAGTTTCGGGGCAATTCGCCGAATGCTTCCGCAGTTTCGGAAGTCATTCAGGAATTCTCCCCGAAACAGTGTAAAACGAATTTTCGAAAACACTTAGAAATTTTTAACAAACAGAGATCATTATTTTTGCAACAACACAGTATTCCAAGAAACGAAAAATGGCACTTCTTTAAGCATGAAACAGCAATTCAAAACAGCATAAGATGGCAGAGGTTGCCCATGTTCCTTTCTCTATTTCATAGAACGCACTCAACGCAATCAAATGCAAGCAATTTGCAAAAATCCCCAACAGTGATGTGATCTTAAGGTTTCTCTAATGCATTTTTGTTTCAAATACAAAATGCATGAACACACAATATGCATTTCAGTTCCAAATATAACATGTATGTACACACACAATGACTTATATCTCTGTGAAGGGCCCAACGGCCGTAGTGTTGAACCTAGGGCTCTGATACCACTCTGTAGTGTCCCCTTCTCCATAGAACAACAGGGAAGGAAACATTAACAACATACCGAGCTTTTGTAAAATTTAGCCCCAATAATTTTTGCACATAAATAACTAACATTTTAAAACTTCTATATGCAATTTCGTTTCAATATAAACACAGCGGAATGAACATGCTAACAAGCACTCAAACAGACAGTAATTGCAATCATATCAATCACAGCAAGGAATGATTCAACACACAGAGACCCAATCTCATTCGTATGCCATGCATGGATTCTATATTAATTCATTTCATTAAACATGGGCAATTTAACATATTGCAGAACACAAATGGAATAATTTATAATCCACAGAACACTTATCTTGAGAAATTGATGTCCAACGACTGGCTACGTGAGAGCAACGTTCCACCCAACCATAGATCTCTATCCAGCCTGTATTCTTTCAGCTGAGAGATCACCCCCGAGCTGGGCTATGTATCCACTAAGGAGGAACTAGATGGCTCACTCACAGTCAGGGTTTCACTCAGACACCCATGCTAAGCCAACACACAGTTGGGTTTTTCAAGCATGCAATGGGAAATGGAGAGGATGCTAGTCCACTAAGCTCAATCCCAGAGCTAGGTCCACATCAAGCTAGATTCAAACGATTCCAGCCTCCATTCGAACATCCACACTTGGATTTCTCACAGCTCTGTCACAAACAACCCAAATCCGTCACTGATTTTCTGGGCCATTAAAACTGGTTTTTCCCATGGCTTTTGCGGTAGCTATTGCTCCCAAATTCGCCCCAAGGTTCCTACCAATGGATCCCCCATTGGATTTCTCTGTCCAATACCAAATCGGGACATTTTTGGCTTCCC
Source organism: Larix kaempferi (assembly GCA_027924585.1). Taxonomy (NCBI): domain Eukaryota; kingdom Viridiplantae; phylum Streptophyta; class Pinopsida; order Pinales; family Pinaceae; genus Larix; species Larix kaempferi. The sequence continues at coordinate 29,920,204 of BSBM01000089.1, forward strand.
AAAACGTGGGTTCTCTCACAGTCGCGATTTTCGGTTTTCTCACTGTTGGGAGCTCGTTTTTGGGTGGAGAAAGATGTCCCATACTTCCACAATGGAATGGGGATAAGGATGGAGCAACCCCCAAGATGTAGAGTGACTTGTGGGACAAGTCAAAAGAGCCCATACCTTCCCATACGAATTTCAGGGCTGCCCATACTCCATCAAAGTCATGGGCTGAAATCTCAACCACTTCCTTACAATTGGCATTAATGTCACCTAAGGAAGTCAATGGGTTCACATAATGACAAATGGCAACCTATGGGTTAATCCCATAGCCCCCTCACCACTCCCTAGTGGATACACATGGCCCCTTCTCATTCGTTGCCTCCGTAGCCAGCTTTGGTATTTTATATTGCATGATGTCTAATTTACATCCTATTACAATTTCCATGGCTTAAGAGCACATGGTATCAAAATATCAAATACTTGCCCTTTAAATAAAATTCGGCTTTCACTAGCGGGGCCTTGGCCTTGAGCTCCACGCTAGGAAAACATACATCACATGTACACTTATTTACATTAAAGGCCAATATATCCTAAGGGTCGAATTGGGGGTATTACAAAGACGGAACCAAAATAGAGGATACCAAGGAAATCAGGAGGGAAATTAAAAGCCATTTTGAGACCCTATACAGTGAGGAAGAGGATCCCTCAGCCGAGGAAATTGAGATAATGGGTCAGGACATTCCTAAGCTTATAACTGTAGAAGACAACAATATGCTCGCCGAACTGGTAACGGAAGAGGAAGTTAGAAAAGCAGTTTGGGCTCTACACCCGGAAAAATCCCCAGGACCTGATGGCTTCACCATCCACTTCTACAGAAAATGATGGCATCTGCTGAAAAAAGACCTACTCAGAATGATAAATTGGACAAGGAACCGTGAGAAGATTGGAGGAGGCACCAATACCTCGTTCATAGCTTTAATTCCAAAGGAGAAAAGAGCCACCTCGATTGGGAGATTCAGACCCATATCTTTGTGCAACTCCTCTTACAAAATTATTACCAAAGTCATAGCTAATAGAATCAAGAATTTGCTTCCAAGTATCATCTCACCCAATCAGGGCGGATTTGTTCCGGGCAGGCAAATTTATGACAATATTTTATTAGTACAGGAAGCAATTCACTCAAGCCAGATGAACAAGGATGCAGGTATGGCTATTAAGCTCGACATGGCCAATGCTTTCGATAGAGTAAGACATGTCTTCATCTATTCCATTTTGGAAAACTTTGGATTTGATGGTAACTTTATTAGATGGGTGAAAGCCTACATTGGAGCGCCATGGATCTCTCCTCTTCTAAATGGCAGGCCCACCTCCTTTTTTAGACTCTCTCGGGGATTGATGCAAGGATGTCCCCTTTCACCCTTCCTTTTCATCATTATGGCTGACTCCCTCAGCAGAAAGCTCAACTCTCTCCTGGCTTCAGAATCACTTCCTGGTATTTCCTACGCCCGAAATGTCCAAGCCATAAAACATGCTCAGTTTGTTGATGACACCATCCTTCTGGGCAGTGCCTCACCCCAGATTGCAGCTCGTTTTAAATCAACCCTGGATCTCTTCCTCGGGGCCTCCGGAGGCAAAACAAATGATAATAAATGCAATTTATACACATGGAACTGTCGGCCTGCCACCATTAGGCTCATCTCTGCTATTTTAAATTCCAAACCCTGTCTTGATTGGTCTTCTTTTAAATATCTTGGTACTCCCATCTCCCTTAAATATCCTTCCTCCTCTGTTTGGCTGCCTATCCTAGAGAAATTCAGATCAAAAATAAATTCGTGGGGCACCCGATGGTTGAATCTAGCAGGAAAAGTCACCTTGATTAAATCTGTTCTGTCTTCTCTACCCATTTTCACCTCTGCAATAATGGCAGCCCCGGTTTCTATTCAGAATGCCTTTAGCAAAGAGATAAGAAAATTCCTGTGGCAAGGGGGAAAGACTCAAAACAAAAAATTTCATTTGGTCAGTTGGAAGGTGGTAAAAGAAAAGAAAAAAAGAGGAGGGCTTGGAATCCGAGAACCTATTCTGGTAAGTAAAGCAATGGGAGCCAAGCTTGCCTGGAGAATTGTCTCTGGAAAGAAAGAATGGTGGAAGGAAGTTGTAAGGAAAAAGTACTCCAGAAGTTCAAGACTAAGATGTCTGGAAAGGCCTAATAACAAAAAGGGAACAGCAATATGGAGACTCATCTCCTCTTCCTCGACTTTGATTACGGAAGATCTCTATTGGATCCCAGGCAACGGGAAAAGAATAAATATCTGGACGGACATAATCAATGGAGAAATGCCCCTGGGAAAAAGGAGGTGTCTAGATTCTATTCGCAATTGGTTGCAAAATATGGGCATTACTAAGCTTAAAGATCTAGTGGATTGGAAAGATAATGGAGATTCGAAAGGCTGGAAGAACTGGAGCCCTCCTGACAATCTCAAGAATGCCTATCAAGTTTTCCTTAATTCCCTGCATGGAAAAGCTCCGGTGAATATAAAAGAAAAAGACCGATGGGGTTGGGGGAAAGCAGGTACCTATTCTGTCAAGGCAGGCTATGATAAAATTACATTCTCAAACTCTCCGGTTCTCAAAAATTGGGGGAAAGTCTGGAATCCGGATGGCATCCCCAAAATTAGCACCTTCTTCTGGCTTTTGATCCACAATAAGCTTTTAACGGCAGAAAATCTCAGAGTTAGAGGGATAGAAGGGCCTTCAAGATGTACATTGTGCAAGAAAGAAGAGGAAACTTCTTTTCATATCTTTCTAGAATGTCCCTTTGCTAAGTACGTATGGGCTCAGGTTTTGGGGAATCAATGGAGGACATCCATTCTCCCAAAATCCTTTAGAGATCTTAGCGATCACTGGGGACGCTCCTTTCCAGGAAGAAACAAGAAGACGATGCAAAGAATATGGAATCTAGTCCCAATGAATATCTGCTGGCAGATTTGGATACATAGAAATCAAAGTCTTTTTGAGGGAAGGAACCCCAATAGTTACAGAGCAGCCATCAAAGCCACTTCCATGATAGCCGAGTCTCTATCCTCAAAAGGAGTCACCATACCTGCCCAGGAGCCTCTCACCCTATCTGAGTTCCAATGGTGCAATGTCTTTGTGAGAGCAGGCTCCCTTCAGTCCAAAAAGGAACATTCCTACTTAGACTGGGAAATCCGGAAGGAACCTGATGCCTTCTCCAGGTGGTGGAAAGAGCAGAATTCTTACAGTATATTCTTTGACGGGGCATCCAAAGGGAACCCTGGGGTGGCAGGTGCGGGTGGGGTCTTATTTGATCCCGGAGGAAATAAAATTGAAACTTTCTCATGGGGATTAGGAAGCAGGACTAACAATGAAGCTGAATGGCTTGCTCTCGTCTTCTCATTCAATATGATCTCCTCCCTCAGCATTGATAATCTCAGAGTTTATGGGGATTCTAGACATGTCATCCAAATAATGAGAAGGGGTGTTGCCCCTCAAGGATCGAGAGCTTACAGGTACATGCAAAGAATAAAATCTAATCCTCATTTTTCTAAGACTTCTTTCTTCCACATCTGTCGAGCAAATAACAAGCTAGCGGATGCAGCGGCCAATAAGGGAACGTTATTAGAAATTGGGCACATGGAAGGTCACAACGGTGCCTTGGGGTTCCAATTCATACCCTAACCTATTGGATTAATGGTCAACATTGTAATGGTCATGGAAAAGGAGGGGTCTAGTGGCTTGAGGGTCCCCCTCCCCCCGTCTTCCTTCGTCGGCGAAGTGCCTCGTGCCCCTGCCACACGCCATTCTATCCATCGCGCATGGCACATGGTTCCTCGTGGTGCTGTCAGCTCTCACGAGCCGTTAATTACACTTCTACCTGCCTCTCCCTCGCAGTGCTTCGAAATGGCTCGTCCCCTCTCCAGTGCACTGAACCGGCTCTCTCTCGGCGATTTGGGATCTCCTCCCTCCCGTCTTGGTTTGTTAATTCACTTGAGGGCGGGCACCATGCAAAATATAATGGTGGCCATAGCAGCACTGATCCGCACCATGGTTGAAGTCAAGCTCTCAGTGCGAAACACCTATAACGCAGTCTGCACCAGTGTGGATCAGCATGAGGAAATGGCCAAGGATTTAAGCTATACCGTGAACCAGCTCGCATGCCAGGACTCTAGAATTGACGACCTGGAGAGAAATTTGTTTGAACTGATGGGCAAGGTGGATAATTTGCAGGAAGACATTGCTGTCATCACTGGAAAAACGCAGGGAAGCTACGTCCATGACAATCTGACGGTCAATCAGGAGATTAAGCAAGAAAGGAAGGATGCGGCCTCTGTCTATTTCAAAAGCTGTGGATAGTTAGCAGTCTTAGTCCAGGTTCCAATTTTTGATGTTTAAGACTCTATGTTTTTTTGTATAATCCTCAACAATCAGTTTATCAGGGTCTACCCCTGCTCTAGTTTGAACAGTTTTAGAAAGGCTTTGTTTAGAACTTTTACAGGCAGGCAGTTAGAATCTTTTGCTCCAAACTTTCAGGCATTTGATACTTTGTCAATTATTTTTGAAAACTTGTAATGAATGGTTGTGCACAGCCTTTATAAATATACCTATTTTCCCTGTTCTTGTTTAAAAAAAAAAAAAAAAGGGTGCAAGAAGGGGAGTGAAAATGAAGGCTCTCAAGCCAAAAAATCAACCTCAAAAAGGCACTTATTATAGCAGTTGTGCTATAATAAGTGGAGGGATGCAAAAAATGGTCAGAGTAGCAACATGCAAACAACTTCTAGAAAAAATAGGTGTAACTAGACCAAAGGTGGATTGTATCATGCAAACACCTAACTAAAAGTATTATGAATCAACAAACTATATTCTCTGCAAGGTGATGAAATCCAAGTCAGACAATATTGAGTGTTGAGTCAACGGCTAGATATCCCCCTACCGGGAGGGACACCGAGTAATCAATCCTAAAGAATGGCTACTAGGATACTCCATTCATGACACGTTGAGAAAAGGTAAATCTACCGTTTGGTCCTTTTATCGCAATATACCCATACAGGGATATCCTGAGAACTGCGAATGGTAGCCCTTCGGTTACTGAATGGATTTCGGTATTCCACTCAGGCTTCTGGAACCATCCTCGTGACTTCAACCCTCCTAGGGGAGAGGCCTTCCCATAAACCGGTTGTGACCGTGCCAATAAATACTAGGAGATTTTGGCTCCCTAATGGACAACTTCTATGTCTCAAATGTAATAACTGAGGGGTGTTATTGGAACACCTATCCCCTCAATACTACCTAGCTACAAAGTTCTTTTAGTGTTCCCCAAGTGGGGTTAAAAGTGGGTTTGAAGTTAGGGTAAGTTTTAAGGCTCATTTTAAATTATGTGTTTGAGTGGGTGCACATGTGATATTTTAAACTGAAATTGAAAAAGTAAATGTTAAGTATTCAAAAAACAAAGGATCTTTTGAAATAGAAAAGCAAATAATATGACTTTTTCAATAAATGGAAATTAAATGCTTTTCAAGGACTATTCAAAAAACAAATGATCTTTTGAAATAGGAAAGCAAATAATATAACTTCTTTAAGAAATAAAGGGATTTCTTTTTCAAAAATTGCTATGGGCAAAATATTAAAGAAGTAAATAGCAGAAATTTTTAATCTAGATAAAATGCAAAATAAACCCTTCTTTCAATTTCTGAAAATTTTTTAAAAAGACTTTTTCACATGTGCATTCTAAATAGTAAAATTTTCCTCTGGCTGTAAACAATGCTGGAATCTTAGTACTGTAAAATGTGCTATGTGGGTAGAAAAAACAGTAAAAAATTAATTTTTTAAACGGATCGGCCGAATGAAAAAATTGGCATCGCGGGTTTTGACAGAACAGCCGCGATGGACCGCGCGGGTTTCTGTCGCACAGTCGCGATGGACAACGCGGGTTTCGGCCATGAAGCCGCGATGGACCGCGTGGGATTTCGTCGCACAGTCGCGATGTGTAGCGCGGAAAATGTCCGCGAAGCCGCGATGTGCAGTGCGCTAAATGATTGCGAAGCCGCGGTTGACCGCGCGGAAAAAATCCGCGCAGTCGCGATGAGCCGCGCGACTGTTGGGAAAAAATCCGCGAGGCGAAAGCTGTACGCGGACGTCGAAAAACGAACTCAAAAATTGAGAATTTCAGGCTATTAATGGCTAAAAAATGGGCCAAGATCTAGAACAGCAATGGATCTGCTGTCTAGAGTGGCAGATCTATGAATTAAACTAACTAAAATTATCAAAAAGTAAGATCTAAAGCAAAAATGAGATCTAAAGATTGAAAAGCAGCATAGTCGCCAAAAACTGTTGGCTTGGTTTTGCAACCAGGCTTAGTGCTATGGGCACCTGCTAACTAGTAGCAACAGTTTCAATATTAAGCAAAAACAATAAACTGAATCTAAACTAAACTAAACTAGCATGTGCATTTTTGAATTAAAAAACAAGAACAAGAAACATAAGAAATAATTTTTGTATTGAAAATGGGGGCAAGCAAGTGCTTGCAATAACAATACCTCCAAGTGATGAAGGTTGTTGAGTAGCTCCAATGGTGAGCAACTCCAATCTCCAATGGGTCCTTTCTCCAAGGTTGCTACAATGGCCAAAAACTCAATGGATATTTTGGCAGCATGAGGATAGGAAGATGGATGGATGTGAAATGAGGAGCCCCTACCACCTTTTTATAGGTTTTGGTGGTGGGGAATACCATTTGTGGTTTTGTGGAAACCAATGGTATTGACCAACATGGTTTAGGTACTTTTCTCTCATTTTTTCTTTTTTGAATAAAATTAATATTTTTATTCCCTTTTTAATATTTTTGGGAATTTTGGACCCTTTTTGAGGGTTTTTTATGCTTTTTTAGGAAAAATAATCTTTTTGAGTGGGAAAAGGGGTGTACTAAGGTCTTTTGGTGACCTTTTGTTGGTTTGAGAGGCTCAGATGGTGGGAAAAGTGGACAAATGGGTCATGTGAATAAGGGAATGAGCTAGTGAGCACTTTTTGGGTGTTAACAATAACCTAATGGTTGTACCTCCTAGCAAGTGTTGAGACTCACTTCCACTATGTTGGTTCCCTCCCTAATCTTCCTTGGAGTCAAATCCAAGCCCTCATGGTCGAATGCCACCTCATGGAGTCCTCTTTACCCATATTTTCGCGCCCCACTAGTGGTGGAAGCCACGGAATTAGAAAAATTTATGCACCCTGTATGCCTGCTAGGGTGCGAAAATTATACCTTTTTTCGTGCTATGCTCAGTGTTGAGGGCGCGAATATCCCTCAACCACGTTATAACTTGGATTTAGGATCTTGGATTTGAAAGAGGTATTTTTGGGATGGAGGTTCCTCCTCTCGAATCTCACCTCACCCTCCTTCCTTGGTATGACTCACCTCCTTGATCCACCTTCCACTCACTTAGATCCATTATTCTCTCCTAGTGGATGGCCTCCCAAATCCTATAAGAAGAATCCCATCCATGAGCTATGGGAGAACTTTTGGAGGAATCAAACCTATGCTCTTAAGATTTGCTGAGGTAGAAAGAGGAAAATCTTAGAAGTGGAATTTGTTACTTTGACATCAAGGGTAACTTTGTAATAGTCTTCAGTAGATTTCATTAATACAAACTTGGCTTATTCTCCCATATTTTGTTTCTTACTTTAGTTAGATGCATGATATGTTTTTGTATAAATTAGATATTAACCATTACATCTAGTGCTTGGAGGTATTGTTTCTTGTCTTGTTCAAACAGGTTCAACCCTTGGAGATCAAGTGTGAAGATGGAGCTAAGTCAACCAACGAATGTGAGGTAAGTCTCACAATTCCTTCTCCTCCTAGTGCTTAAAATCTTATGTGTTGTGTTAGATCTAGGAGAGAAAACAACCACTTGTTTCACTTCTGTCTTAGATTAAGCTTGTTTAAAATTAGTTTAATCTTTGAGTAGATTTAACTATCTGTAGGACGAATTTGCTAAAACATAAATTGGCGACTCCGCTGGGGATATCCCAGGTTTCATTTTTCCATCAACTCTTCAAAATTTGATCTCTTATCTTTGTTATTTACCAATTTTGGACCTTTACTTACCATTTTGATCCTCATCATTAAGTATTATGGGTATGCAAACTGAACAAATTCATAATTTTATTCTCATACCTTCACCCCTGCCTCCCTACAGGATATTTCCGCGCCCATCATGTGTGCCACAGAGAAAAAATACTCCAATTTTCGTGCCTCTACAGTATACTAGAGCACGAAAATTCCTTCATTTCATGCCCCGATGGTCTCCAGGGGAGCGAAAATTCCCTGTAGTGTGCTTTGAAACTCAATTTTTGGCTTGATTGATGTTTTCCTTTGGTTTTTGACTTGGTGTTAGCTCTCTAATCCTGATTAGATCTGTGTGATCCCAGTTTTATTTTTACTTTTTTGGATTTTCTTTTGGACCCCTACTTGAATTATAGAGTGAATTTTTGGAATTTGTTAGTGATTTGGAAAGTAGAAGATTTTCATAGTCATTTATACCATTCTCATAACCTTCTTTGACCTCTGTACTTGGTATGATAACTCACTCTGCTCCTGATCTACAAATCTAAGAAGTTTGGCTTGGTTTGCTTGATTATTTATTCATGGTTTGGATTTTTTTCGATTGAAGTGACAAAGTAAGAGATATTTTATTTGGATTTATTGGTTTGATGTTACAAAATTGGTCATTTTGTTTGAGGCAAAGCAATTGTTGCACATTCACTTACATCCTTTGGAAATATTATTGAATGTTTTTATTTTGTGAAGGATCTTTGCATACTTTGAAGTCTTCAAACTTTATTGGAAACTTTTCGAAACCTATTTTCCCTCCTTACTTAATGATTGAATTATTTTTGCAATCATGGAACATTTTTTCATTTACTTGTCATTTTAATACACATTCGAAGTAGAAAAGAAAACAAAAGAGCTTGTTTTTTAGTTTTTTTTTTGGATAGATTCAATGTGAAAGAGTATTTCATATTTTGATTTGGCATATAAAATTGAAAAGAAAAAACAATAAGTGAGTATTTTTCTTTCTCAAAAAAGTTGCATCTTGTGTCTCTTTTATTTGGGAATGGAAAAGAACTCTCTCCTTGTGTAGCTAGAAATTCATCGAAGGAAAAAGAGTTGCGCAGATTCATCCATATTTGCATGCTTTGAGTCAAGTCTCAACACCACCAAGTTGAACTTACGCTACCTTTTGAGTAAAACAACAAACCCTTAAAATTAATTCCCTAAGTAAACACACGTTAACCTCACTTGAGGACATAAAAGAATTGTGTAGTTAGGTAGAACATCGGGGATAGGAATCCAAATAATTCCCCCCTGTTGTTATACATATGAGAAATAGTTTTTTTCTCTTAGGGTACTAAAATCCTCTTGTATTTGTTGACATGGTTATACACCAATTTGTTGGGGGGTCTCCCATTCCACAGGGGTAAACAATGAGGACAAGTTCCGGATGGAATTTTTGGAATACCGCACTCCACTTAGCGCCTAAGGGCATCAATCTGTTATATAAATAAATATATATATATATATATATATATATATATATATATATATAATAATATAACAATTAATATTAATTGTTATAATATTATTGTAATGTTATATATATGTTTTTTATATAACATTAACGTTATATAAAAATATATATATAACACAATCCATTGTCTTCCTTCTATTTTTCGTCTTCGATATTGGTTGTACAAGGGCCAAAAGGAAAAAGCTCCAGTAACCTTCCCAGACGTGTCATGAACGAGGTATCCTAGTGACCATCCTTCTATGGCTCTTTTACCTAGGATCCCTTTCGGTAGAGGGATATCCCTTTATCTATATTGGTCTCTCACTTTGTATTCTCCAACTTGGATTTCATCACCTTGTGGAGGATACGATATGTTGAGGTCTCCGGATCTTAGATAGGAGGATTTATTGCTCTTATACCTTATAGAGGGTCTTTTTCAGTTTTTTAGTGTTGCTTGTTGGATTTTTGGCCTCTTTTTTATCACTCGCTCACTGTGACACCGGTCACAGTAAAGTTTTAGAGTTTTCTTTTTGGCTTGTGTGCCTTCTTTTTTCTAGCTCCCCTTTTGCACGCTCGGTTGCCTGAGGTTTTTTGAGTTCTTTTTTAGTGAGACTTCCCCCAGATCATTATTCCTGTTCCATGGTGGGCGAAAGGAAGTCACAAAGACAAGAAGGGATGAGTCCTGGACAATATGGGCCTTGAGATAGTTGCTCACTGCCTTCATGCATCCCCACCCCCCCACTAGAATATCAGCTGGTCGGGGGACTGTCCCACAATCAACCAATACAAAACCACCAGTTGCTACAATATCCCAAACTCCTACACTACCCAAAACTAGTGCAGTACCAGAAACTAGTGCAGTACCAGAGACTAGTGCAGTACCAGAAGTTAGTATGACATTGGAAACCACTATAGAACCTAAGGTTAGTGTCCCACCACAATCCGACGTTGTGCCGAAAGTTATTATCACTACAGAAACTAGAATCGCTCTGAAGATGCCATCACAAAATTATATCCCCGAAGGATATATTGAAATTGTCGAGGAATCAGATCCTTTCCCTTCTACGATGATCCAATTAGCTGCAAATTTTAACCAACCTTTAGTATAGTTGGTGACCCCACTGGTCATGTTTACTACCTCAGTTATGCCTAGCTATGAGTTTGTATCTTCTAGTCACAAATCATTCGGAATGCCTTCTCCTGATCTTCCTATGGACCATGAAATCATGGCATCCACACGAGCAGAACTTGTTAGTTTAGCCCATGAATGCACAGCGACGGACATATTTATATGTGAAGCTGCACAAATAATGGCTTCGAACTCACAATTCCCATTGACATCCAAATCCGAAGTGGTAAATCCTCATGATTCTCGAGCCCTCCAATCCACGTCCTATGATACTACCTATGGCACTTTGTTCGTAGGTCGATCTGGACCCATGGATTGGATCTATTATGAACCTCTACCCAATGATCCTGGGACAAGAAATATCTTTGATCCATCTTCATCATTACAGAACACGACTCTGAGCCAAGCCCTCAATGATTTCTGCACTTTTCCAATGCCTATGCAATTAACACCGAAAACTTCCCTTCAACCTTCCCCTCATCTTCTACCAAATGAAATCCTTGGTTATTCTTCAGGGAACATTTCTAGTTAGGGTAAAAACTAATATGCATTCTTGTGGTTACCCATATCATCTGGAATTGGTGCACACTCATCTTCACAAATTGGTACTAATCATGCAGCCAACCAACCTGCATAGTCGATCTCTTCCAATGTTTCCATTGGAAGGTCATCTATTCCTACTGTTAGAACAGCCATTGTGACTGGGAATCAATCTTCATCCACAATATACACTATCTCTGGAGGACAACCATTTATTGGTGCCCCAAGAGGAACTAGTAACCAACCTCCTTTGTTAGGACCATCTGCTTCGTGGGGACCACAAAACCCACCTATTGGAGGACAACCTTTTGTCGGTGCCCCAAGTGGGACCAATAACCAACCTCCTTTGTTAGGTCCATTTCCTTCATCGGGACCAAAAATCCCACCTACTGGGGGGAAACATACATTTGGTAACCAGAATTCTACTGGGGGCACACAAATCAATATCAATATTTTTACCCCACTAACCCTAATCTGAATCTTGGGCTACCTTATCCTAGTGTCTCAAACAATCAATGGATCCCACCTCCCCAAACCCCGCCTCTCAATTAAGGAAGAACAAACAATCCATGGGCTCCACCTTTTCAGACACCCCCCTACTCAAGGTGCGGTTAATCCACCCAATGAAGGATTCAGGAGCCATACATGGGTCCCACCACCCCTTGTATCCACACCATTCAATCCCACCCAACAACATTTTCAACAACCAGCCTACACTTCAATTCCGAATCAATTGGTGAATCCTATGATTCCCAACCAACAACCGGTTAACCCCATGGTCCCTAACTCAAAGAACTTCCAATAGTACCCCGCGGGTAACATGTATGGGTATAATATGCAACGATTTGCAGTGCCGGGCCCGATAGGTATTCCATCACCCCATCAATACTATTCATACTCGCAACCTAATAGACAACTTCCCTTCTTGGAAACATTGGACCTTCCTGATTTGTCAAGATTGATAAACAATCCCATTTGGCATGAACCACATTGGCCACCTATTCCTACCAAACTACCATTGGATATCCCAAAATTTGATGTTAAACACATGGAAGATCCAAAAAATAATGTCATGACATTCCATCTTTGGTGTTCTTCGAGCTCATTAATGGATGAATCTATACGATTAAGGCTCTTCCAAAAAAAACTCAGAAGAATGGCAGCTAAATGGTAGATCGAGCTTCCACAATAATCTTTCTGAGATTTCAACTCCCCTACCATGCAGTTTTTTACACATTTCCAGCTTCCCATTCGATATGAAACGAGCACGGACCTCTTAAATTCATTGCGAAAATCCACTTCCACTCACATCTCTGATCATATTCATGAGTGAAGGAGATGCCGAAGATTAATTAAGGCTCCTATTCTTGACCAATTATTAGCTGATTGGTTCACAAAGTCATTACTACCACCTATTTCTAGGGATGTTGCAATGGGCGGGGCTGTTACAGAAGAGCAAGCAATCAGTCGCGCTCAATATTTGGACTTGGTTTACTCCCAATTGGGAACTTTGTATGAATTGATCCCTCATTCCCCTCGCCACACTAGTGATCCATCTAGGAATGCTCTCGAACCTCCTATAGATGGTGTATTTGGTTTCGTGAAGGCCCAACCTGCAACTAAATATAGTGGAAAACAAAACACTTCGGTTCCACTTCAAAACCAGGATGCATCCAAAAACACTACTTCTCCTGCTCAGACCTCCCAGGTGAACATGATTCAATTCTCATCACAACAATCTAGAGGGAAAAAGAATAAAAACAAAGGGAAATCCAAAAAATCTCCTCCTCCACAGGAAAACTCCAAACAAAAACAAACCAATGCTGATAACAAACCCAAATGGAAGGCTAAGTTCCCCTACCTTATTTTCCAGGAAGACCACTATACAAAAGATTGTCCTTATAAAGAGGAAGTTAATAAATTTGTGAAAGGTTCTTCTCGCCCGACTATCCTAACTGACCCTTTCCCATCCCAACAATATCAAATGATCGCACAAACCCCCCCATAAGGGGGAAACCCAAACGATCCTACCCAACTAAAGACATCCTCAAACCGTGACATCCTCATGATGGGTAACGAGATTGTCCATATATCGACTCGATAAAAGATGTATGATTCTATTCTGAATTCAAAAAAGAATGGGAATTCAAAAGATAAATCTCCCATGGAAGATCCTCCTTCTACTCCTACCCCTAATGGTCCTCTTCATATCGAAAGGCCTATTAATGACACTGTGTTGCACCCACGAAAGGCCATCATTCGAAAAGTGACGTTCAATCCAAGTGCGTGAGCTGCTCAAAATTATAATATTGTTGAGGACTTATCTCCATCACCTTGTACGATGTCCACTCTCGAAGTTCTACAACATTTCCCTACTCAACATAGAACCTTGTTGTTAGCACTCGGATTTGTTGACCCAAACTCTTCCAACACAATTATGTTTAATTTGGAATATTTTAAGCCAAGACTTTCTCACCAGCTAGATTTTTAGATTCATACCAAGATTTGTGGAAACAACATCGATCATACCATTTTGTAGGAAGGTGCTTGCACTTCTATCATGTCTTTGTCTTGTTGGAGAGCTACCATCTCTCCAGATGTAAATCAATATCCTACCACTTTGAAAGCTTTTGATAGTAGTGGTTTCCAACCTTACGGACTCATCCCATCACTCGCCGTAGAACTAGGGGGGGAATCCGTATCCATCCACGTCAAAATTGTAGATGCTCCATTGGATTATAATATCCTACTTGGTCATAATTGGTTTTATGCCATGACCATTGTAGCATCTTCAATTTTTCGTTTGGTACAATTTCCTCATCAGGGGAATATTGTCACCATTGATCAATTGGATTTTTGTACTCCTAATATCCATTCCAACACCATCAACAATGTCCCGTTGTTGGCACAATCTCAGCATCATTATGAAGGCATTGGTGTTGGTATTCTGAATGATTCCTCTGTCATTGGATTATTCCTGGAGCTCCCAGCCCCAATCTTTTCGATCAGCATGATCTCTTCGAGTACTTATCAACCCCATGAACCTAATGATTCTTTGGTTATACTGAGTCCCGCGTAGTATGAAACGATTGGTGATTGCATGCCTCTCAACCTCAATCAAGCAACATACCACATGATCCAATCTGCTTCTGATTGGGTCGATTCTATTGACCACCAGCTGGTGGCACCTCTCCCATCGTGGATCGATTCATCTTTGCCCTCTGTTGATTCCCTTTCACATATTTTTCCTTCGGATGAATCTATTATGGCTATCATGAGCATTGATGAACCACCTTGTAAATATCATCATCATCGGTCATCCTTTCCTACGATCCATCTGGTAGACACCAACAACAAATCCACCGTTTCACCTGATATCATCCAAACATCTCAGATTCCCATCCTTACGCACGATTTGTTTTCCGAGGGAAATCTAGAAAACACCATGGAAAATTTTCCCATTGACATATCCGTGAAACCTGGTATTGTGGAACATATCCATTTAGGCAAAATATGTACACCTACTGAGGTGGAATTTTATACTTCCTTGTTTAAAGAGTTCCACGATGTTTTTTCCTAGAGTTATGAAGAAATGTTGGGGATTGACCCCTCTATAGTGGTCCATGAAATTCAAGTTTATCTCGGTGCCTCACCTGTTTGGAAGAAACTTCGACCCATTCATCCCCGCAAAAATGCATCCATTAAAGCAAAAGTTGAAAAAATTCTTTGAGCTGGTTTTATCTATCCTGTCCCATTGACAGTCTGGGTGTCCAATATCGTGCTTGTAGCTAAGAAACATGGTTCGATTAGATTTTTTGTTGATTATAGGGATTTGAACAAATCATGTCCTAAAGACAACTATACAACTCCCTTTATTGACCAAATTATCGATAACTATGACGGGAGCATCATCTTTTCATTTATGGATGTCTTCTCTGGATTTAATCAGATTGAGATACTCCCATCAGACCAGCAAAAGACTGCTTTCATTTTCCCATGGAGGACTTTTTTGTATCACGAGTTACCTTTTGGTCTCAAGAACACTAGGGCCACTTTTCAACGGGCCATGTCATATGCATTTCATGATATCAAGCATGTTTTGGAACCTTATTTGGATGACTTAATTGCCAACTCTTATGCACGAGAAGACCATTGAGATCATTTCGGTGCCATATTCTCACGGTGTTGCCACTACAACATTCGCTTGAATCCTCACAAATGTGTATTTTTTGTTGAAGCTAGTATATTGTTAGGATTCATAATCTCCAAGGATGGAATTCACCTTGATCCACTAAAGGTTGAATCTATTTTAGATTTACCTTCACCATTTAACATACCAAAACTCCAAAGTTTGCAAGGGCATGCAAAATTTTACACTGCTTTGTCTACAATTTTTCTGAGATCACTCGGGGCTACATGAGGCTTCTCAAGAAAGACGTTCCTTTCATTTGGGATGATGAATCCCAATAGTATTTTGACAATTTCAAAAATGCCTTGACCAATGCTCTTATGTTACAACCCCCCAATTATACATGGGATTACATTTTATATCTCACTGCCTCTACCACCACCATTAGCATGGTGCTCATACAAGAAGACAACAGTGGTCTACTATCTCATTAATGTTAATGTATATGTAACTTCAGAATGTATTTCATATATGTATATTGTACTCCTATAGAGATGGTATTATTCCTCTATACGGAAGTGTCGTCATTTATATTGTAAGTGTCGTAACTTATACTTGATGGGTTATTAGACCACCTTGTTGGGGTCGGCCCTGTATAAGTCATGTGGGTCGAAGGGTTATTAGACAACACTATTGGGGGTCGGCCATGTGGGTCAAAGGATTATTAGACCACCCTATTGGGTGTCGACCGAGTCAGCATTATGTTATGTGGTTAAGTTAAGGCCGACCTAGTAAAGGTTATTAGGCAAGTCAAGTCATGTATAAATAGAGTGCGGGAGGCACTCTATTTGATCATTCTATTCTCTCTCACACTCTCAAGAGAGTGGCACACTTGTGGAGGAGGAGAAGCTTCTGCTAGGATATGTCTATCTCTTATGCTTGGGTTGTATCATTGCTCTATCTATCTCTGAGGACGTTATTGGGGTTTTTCACCTTTATGGTTTTCCCCAAGTAAACTTTGTGTCTCTTGTGTGCTTGCATTATTGTGTTCATGATTGATATGTTGTAGATATGTTGTACATGTTGTTCTCTTAGTTAATATCCTAGATCATATTGAAGTAAATTCTAAAAAATTAACATGGTATCAGAGCTAGCTTGAAAGAAGGCTTGGTATGGCATGTATGGGCCTTGTTGCACTTATGATGCTAGGGCTTGATATAGAAAAAACCAGTCATCGTAGAACTTTCTCTATAAATAAATTTTGGCAAGGCTTCAGGGTTTGAAAAGTGTACAGGGTGAAGCTAATATCCCCATGTACCTTGTGTCCAGAGGAAAACTTCTAATTCATTGTACTTTGTGATTTATGATCTGTACAATATAGGGTTTCTGCCTCTTCCATATCTCAATCATAAGCAGGTGAACTTGGAAAAAAGGTCATAACTTCGGATAGGAAGCTCCAAATGGAATTTAGTAAAAAGTTCCAGGTAGTGCATGGAATGTAATTTCTCAGGTAACTTTTTCAAAGGCCAAAACCGAACCAGTGACACATGGCACTCCGTACAAGTTAGATCTCTTGTTTTATCCCATAAACAGGTCATGTTGTGAAACTTGGAATAACTCTCTCTCAGAGAATCCATTTGAGGTCAAACCTGTGGGGTTGGAAAGATGATAGGTCAGGATATCACAAGAAACATTTTGAGACCTTGTGGATCAAAAATATCGGAGTTACACCAAAAACAATCAGGTACATATTTCTGTCAAAACATAATTATTTTTGAGCACCTTCATTCATGGCTTCCGGAATTTAGGGTTTCGGAGAAAGTTGGAATTTTTGTAATCGAAGACTACAACTGAATGCTACTCATCAAAATCAAAATTTAGAGACCAAGATCAAAATTTTTGGTTGGACAGAAGGCCGAGCTTGATGAGACCCTAGTTTGGGACTTTGATTGGAAAAGTGGAAAATTAAGGCTTCTGCAAAAATGGAAATTTTTGAAATCTGTGACCACGGTTGGAAGCTCCTCAGAAAAATATAAGCTTAGAGCTTTGGATTGAACCTTTTGATTGGGTAGAAGCGTGGGCTTTATCAAACCCTAGTTCGGGGTCATGTCCAGTGAATCCGGAAGTTTGAAAGGAAAATTTGAGGGGTGAAACTTTGCAGTTTTCAAATTATGAGTATACCAGCTTGATCAGCTCATCAAGGCGCATATTTCTATCCTTTCGGAAGTTTGAAATTCAAATTTTGAATTTTTAGGGTTTCTCTAACAAACCCTAATCCAGCTCTAGATCCAGTTCCTACAAATCAAGTGGATTGGGTTAATCCTAGAAGAGAATGGATTGGTCACCTGCATAAGTGAAGAAGTTCCTGTTTCAGAGGGAGATGAGGCTAAGGCCTTACATAAGAAGATTACAAGCAATCTCGACAGGTATGACTCATCCAGGTATGTTTCGATATTTGTTCATGATTAAGTTTATGGTATGTCTGTTTTCATGTTATTACAGTTAGTACAATCTTGATTAAATTTAGACTTGTCATATCACCTTAATAAAATTATGAATGCATGATAGAATATATTCATTGATTAGGGTGTTGACACTTATGATTGTACCAATGCATTATGGTGTTGTATGAGGTTTATGTTGTCCGCTAACATGAAATGTACACCAAGAAAGACAAATCATGTTCTAGTTCAAGGACATATGATCATGATGACATGAGGACACAGATTCATCCATTGTCATGAATCACTTAGAAGATCTATTTGCAAGGTATGTATAACTTGGTTCTATAATGGTTAACCTATGAGATATGCAGGTTCCTAGCACAAGTCATTGAAGATAACAAGAAGACATCATGTGGGTATGTTAGACATAACTAGCTAACATACCAATCGAGGTATGTTTTTCCTATATCAAGTTAGAATCCTACCTTGTGTTAGGATCCCTTATATAAGTATACTTGGTATGATTGGTTATGTTTATTCATAAAGTTAGAAATGTAAGTAATCAAGGGTTTATGCAATTTATCTTGATTGATGATTTAACTTACCAGAAGATTCCTATGATCAAATAAGAATATGCATGAGTAAAAGAAGACTTCCCTGAAACCTTGAATACTAATGTTTATTATCTGTGTTTGAAATGATCATGACAATACATGTTTAAGATTATTGTGTTTTCATAGTATTAAGATTATACTAATGAATGTGTGAGACCTCTAGGATAACACAATGATGATACTAATAAGCATGCATAGTGATGGATATAAGTTCAAGGACAGGTAATCCAGGAAGCAAAGATCAAGAGGGAGCACACTCTGTTAAGATATTGTAACTTCAAAGAATATTATATTTGTACTTTATTATTCTGGAGATGTTTCATTCCTCCTTGAAGATCTTATTGTATATCCGGAGATTTTTATTCCTCCGTCGGAATGTGGTAACTTGGGTTATTAGACTTCCCTAGTGGGGGTCGGCCTTGTATGTGTTATGTGGGTCAAAGGGTTATTAGACCACCCTAGAGGGGTTGGCCCAGTCAGTTGTAGTGGGGTATTTAACCCATTGGTTAAATACGAGCCTACATGATTTGTGTAAAAGACAAGTCGAAGTAGTGTATAAATAGAGGAGGTGTATTCCTCATTTTACACACACTCACTCACTTGAGAGTGGCGCACTTGTGGAGGAGAGGTCTGCCATGGAGAAGGAGGAGCTTATGCTCAAGGTTACATCTTTGTATATTGCTGGTCATCTATATTGAGGAAGCTTTACTGGGTTTTCTACCCTATGAGGGTTTCCCAAGATAAATTTGTGTCTCTTGTGTTTATGCTGTACTTGTTGTTTCTTCAGTGATCCTGTATATGCTATTATTGTGAAATGGAATGCAATGATGCTATTTTATGTCTTAGCATATTAAATCTTAACACACTCTAGTTGTTCCTGCAAGGAAGCAAAGATCAAGAGGGAGCACACATCCAATTGTTCCTGCAAGGAAGCAAAGATCAAGAAGGAGCACACTTCAGTATTTTCTGCAAGGATGCAGATATTCAGAGGGAGTTGACCACATCTCACAATCCACATTAGAATGGAATTGCAGAAAAGAAGCAGAGACTGAGAGGGAGTCAACCCAACAAACAAACACATATAAGTATTTGAATTATCATTCCTTACATATTTTATTGTTTAAATAATACTGTTCAATAATGTATATACTCATGTTCCTAGAATTAGGTTTTGTATTATGCATATTAGAATAGTTGCATTAATGAACAGTATACTACTAATTTGCATATGATGGGTAAGTGGCCTATGGCACTGTACAACATTCCATTGCTACTTATCTAGAATGAAACCTCTTTGTTGACATATTGGGAGTTGTGCACACTCTTAACAATGTTCTGGTAGAGATTGGAAGGCATCTAGAAAGTTACGGAATATGGATAAATGTTGTATTGAAGCATTGGCTAAGATAATTGCATGACTGTATGACATATTTCTTTAAGTGTAAGAATTTGTTCTGAAAACTATGAGATGTTTTATAATCATGAAATTTAACTTGTTGTGTAGGAAAGATCGTATACCATCACCTACAAAAGGACTACAACATTTGTTCAGCAACAAAGTTATCTATTGAAAATATTGAAGATATTGAAGTTCCCAGGATCTGGGAAGAATGCCATGATCGAGGAGTACCAGTCGATCATGAAGATGTTTGGGCTACAGTCCCAAGACCTAAAGAGGAGTCTGTAGTGACTTCCAAGAGGATCTACAAGATCAAGCATGCTACAGGTGGTAGCATAGAGACTTTTGCTCCTCTAGCCAGATACACTTCCATTAGATCAGTATTGCCTCTGGATGTAGTGATGAAATGGAAGATACACCAGATGGATTTCAAGACAGCTTTCTTGAATTGTGTAGTTGAAGAAGAAGTGTATGTGGAGCAACCACTTGGTTCTAAAACACATGACAGGTAGTCATATATGTGTAGAACTTGGTATGGTAGGATAGACAGCTTCTATCCAATTTGGGCTTTACTAAGAGTAAAGCGGATTCCAACCTATACTACAAGGTTGAAGAAGGAAATCCAGTGATACTACTTTTGTATATGGATGACCTGTTTATTACAGGTGAAGATAGATTGATTGTCGACATGCAATGGAAGCTTGCTACCGAGTTCGAGATAAAGAACTTGTGGATGATGCACTATTTTCTAGGTATGGAGGTGTGGTAGAGTGCAGATGGAATCTTCCTTGGACAAGGGAAGTATGCAGTAGAGATCCTGAAGAGGTTTGGGATGATGGACTGCAAGGCCATGGCCACACCTATGGCATCAAACCTGAATCTTCTGTGTGATGCTTCATCTAAGCCGGTTGATATCACTATGTATCGTCAGATGATTGGGTCCTTGATGTACCTCATGCACATGAGACCAGATATTTGCTTTGTGGTGAACACATTGAGCCAGTTCTTGATTGATCCGAGGAGTGTTCACCTAGTTGCTGTAAAGCATATTCTAAGGTACCTAAAGGGTACAGTTGATTATGGGCTCAAGTATGATGCGAATCAAAAGTTTAACCTACAGGGTTATGTTGATTCAAATTGGGAAGGAAGTACTGCAGATAGGAAGAGCACTTTTGGGTGCTACTTCAGTATGGGATCAGGTGTGATCTCTTGGTTTAGCAGGAAGAAGTCCTATGTAGCACTGAGTACAGCCGAAGTAGAGTATGTTGTAGCTTGTTCGGCTAGTTGTGAGGCAGTATGGCTGAGGAAGCTACTGTCTAAGTTATTTGATCTACCGTTGGAGGCTACTGGTATATTTTGTGACAACCAGAGTTGTGTGAAGCTGTCTGAGACCCCGGTGTTCCACGACAGGTCGAAAAACATAGAGATCAAATATCACTATATCAGGGATATGGTGCAGAGAGGAGCAGTGAAGCTCCTCTATTTTGCGTCGAACGAGCATATTGCAGATGTGTTGACAAAGCCACTATCCAGAGTGAAGTTCGAGTACTTCAGAGAGAGGCTTGGTGTTCTTCAAATCAATGACACTTTGAGGAAGGAGTGATGAAGACATTTTCTATAGCCATTCCTAGCATGGTGGAAGGGGGATCCTTCACATGGCTATGGATGTAAGCGCTGGATGATGAGCATCAGGATGATGTTCTAGTTTCTGCTCTGTATGATCAGTTGGATCATTTATGTATATACGCATCATGTTGGATGTTGGATATGATCAGTTGGATCATTTATGTATGTACGCATCATGTTGGATGCTGGATATGATCAGTTGGATCGTTTATGTATGTACGCATCATGTTGGATGATGGATATGATCAGTTGGATCATTTACATATGTATGCATCATGTTGGATGCTTGGACCATGTATCTGTATATGTATCAGGTGGATACATTGTATGATCAGGTAGATCATGTATGTTGATATGTATCAGGTAGATACATTGTGTGGATCATGTATCTATGTATGTATCAGGTGGATACATTGTGTAGGGTGATATGTATCAGGTAGATACTTGGCATGCATTAGGTAGATGCATTGTATGATCAAGACAATTGTGGATGACGCTCTTCTCCAGATGACATGCATCAGGATGATGCAATGATGATGATCAGGATGACCGTGTGTACATTAGGATGATGTATGGAGAGTATTAGGTTGATACTCTGTGGCCGTGGACAGGTTGTGCAGATGAGCATGTAAGTAGACCTGGGAGATCTGGATAGGATGAAAAAGGCCTCAGATGCTCTTTCGAGGCATTGCTCTAGGAGGACATGTAAGTAGACCTGGGAGATCTAGACAGGATGAAAAAGGCCTCATATGATCTTTCGAGGCATTGTCCTATGGCATGTAAGTGGACCTAGGAGATCTGGACAAGATGAAAAAGGCCTCAGATGCTTCAGCTAGGTTTTGTGGTGGACCACATGTAATGTGCTCTTGGGAGATCCAACAGGTAGAGCTGTGTGCTCGTAATAGCATGGGATGCTTTAGCTAGGTTTTGTGGTGAGATCACATGTAATGTGCTCCTGGGAGATCCGATAGGTAGAGTTGTGTGCTCATAATAGCCTGGGATGCTTTAGCCAGGTTTTGTGATGGGTCACATGTAATGTGCTCCTAGGAAATCTGACAAGTAGAGCTATTTGGTCGTAACAGCCTAGGATGCTTCAGCCAGGTTTTGTGATGGGTCACATGTAATGTGCTCCTGGGAGATCCGATAGGTAGAGCTGTGTGCTTGTAACAACCTAGGATGCTACCGCCAGGTTTTGTGATGCATGTAATAAGTCCTGAGGATTCCACAGTATGTCCAGTGATGATGAAGACCTGCAGGTGGTGGGCCTACATCCAGTATGAAAAAGGACTGGCTCTGTAGAACTTCCTATGACAAGTATATTAGAGATTGATTGAGATAGCGGCAGCAGTGATGATGACGATTATTCGAGGATGATGATTCGATGACGATGATCTAGAGAAGAAGACTTGTGCTAGAAGACCTGTGTCGAGAAATACCTTCCTAGTTAAGAGGGAGTGTTGATGTATATGTAACTTCGGAATGTATTTCATATATGTATATTGTACTCCTATAGAGATGGTATTATGCCTCTATACGGAAGTGTTGTCATTTATATTGTAAGTGTCATAACTTATACTTGATGGGTTATTAGACCACCTTGTTGGGTTTGGCCCTGTATAAGTCATGTGGGTCGAAGGGTTATTAGACCACCCTATTGGGGGTCGTCCATGTGGGTCAAAGGGTTATTAGACCACCCTATTGGGTGTCGTCCCAGTCATCATTATGTTATGTGGTTAAGTTAAGGCCATCGTAGTAAAGGTTATTAGGCAAGTCAAGTCATGTATAAATAGAGTGCGGGAGGCACTCTATTTGATCATTCTATTCTCTCTCACACTCTCGGGAGAGTGGTGCACTTGTGTAGGAGGAGAAGTTACTGCTAGGAGATGTCTATCTCTTATGCTTGGGTTGTATCATTGCTCTATCTATCTCTGAGAAAGTTATTGGGGTTTTTCACCTTTATGGTTTTCCCCAAGTAAACTCTGTGTCTCTTATGTGCTTTCATTATTGTGTTCATGATTGATATGTTGTAGATATGATGTACATGTTGTTCTCTCAGTTAAGATCCTAGATTAGATTGAAGTAAATTCTGAAAAATTAACAATTAAGAGTCTCATTGACTCTGAAACATGTTACTCACATGTGGAGAAACTGCCTCTGGCAACTGTTCTTGTGGTCCAAAGTTTTCGACACTAAATTTTACTCCACAAGACCACCATTATTTCCAACTTCAATCCAATGTATTATATCCTAACACGTCAAGTGCTAGGGGTAAATTACTCCCGTTGGATTGCAATCCTCCAGGAATTCGATTTGGAGTTTTCCAAAGCGAAATCAAAAAAATCCTTGGTCTTTGTTGAACTTATTAGCACATTTCCCCATATGAATGATCAATCTAAGCCCATCAACTCTATTCCTAATGATTCTTTGTTCCTCATTGGAACGAATGATCCATGGTACAAAGACATAGTGTTATATATGTTAGATTTTGAGTATTAATTCAAAATGATCTAAGATCTTATCTGAGGGAATAACATGTACAGCATATCAATCACAAGAGACAATAGACACAGAGTTTCCTCGGGGAAAACCAACGAGGTGAAAAACCCCGCAACTTCCTTGGAGATAGAAAGAGCAATGATACAAAACCCAAGTACAAGAGATAGTCTCCTTAGCAGCTTCTCCTCCTACACTAGTGCGCATCACTCAAGTGAGAGAATAGATGAGTAAGTGAATGATCAAATAGAGTGACACCCTCACTCTATTTATACATTGACTTGACTTGCCTAATAACCTAACAGGGCCAACTTCTCTAGGAGAGTCTAATAACCCATGGTAACTCAACTCAGGGTCGACCCCACACTTGGTGGTCTAATAACCCATCACATACAAGCTTGTGTACATGCAATGCAACTTGTGACACTTGTAAATACAAATGACGACACTTCCATACAGAGGAATAATAACATCTCTATAGGGATACAAAATACATATATCAAATACATTCTGAAGTTACATATACATCAACACTCCCTCTTAACTAGGAAGTTATTTCTTGACACAGGTCTTCTAGCACAAGTCTTCTTCTCTGGATCTTCGTCACTGGATCATCGTCATCGAATCATCGTCATTGTCATTGCTGCTACTATCTCAATCAATATCCAATCTACTCTTCATAGCAAGTTCTACAGAGCCAACCCTTTTTCATGTTGGATGTAGGCCTAGCCTCCATCTAGGTCTTCATCATCTCTACGAGCAAGCCATCAAGTAGGTACACCTCAGGAGTGATTATATTGCCTCTACAAAACCTGCAATATCTCCCAGGACTTATTACACTACCTCTACAAAACATGAAAGAGCATCTCAAGACTGGTTATATGCCTTTGCAAAACCTGTGTACCCTAATGTCACATCTCGTCTTCAGATCACCTCATAGTCCACGGAGCACAACCTAGATGCAGACGCATCATAGCACTTACACTCACCGGCATGGAAGGAATTTCCTCTGACCATCCGGGAAAGGATCAACACTTACATCAACGACCATGGAAGGACTTTCCTCTAACCATGTTGGAAAGGATACAACAATTACATCAACAACCATGGAAGGAATTTCCTCTGACCATGTCAGAAAAGCTCAGCAATTACATCAACGACCATGGAAGGAATTTCCTCTTACCATGTTAGAAAAGCCACATAAATTACATTAACGACCATGGAAGGAACTTCCTCTAACCATGTCGGAAAATCCATGCCCAGCCCTTACATCTCACCATGGAATGAATTTCCTCTAACCATGTGAGAATGGCCCAGCCCTTACATTTGCACCATGGGAGGACTTTCCTACCACCATGTGAGAATGGCCCCAGCCCTTACATCTACACCATAGGAGGACTTTCCTACAACTGTGTGAGAATGGTTCGTGTGCATCTGTGTCTCTAGACTCATCACTTCCCCTTGGAAGGAATTTCGATCTGAGGTACACCAAGTCTCTCTCTAAAGTATTCAAACTTCACTCTGGCTAGCGGCTTGGTCAACACATCGGCTATCTGCTCGTCCGTTGAAACATACAGGAGCTTCACTGCTCCTACCATATCCCTGATATAGTGACATTTGATCTCAATGTGCTTCGACCTATCATGGAACACCAGGTTCTCAAACAACTTCACACAACTTTGGTTGTCACATAATATACAGGTAGCATCCAACGGGAGATCAAATAACTCAGATAGTAGCTTCCTAAGCCATACTGCCTCACAACTAGCCGAACAAGCTACAACATACTCTGCTTCGGCTATACTCAGTGCGACATAGGACTCCTTCCTGCTACACCAAGAGATCATATCGGATCCCATACTGAAGCAGCACCCCGAAGTGCTCTTCCGATCAATCAACATAACCCTCTAGGTTAAACTTTTGATTCGCATCATACTTGAGCCCATAATCAATTGTACCCTTCAGGTACCTCAGAATATGCTTTACAACAACTAGGTGAACACCTATGGGATCCGTCAGGAGCTCGCTCAATGTGTTCACCGCAAAGCAAATATCTGGTCTCATGTTTGTCAAGTACATCCAGGATTAACCCAATCCTATACTTCCATGCTCGGAAGTTATGAACCCCTTCAAGCTTATCCTCAAGCTTGGTGTGGTGAGACATCTTAAAGAGTACTTCAAATGGAAATAGAAAATTTATTAGGTCTTACCACTTGATTTGCTGAAAATTGGATTTGGAGCTAGATTAGGGCTTTTTAGAGAAACCCTAAAAATTCAAACTTTGAATTTCAACTTTCTGAAAGGATAGAAAGATGTGCCTTGCTAAGATGGTCAAGCTGGTATACTCGGGTTTTGAAATCTGCAAATTTTCACCCTTCAAAATTGCTCTTGAAAATTCTGGATTCACTAGACAAGACCCTGAATTAGAGTTTGATTTTCCCGGAGCTTCACCCAACCAAAAAGTTCAATCCAAAGCTCTAAACTTTGATTTTTCAGAGGAGCTTCCAGCAGTGGTCTCATATTTCAGAAATTCCAATTTTTGCAGAAACCCTAATTTTTAGGTCAAAAACTAAAAATGCTCAGAATTGAAATATGTCTCGACAGAAATATGCACCCTTGCTAGGAGATTCAATCTAGACTCCTGTGAAGATATGTGGAGAGAAACCCAAAAATCAAGAATCCCTAGCTTCCATAGCTGCACAGTGTCTTCTTCTCAGGTTAGCTCTGATACCATGTTAGATTTTGAATAACATGTACAGCATATCAATCACAAGAGAAAAGCACAAGAGACGATAGACATAGAGTTTCCTCAAGGAAAACCAAGAAGGTGAAAAACCCTGCAACTTCCTCAGAGATAGAAAGAGCAATGATACAAAACCCAAGTACAAGAGATAGTCTCCTTAGCACCTTCTCCTCCTCCACTAATTGGCATCACTTAAGTGAGAGAATAGATGAGTAAGTGAATGATCAAATAGAGTGACACCCTCACTCTATTTATACACTAACTTGAATTTTCTAATAACCTAATAGGGCCGACTTCTCTAGGAGAGTCTAATAACCCATGGTAACTCAACTCAGGGCCAACCCCACACTTGGTGGTCTAATAACCCATCACATACAAGTCGTGGTACATGCAATGCAACTTGTGACACTTGTAAATACAAATGACGACACTTACGTACAGAGGAATACTAACATCTCTCTAGGGATTAAAAATACATATATGAAATACATTCTGAAGTTACATATACATCAACAATATCTCCAAACCCAACGCTTTCGGCCTGACCTCAACCGTGATGAACATCGTCCCATAAGACACCATGCGAAATACTATCTTATCATTAGCGATACTTTGTACTGTTGTGGTATCGATTATGTTTTGCGTCGTTGCCTAACTCTTGATGAAGTTGAACACATCCTCAATGAGTTCCACTCTGGAGCTTGCGGTGGTCATCTTTCTGGGATGGCTACAACCCATAAAATTTTTCGCAAGCTACTTATGGCCTTCCATCTTAAAAGATTGTGTTTAAGTGGTCAAGAAGTGCCCTCCATTCCAATTCTTCCATTCTAAGAAGCGTTATCACCCAGATCCACTTCATCCTATTACTATTGTTGGCCCCTTTTCCAAATGGGGTATCGATTTAATGCATTCTAAGCCTACTTCAGTCGAGGGGCATAGTTATGTTATCGTCGATGTTGACCATTTTAACAAATGGGCTGAAGCAATGCCTACATATGCATAAGACAACCAAACAACAATACTTTTCATATTCAATCATATCATCAGTGATCACCAGGTTCGGATTCCCACAAGCCATCGTAATTGACCATGGTTCCCATTTTAGGAATCATATGATGGATGAACTAAGTTCCAAATTGGTTATTTGTCACGAAAACTCAAATCCTTACTACCCCCAGGAAAATGGACAAGTAGAGGCAATTAATAAGGTCTTGAGAAAATTGATCCAGCGCATGGTGGGAACCCAAAAATCTAAATGGCACTTAGCACTATTTTCAGCTCTTTGGACCTACAAGAATTTAGTAAAAAAAGTGACCGGTTTTACACCATTTCAATTGGTCTATGGCCTAGAATAAATCCTTCCGATTGAATGTGAAATACCATCTCTCAAATTAGTCATTGAATTCTTACCTAACACAACTACTAAGGAAGAACAATTTCTATACCTAACTAAGCTTGATGAAACTCGTCGCGATGCCGCGCTCGCCAATGAGGCTTATAAAAAGCGCATTAAGGCACAGTATGATAAATCCGTTCAGCCTCTCATTTTCAATGAAGGTGACCTAGTCTTAACCTATGACCAAATGCACGACAAATTAGGAAAAGGAAAATTAGAATCCATATGGTACGGTCCCTACATTATCAAACAAGTGTTAGAGAAGGGCTCTTACGAACTAGTTTACTGTGATGGTACACCTTGGGAGAGCCCCGTAACAGGATTTACCTAAAGATATTTTATGCATAGGATCATCCTGTGTGAAACACTTTGTATATAGTGTATCTATAGTGTGATTTTGATTCAATTTTTGCGTGTCAGGATTGTATCTCGTACACAACCATTTAACGTGACTTTTTCTTTTATGCACAGATGTCCGTGTACTTTAGATTTGTGGATGGTGCTAATAGACATAAACAGAACCTTGCTTCTGTAGCATGGGCCCTCTCTTCCCCTACTGGCGATTTGATATCCTCGGGTGTCATCTGCTCAGGCCCTGCAATAAATAACATCACAGGGTATCAGGTAGCTATTGGACTTCTGACTGAATTTTCTTCTCTTGGAATCCATGATTTTATAGTCTACCTAGACTCTCAGCTTGTCGTATCTCAACTGAACCGCATTTATACCGTCCATGATCCCACCTCGTCCTGATGTGGGAACTCTTTGGTAAAGTGGTCATCACCGCACAGTAAACATGGATAATTAGCATTCCGCTTAGGTTTGGTGGTATCGGGATTGTTCTGTTTTGGTTCCTGCTGATTGGAAGATTTTTTGTTTTTCCCCTTATTCTTCTTTTTACCACCAGATTTCTAAGGTGCAGAAGATTAGACTGAATTCACTTCTTCAGTGACAGCAGGGTTGGATGATCAATTGTTGTTGTTCACATGTTGTGATGGGGAGGGAGTGGAACTAGCATGGCTACTGGATTTAGAAACATGATGGTTTTGAATGAAACTGATGATGTCATCGGCATGAGGTATCAGGGGTGGTTTTGTTGGGTTGTAGGTAGGGCGGGGTGCATGGGGGAAAATATCATATAGGGTTCCAGACTAAGCATAGACTAAGTCTAAGTACTGGGAATGTTCTATATCATGTTCTTCGGTGATGACCCCACCCATAGCAACATCTCTGGCCATGACCGGTAGGAGTGACTTAGTAAACCAATCTACCAGGAGTTGGTCCAGAATGGGAGCTTTAATCAAATGTCATCTCCGCCTATAATCCTGAATATGATCGGAAATATGAGTGGTGGAATTTTTTCGGAGAGAGGTCAAAATATCTGTACCAATATCGTAACGGATATGAGACTGAAAATGTGTCAAAAATGACATGGACAAGGATGGAAAATCAGGAAAAGAGTGTGGTGGTAGTTCGATGTACCACTTGGCGGCAATGCCAATGAAGATTCACTGGAATAACCACAAATGGATGGAATCATCCATTAGGGATTTAGACGAACACCAAAAATTATAAGTCATTACATGGTTTTTGATATCCTCACCTGGTTTGCCGTCAAAATTCGAAATGTCGAAAGGTAACTTCACCGGAATAGCCGACCAATTAGTTCCACGATAGATGGGATCGTTGGTCAACTGTGATAAATCTGGCAGATCGAGAGTAGCTAGAAAAGGTAATTGTTGGTTGGACTGTGAATACTGGTAGTACTGATATGGCATCAGTCTACCAATAGGACCATGGACCGATTGGTTGTAGGGTCCTCCCATCGAAAATTGATTGTATAGGGGTGGGTCATTGGGGTTAGGATGGGGACAAGAAGAAGGTTCTCCTTCGCCATAATGAGGTGGGATGCCACCAAAAGGTTGGGGATCTCCTCCTCCAGGGTAAGGTGGTCCTCCACCATAGGGTGGGTGTCCTCCCCCTTCGGAGTAAGGTGGTCCTCCACCGGAAGGTGGGGGCCCTCCCCCTCCGGAGCGGGGTGGTCCTCCACCGTAAGGTGGGGGTCCTCCCCCTCCAGATTAAGGTGGTCCTCCCTTGGAAGGTGGTGTTCGACCTCCTCCAAAGTGGGGTGGGATACCACCATAAGGCTAGGGTACACCTCCTCCAAAGTGAGGTGGGTCGTCGCCGTAAGGCGGGGTTCCACTGCCTCCAGAATGGGGAGGTCCTACGCCGGAAGGCAGGGCTCCTCCTCCTCCAGAATGGGGTGGAGGTGGAAGGAAAGGTGGTTGAGGTGGTGGGAGTGGCCCGCCTGCCAGAGGTCTATTCAATGGGACATTATGGTGCCCCCATGGGGTATTAGGGTTTCCGGGGTAGGGTAAACCAGGAAAAATATTTCTTGGATAGTTTTTTCCAATATTGATGTTATGATGTCCAGGAATAATGTGTCCCCATGGGGGTTGGGTCCAAATGGATGGTCCCCCTATATGATGTGTCCACATGGGTTGTCTGATGGTAGGAAGTGCTACGAAGAAAACTTCTTATGGCTTGGGGTAGACCACAACAGACAGATGACTACTGAAAAATGACTCAATTCCCAATGCAATGCTATATAAATGACAATGCTAAGATAATGGAGAAAATACAAACCTTCAACCAGATGTTCGAAGTATATCCTCGTTGAGCTTTCAACCTCTACACTTGAACCTACAGATTAGTCTCAACAATAAGTACAATCAAGTGCATATAATATGTGAAAGACATTAGCATAATCAATAGCATGATACATGATATTATAAGCAAATATAACCCAATGTAATTTAACAATATTCACAACATCAATTGGACGAGAAAATGAGTATTTCCATTAATGAATAACAAGAAGTACAATATAAAACCTCTTGCTGGAAACCAATCTAAACCAAGACCTGGGTCTCTCCACTTGTGTCTCCACACCTTCAATCCTCCATGTAATGGCAAACTCAAACTATGAAACGAGTTTGGTAGGTGAACATAAGGAGTTCACAACAACAAGGATCAATGAGTGTAGACTCAAGTCACGGCAAAAATACACAAGAGTTATCTTGCTTTCTCTTTCTCCTCCCTTCCATATGCCATAAGAGCTCAATATATAGCCTTCCAAAGGTAAGTGAAAGGACACATCGAGACGTTTTGGGGCATATGGAAGGCCAAAGGTCACCCTAAGACCACTTTTTGGGAGTAAAAAGTAATTTTCTAATATTTTAACCATTTTACTTGGTACCCACGGGCTATAGTGAAACAACATGCATGTACGTTGGCTATAATGGGATAGCAAGCGTATAGGAAGAAAAATAGGGAAAAATTGTGTTTTCTGGAGGACATGAAGTGAATCCGAGTCAGTGAAATGGATCCTAAAGGCCAAAGAATGCTGATGCTCACAAGGTGGAAAATTATGTTGTAACATATTCCCCCTAATATGTGAGGCCAGAGAATGGTGCTATGATGGCTGAAATACATTATAAATCTCAGAAGTGGAGTGATCAAGACACAAATGGAAGGAACAACTCACTCGTCATAATACAATAATATCTTTGAATACATGTCGGTATAGTACAACAATCTGATACAATGGCCATGAATAGGCAGTACATAATGAATACATGTCATAGGTGATCATAGCCATAACCATCTACAGTAAGAGACGGTCTCCTACTCAAAGGAAACAACTGGTGCAATACTGGAGGTACAAATTGTTGATGTCTGAGAGGTGATATCTCAAATGTACAGTCACGATCAAGAGCAGTGTACTGAATGCTACTAACATCTGGGGTATTCTACACAAATCATCTATGGTGAAAGTCCCATCAAGTGAATAAAGGTGTTGAGGTCAAACCTGATGTGACATCATCTGATTACCGGTCAATGGTGTATATCATTAACAAACGCGAGACAACCCACTAATAATGAAATGGGCATCAAGGCACACAGTACAATCATCAAAGTGCAAATAGATGTGTTGAAGTCGAACACTAAGATGAATCCATTGATCAAGGGACATTGATGTATTCCAAAAACCTTCGATGGCAAGAGAACCTACCAATAATGACTGCAAGCCTCAAGGTACTCAACCGACTCTAAGTCTCAATTCCAAAATAAATGAGTTGAAGTCGACAGAACAAAACTTGCTGGAAGGAAGGCATTAAGGCATCCCCATCAATCAGCATGAGGTAATAGCTGCGATGAAATATTTGGAAGAACTCATATGAAACAGATTGACTCAATAAAGATGGTTGACATGCAATAGTCAATATATTTGAGGAGTGGACAACTCTGGTTTCAGGACTTCCTTTGAACAAGAGCATGAGTAGATGGATAGACTCGGGAAGCATAGACTTGAAATAACACTGTGCGATGCAGGAGGCCTCAACAAAGGGCTCCATAATGACTTGAAGCTTAACCAATCGGTGGAGTAAACTGAGAAATGAGTACAGCTCCTAAGTTCCTACTATAGTCCTGACTCATAATGTATGGAGTGGAATGAATGCTCTGTTCAAAGGTGACACAGCAACTGCTAACAAAAAGAAGTAAATATTCTCCCGTCCAACTTTTTGGAATATTTGAGTTTTTTGGTCTTTTTCATATTTGGAAAGCTTGAAAAAGAATAAAATTGCTTATAGTACAACAATTGAGGGAACGAGTGTCAAATAGCGAGCAGACTAGTCCCAAGCAATGGAACATACCTATGATCAATGCAAGGAAGCATGTGTAGGATGTGGACACTCGGGGGGTGTTCCCTTAGGGTCAAAAGGTCATCAAATTTTGAAGGGAAAATGGAAGCTCTGCATGGATCGACAAGCAAAGTGCTCAGTCACCAGGCTAACAATTGAGTAAGTGGGAGCTGACACAGGGCTCAAGCAAAAAGTAGGATGATGCAATGCAATCACAACTTGATAAAAAATGGGGGGAGACCTTATGGGAGATGGCCAGCATAAGACAAAGTAGAGTATGGGTCTTTATCGCAAAGTCATGCCGTAACTACGAAGGACTCCCAATCCTAAAGAGAGATAACAACATGGGTGCCAAAAGGAAAAAAGGGGCTCTAACTAGGGCACCCATGGTCGGATAGGCCCTACCACCAAATAACGACACTTCTATAATAATGTGAAAGCTCAGTGTCGGTTAAGAAGTGGGGTTGCACCTAGGGTTAATGAAAACGGTCAAAAGGTCAAATTCATAATGCATTTGAAAATGACATCTAACCTATATGCCAGGTGTGAAATATACCTACCGTAGGCACGAAACGGTCAAAAATCAACTCTCGTTGAAGAAATCTGTTCAAAATGCTACTCCAAGACATCACATTAGTCCAAAATAGCTTAAAATGGCAAAAACTATAGACAAGTGGGTTTCCAAAACTATAAATAGTAATAAAAAATTACAATTTACAATTCACCCCAAATAGTAATTTTGGTTAGTTTTCACCTGAAACTTCGATTGCTGATTCTGGGAGATATGGGCATCTATTCATCGAGCCGTTTGGAGCAGGTTAGCTATCTCATCCTTATCATTCATTTGATAGTTTTATTTCATTTTTTCAGTGGTCCAATTTTTTTATTATCCAAGCCCTATTTGGGCATGGTGCTATACGTGGGCTACAAGTATATGGGTCGCGGGTAGGGCTTGTTACCCGTGGTCAATGCATGTGTAGGAGTTATAACTACCTGGAAGATGACCAAAATCTAAAACTCTTTCCTGCCACATTAAAAGATTCTTCTATTCGATGGTTCATGGGGTTAGGAGAATACAGTATTAGAACTTGGGAAGACATGAAGAATGCATTTCTATGGAAATATCAGGATTACTGTAAACCTAAGGACTCTCGCAATGATATTTTCAAAATACAACAACTTGAAGATGAGAGCCTAGAAGACTATCTCGAAAGATTTAACTATGTGTTACATAAATCTAAATATAGTGATCTTCGGGAGGATGCAGTAAGAACACTCTTCCTCAAGGGAATCTTGGAAGAATTCTTAGAAAACCTTAATATCATGGCAGCAGGAGACATCTCTCATAAGCCCTTTTCACAGATTTGTGAGATATGTAGGAATTACTATAGGAGCAGAGGGAAAAGTGGAATACACTTTCGAGAATCTTATGCTAGGAACCTAAAAGGAAACACATCCGGTCCTGGTGGAGTTACAAGGGTAGAGTTGGGAAACCTATTGGAAATTTCAAAATAGATATCTTAGGAGCCATGGGTTCTCAATTGGATGCATTACAAGCCAAAAAGAGACAAGATGAAGAGCGTGCAGCAATGAGTGTTTTTTGTCCTAGGTGTAGAACTAAACATCCCCAATGAGAATGTCCATTGAATAATGTTTCAGTTTGTCACCTTTGTATAGAAGAACATTCGACTGATAATTGTCCATCATTTCCTAGGTTGCAAGCTATGTATAAGAGTGGAAACTTTGGTGAATCATCTAGAAGGCCTTGGAAACCTATAGATCAATCATCATATCAAGATCCATCATCACAAATTCAACCCTATTACTATCCTTATCAACCTTCTCAATAGTGGAACACTTCAGGTTGGAAAAATTGGCCACCTCAGTACCCTCCTTAGAATATCCAACAATTACAATGGCCACATGGACGAAGAGGACAAGCTTATGCTCAACCACCTCCTCCTATACCTAACTATCCTTACCCACCTAATATCCAGCAACTCTTGCCTGGATTTGTACCTCCTTCACTACCGCCTATTTCAAATCAACCTCATCATTTCCAGAATATGAATCCTTCAAGACCCACGATATTACCTGCACAACCGATACCAAATCCTAACAACAAACCAAGCCAAGCTCTTAATAACATTGGGTTGTTACCTCTTCCATCATATGCCATTTCAACCGCACAAATACATGAGATTCAACTGCGGTCTGGAAGAGTTTTCCAAGATCAGCCCAAGTCATCAGTTGTTATCCAAGAAGAAAATATACCTGGTGAAGTTTTGAATGATGCCATTCTTGAAGATGTGGTTATCCCTAAATATTCAACATAAAAACATTCACACCAAGAAGTAATTTCAGGAGAAAAATCACCCCCATATTCGGAGCGTCTAGCAATAGAAAAACCTGTAACTTATCCAGAGTATGATATCATTAACGAATTGAAAAATATTTGTATTAAGATCCCTTTGATACAAGCCATTCAGGAATCTGATCTATAGTAAAGTAATAAAGGAACTCTGTATTAAAAGACTAAGGAGAAAAAAAAAAGACCCTCTGACGATTCATGTAATAGGTAAAATATCAGATTGCATAGCAAACCAACCTAGAATCCCAAAGTATTCAAATCCAAGAAACCCTGTGGTGACTTTTATCATCAATAACACTGCACTAGGAAACACACTTATCGATCTAGGAGCTGCTATTAACCTGATGACTACCACAGTTTTAGAAACTCTCCATTTAGGACAGTTCCTCCGCCCTAACCCAACAATGCTAGAATTAGCAAATCATATTATGGTGCAGCCTGCTGGGGTCTTAGATGACATCACTGTATCAGTAGCTTCATGGGAATATCCTGTGGACTTCATGGTCATAGAATCAAAAGACCCTTCCAAAGGTCATCCCATTATTTTGGAAAGACCTTGGTTGGCTACTGCCAATGCATTTATAGGATGTAGGGATGGAGATATGATTATCTCTCATGGGTTATCTACAAGAAAACTAGCTTTATACCCACCAACACAGCCAGTAACTGAAAACTTGTTTTGGTTAGATTGTCCTTTCAGGGATGAGAACTTGGAAGAACTTTCCCTTGTTAGTGATTTCTCCTGGGCACTTGAAGAAAAAATACCAAGAATGTGTTGAACCAATTTATCTCTTCCACAACATGTATAGACTTTCCTCAATCTTTTTCCCAACTTGACCAAATCTTTGGAGATGAATTCCAAGAAAACATGAGCCTCTCAACATTTACAAGTACACCCTATGTCTTCGCAATCGAAGAACATATAGGATCATACACCCTAGCTTGTGAGGTTAGTTTCGACAAATTTCTACATATAAATGCAGGTTTAAATGAGAGTCAGCAAAAATAATTACTAAAATTTCTCAAGAGTCAAACTGGAGCATTTGCATGGGAATACACTGATATGAAGGGTATACACCCAGATACCTGTATTCACCACATTTACATAGACTCAAACATACCCCCTGCCAGGCATCCCCAAAGAAGAATGAATCCAGTCGTAAAGGATATAGTAAAAGATGAATTACAAAATCTCCCTAACGCTGGTTTTATTTACCCAATTTCCAACAGTAAATGGGTGTCTCCTCTGGTGGTAGTTCCAAAGAAAGTCACAGGGAAATGGCGTATCTGTGTTGAATTTTGAGAATTGAACAAGGCCACTCTTAAGGACTACTTCCTTTTTCCTTTCA
The DNA here is from genome assembly GCA_027924585.1 of Larix kaempferi. Lineage (NCBI taxonomy): Eukaryota > Viridiplantae > Streptophyta > Pinopsida > Pinales > Pinaceae > Larix > Larix kaempferi. The sequence goes on from BSBM01000089.1 coordinate 29,956,700, forward strand.
TTGACCAGGGGTTAGACACCTTGTCAGGGAAACAATATTTTGCATTCCTTGATGGGTATAGTGGATACAATCAAATATTAATAGCACCTAAGGATCAAGACAAGACAACCTTTACTTGTTCTTGGGGGACATATGCATATTGAATGTTTCCATTTGGACTATGTAATGCACCTGCTACTTTCTAGCGTGCCGTTTTAGGAATCTTTGCTGACCTTATACATGATTGTGTAGAGGTTTATATGGATGATTTTACGGTTTATGGTAATACCTTCCAAGAAGCCCTTGGCAACCTTGAAACTGTTCTTATTCGGTGCCAAGAAACGAACTTAGCTCTTAGTCACTAAAAATGTAAGATGTTATTAATTGATGGCATAGTTCTGGGACATCATGTCTCTCTTCAAGGTATCAAGGTAGATCGTGCCAAGATAGAAATAATTGTTAATCTTCCTCCTCCAAAAACTCCGAAGGAAGTAAGAATTTTTCTTGGCCACGCAGGCTATTATAGACGTTTTATTGAAAATTTCACTAAGATAGCCGCACCTATGTTCAAACTACTCATGAAAGACACAAAATTCCAATGGATTGAACCTTGTCAACATGCCTATTAAACTTTGAAGGCAAAGCTATCAGTAGCACCAATACTCAGGGGCTCCAATTGGTCCCTTCCCTTCCATATATCCACTGATGCTTCCGACATAGCTATAGGGGCAATTTTAGGTCAAAAAGAGGGACATACATCACATGCCATCTACTTTGCTAGTAAAAATTTGACTAATGCAGAATCGAAATACACTATTACCGAAAAAGAGTTTCTAGTAGTAGTCTATGCCATCAACAAGTTTCATCATTATAGCACAGGATATGAAATTTTTATACACACTGACCACTCTACCATTATATTTTTAATGAATAAACTTATCACCAATGGCAAAGTGACTCAATGGCCTCTTTTGTTACAATAATTTAACATCACCATTGTTGATCGTCCCGCTCGAGAGAATATGGTAGCAGATTTTCTCTCTCGAATTCAAACTGACGATAATGCTAGTCATGTCGATGATAGCTTCCCAGATGAACATTTGTTCGTTGTGTCTATTCGAACCCCATGGTTTGCAGACATAGCAATTTATTTAGCAACTGGAAAGCTACCAAACCATCTCTCTCCACCTGAGAAACGTAGAATCATAGTTCAAAGTTCTAGTTATTCTTGTGTGGACAATGATATTTTTCGTACTGGTCCGAATCTCATTATTAGATGATGTGTACGAGAGGATGACATGGCAGAGATCCTTCATGCATGTCATGGTGGACGTTGTGGCTGGCATTTTTCTAACAAAAGAACATCATACAAAGTGTTGCACTATGGGTATTATTGGCCAAGCATTTTCAAATATGCTTCCAAGTATGTCAAGGGGTGTGACAGTTGCCAAAGAATGGGTAGACCTATGCCGTCCGATGAGATTGCTTTCCAACCCCAAGTTATGATTGAGCCTTTTGAGAAATGGGCTCTAGATTTTGTTGGGCCAATTTCCCCTATGTCTCGCAAGAAGAAGTACATCCTAGTCTGCACAGATTATGTCACCAAATGGGTAGAATCTAAAGCCTTATTCCGAGCCACAGAGAAATATGTGGTAGAGTTTGTATATGAAGAAATATTTACCCGATTCGGTATACCTAGGGAAATTGTAACTAATCAAGGATCTCAGTTTACCTCCAAGTTGATGAAAGAGATTACTGACAAATATGGTATTAGACATTGTAAATATTCATCGTATCACCCACAAGCCAATGGTCAGGTAGAGTCCACCAACAAAGTATTAGAATCCATCCTGACTAATACTATCCAGTTACACCATAAAGACTAGGCAGATAGGCTTCCAGAAGCCTTGCGGGATTATAGAATAACTTGGAGGAATACCACTGGCCACACACCTTATGAACTTGTTTATGGTAAACAAGTTCTTCTACCTATTGAATTTCAAGTCAAAACCTTTCGTATGGATGCACAATTAGGGATGAATCTTGAAGAAGCATAGAGACAACGAATCCTGCAGATAAATGAATTAGACAATATTAGGCAAGATGTTATTCAACTCACAATTTTAATTCAAAACCAACGTAAAAAGTGGCATGATAGATACATTAAACAAAAACAGCTCAAAACTGGAGACTGGGCATTGCTTTTTGATTCAAGGTACAAAAACTTTAAAGGTAAATTAACTACTTGATGGATGGGTCCATATGAAATTGTTACAACTTTTGACAATGGATCTGGTAAAATCAAGACAATTGATGATTCTCAAATTTCCTTTGTTGTAAATGGACATAGAACTAGACTTTATCATCAATGAATATCTAAACAAGATTTTGTGCAGAATGCCTTACAACAGAAGGAAATGGATCTTGTAGAAGATGAAGTCATTCCTCCTTCTCCTGGTCCTTTATCATCAATATATTTTTGTTTTTCAATAATAAGAGTCATCTCTAACAGTTGATTGCATCTTTACAGGAAATTTATTTTTATGATTAGCTTATGAAATTTTGTCAATTAAGACAGGAAGACTCTTTTCCCCTTTCTCCTAAATTTCATATGACTTTTTCTTTGTACATATGTTTTTGTTTGGAATAAAATTGAATCATCTAACAAGTGGTTTTGCAGTTTGATTATGAGTAGAAGGAAAATCATTCTTATCAATGAAAATCATATTGCCTAGTTTTGCAGTTTGATTATGAGTCTCTTGCAGTTTGAAGGTGTTTTTCAGGATAATGAAAAAAGTAGAAGGAAAATCATTCTGATCAATGACAAATAAAGAAGAATGCGACTAAAGTTCCATAAAAGCAGGTTTTCAACATCTCTTTTGTGTTGACAAACCCCGGGAAAATTCTCTGCATAATCAGCAGTAGTCAGATCCATCAAAGCACATTTCTGTACAAAGGTCTGTATAAAGGGTTGAATGAAGGGTCGAATGATGATCCAAATGAGGTGATGAACAGGGCAAATGAATAAGGATCTGAATGAAGTGCCGAATGAAAGCTTAGCTTGTAATGATATTAATAAGTGTGCTAAGATATTTAAAATTTTGATTTTTATTGATATATCCAATCAACTAATCATGTCAAGGATCAAATTAGATGCCATCTTGGCATACTCATTTCGTCTCATCAAATGAATTGAATGACCATCATATGGCTATCATACGATTTTAATCCTCCTTCAAATTTTATCGTGCGATCTATCGTTTCATTTATTAAGTCATCATGATTTTTATGTGTAAATTGTGTCTGCAATTTCATAATGAGGATTCTATTCAACCTGTCCAAAGTTTTAATTTCGACATGGTTGAACATATCATAGATATGTGAATTCACTAACTCACCCAATTCCATGATGGAAGACGACTCAAGGTAACTAAATAATAGCATATCATTCGAACGTACCAAATCTTCCCCCACGATCATTCAGCCACTCAAACGAATCTCAATTTAAACTAAACCTTGCGTATTTTTTGCTTCATCTTGCTCATTTTCCATCTTCCCTGAACCTATCAAGCTCCATCCCCTGCAACTTCATGCATCCTCTCTATCCATCCACATCCTTCGATCTCTGTTCAATATGCCAATCCCTTACGAGCTTGGCAATTACTAGGACCTCCTCCGCATTCCCGAATTTAAGGCATGTCATGAAGTATTTTTGCGAGCCAGATGGGGTCCATTTCTTCACCATCTTGACGGCCATGATGTTGAGATTTCACTGCTTTTTGCTAAGGGCTTCGATGGTAAGACATGCAGGGTCATCCATCTCACTTTTTCGGTGATGGAAGAATCCATTGCATTGGCCATGAAATTGCCCACGGAAGGAGCCCATTGGCACAAACATCTTTTTCTTCCACAAACGGAGCTCGAGTTTGCTCTTAAAGCCAACTATAAGCATCTTGCTGGCACCAAAGGGTTCCACAGAGAATGGGTGAATCTTGAATATCTCAAGCCATTGAATGCCGTTATCCATTTGATCACTTGTGAGGGTAAGTACACCATTTTCAAAGCTTGTCACTTTAGGCTACTAGCACATTTTGTTAATGGTCAGGCTCTTAATTTCCCCTTCTATTTCCTAAATATCCTAGAGAAAATGTCTAGCAAGGTTAGGAAGAATACCACTAACCCCTCTGGAAAGCTTATACCACCACTGCTTGATTAAAATCTTGATCACTCACCAATTGGAAGAAAAGGGGCAAACCTGGGAACGCTTTGTCTTCGAAGTCCTGAACCCTCATCTAGTAAAGAAGCCTATGGTCAAATCCCCCGCCTCTCATAAATGTCATCATTTCCAAACCCGTGTAAATGAGTTGGCCTAAACCTTTTCCCAAGAAGAAAAGGTTACCAAGTCTATAAGATTTGGTGAGGGTTCCTCGGAAGAAATACACCCTGTTCCTTCATCATCTCCTGATCCTATCCACAATAACACAACCATGGAACCCCCATTTTTCTCACCAATACCCACAAAGTTAAGAAAGGCTAATCGTGGCCAGTCCGTCAAACAGACCGTCGTCCAGTCGTTCAATCAGTCCGTCATTCAGCCAATGCATTCAGATAACTCTAATGACCAAGCCAATGACCCTGTTTTTGAATCACCTCTCCTCGTGTTGGCTAATATCTCTACTAGTTTGCTTGAAGATCCTGTCTTGGAACCTACCTCTGCACATATTGAAGATAAGGCACATGAGGCACACATTACATCTACTGATCCCAAACCATCTCTAAGGGGATCAAGCCATCAAAAGGACCCTGCGTCTCTTATAGAAGCATTTATGGGCTTCATCAAGAGAACAAGGACTTACGTTTCCAGGTGAAGTGTGTGGAAGATTTAAATGAAGCCAAGACATCCTCCAACCTTTCTCTCTAGTTGACGCATGATACTTTGAAGGACCAGTTCCATAAGCTTAGAGATAAATCCACTTCCTCTTCCAAGTCAAATGCAGCTACTACCGCAGCTCATCCTTCTTCCTGAATTCTCTTTCTTTTTGCTCAGTGGGACTTGGCATGTCTCCGGTTTGGGGGAATGTTGGTGTCCATTTTGTCACCACTTTTGATCGTCAAACACACTCTGATTGGCATCAATTTCACTATTTTTGATATGATAAGTTACTCTTTCTACCATTCATATTGTCAATTAGATCAGGTATGCATATATTCACACATCACATGAATTTTGGGTAAAAATCATCATGTTGTGATTTATTGATGTTTATTTGACATTTCTCGACTTGTTTGGCAACTAGATTTTGTTCTGCAGGAAATGGGTTTCAAACAGACCTCCATTCAGACACGTCTTCATGTTGCAAACATTCAGCCGCATCCAGCCCGCCGTTCAGACCTTCATTCGGCCTGCGAGATCGTCGGTTGGAATAGTTTTGGTCATTTAAGGCAGAAACGGAAAGGTGGGTTCTGTTAGCAACATGGTTGTCGTGGTTGGTGAGCCCTTGTTCTTGAAGATTCGCCCTCCTACTCGCCTCGCTTGACAACACACCTACAACTCACGTCAACACTCCAGAAGTTCTGTCTTTCCTACACGCTCATCTTGACAACACATTTCTCTACCCACGTCAAAGGAGGATCAACGTCTCAGCGACCGCGTGAAGGAAACCAATGTCATGGAACCTGGTAGATGCTCCATGCGTTGTCATAAACTGTTATGAGGCCGTTCCTTGGCCATGTGCTATCATGAGTTGTTAAGCAGAGTCGTTTTCTGGCATATAGACTGCCTATTATTAGAGCAGTCGACCACTAAAGGGTCAACTTGCTCTCCCAATTGTAATTTTGTATATATAGACGTCTTCTTGACTGAGACAAGTTAGTCTTTAGTCTTTCCAGCTACAAAATAGATGCAGAAACGTTGTAACTCTGTTTTGATTTAATATACCTATGTTCTAGTTTTTATGAAAGCTTAGTAGCGTGTGTGGTGATTGATTGATTAAGGTACAACCTCTGATTGCTGAGAAGGTCCCCTCAACAACCAGTGGTCTTCCATCTGTGTACATAATTTATCTTTGTCTTCTGTAAATAAGTTGTGTTATTTGTTTAATTCATGTAGTTATTTTGTATATATCTTTGTCTTGTAATACGTATGTTGTTTCGCCACTTATATAAATGATGTCTCTGTTTTATAATATGTATATCTTATTTGTTGTTCATGTTAATGATATTTCCAGAATTTAATTGGTGACCGGTCACGCTTAGTTCACTTAGTTTGCTTACATTGTTTAGTTTTCTTAGTTTGCTTCTAGTCTTGTTCTTTACAAATACCTAGAGTCTAGTTAGCTCAACATTTCAAGTTCAGTCGTAGTTAGAATTAGTTCTGTCAATTTCTTTCCTGTAGCTGTAGGTTAGTTTTATTTATATCTCAGTTTTGTTTTCTTATGCCATATAAATAGTTCAAGACAATGATTATAATAGGTTACTTCTTGTTATCTTAGCTCCTAAACACTCTATTCATTGCTTCCTTGCACTGTAGGTTCATATGCATCAGCCAATTGGTAGTTAAGATCATCCAAACCACTTTTTTCCTTAGTTTAAATCATTTTCCTCCATCCGGACAATCATCTGAATCGTCATACAAACCTTAATCCTTTCTGCATTGTTTTTATGCTTAATTAGAATATGGTTTTCTTAGGTCTTCGAACTGTAATATTTCTTGCATTTAATTAGCATTCTTAACTGTAATTAAGATCTTGTTTTACACTACATAAAGTTCTAATTTAGTTTCATCAGCATTCTTAGTTTCCATTCCATCTTCCTTAACTATGTTTTAACTACTTTTCAAGTGATGTTTTTCATATCTGATTTGTTAATATGTTTTTGTTCTAGAATTTATCACTTTCATTCTTAGTGTAGTTTATCATATGTTGTTAAGATTAATTTTAGATTAGGCTTAACAATTTCATTCTCCAAGTTATCTCAGTTTTGAATAGTTTCTCAGTTCAAGCATAGGATCAGCTTTGCCATTCATACAGTTAATAAAGATGTTCATGAAATAGGGTTTGGTTCAGAAATAAATATCTTTATCAAGTTTTCTACTTGCTTCTAAATAAAATCTCTTTATCGAGTTTTCTACTTGCTTCCAAATGAAATTTAGTTCAAGTAAATATCTTTATTAAGTTTTCTACTTGCTTCTAGATTTCATTAGTTCCAAGTCAATTGCTTATGGATAGGAGATAGATCATAACGTTTAAAGTCAATAGTAGTTGGACAATCTTTAGTTTGCATTTGTTTGTAGAAGTTAAACTAGATTTGCTTCCATTTTGTTTCCTTGTCACGTATGAAAGTCACTTTGATACATTCGCTCCCATTCCTATTACATTTGATACACTTGCTCGGAATCCCCAAGGAGAATGCAATTAGGTAGTTTAGTGTAGTCTTGAAATATTAATAGAATATATGAATAGTTGTTGAATTCACTTAGTCATTTGTAGTTTTGCTTTAAGTTCTTTGTTTCATAGTCAGTTTTCAATTGAATTATCTCATAGATAGGTTTCTAAACTCATTTAACAGTTGTTTTCTAATTCTTAGTTTAGAGTTTTTAATCAATAGCTTTCAATTTCATTAAAGTAGTTCTGTTTTTTATTAAGTCCTGCTTCCTAGAATAATACTTGTTGTTTTTTTCTTTTCAGTTATTATCCATAGAGTAGAGTTGTATAGCTTGATACTGTTATGATCTGTTGGTTTAGATAGGTTTAACTAGTTCAGTAATTGTATTTTTAAAGTTTGACTCAGATTTTCATTTTGAAAGATCTTTCTATCTTTTCTTTATTAAAAATTTCTAAGGTCTGTCGAGCCGAAACTTTAGGTCCCATTCTACCTTAGCATATACTATGCCACAGCTCTAAGATTACCAACCCTGGTCGATAATTAAATATTTTGGTGATTCTTTAAGACAATAATTACACCTCAACAAATTCCATGGTGATCGCGACATGCCGCTTCCTCCAGGAGCCGCGTACGGAGACATCGGTATGTTACTCTTTTTATGTTTTTGTGTATTAAATTTTTTGGGATTTTTTATTATATATGAAAATGCAAAAATATTTTTGGGGGTAGTATCACATATTAACATCTCATTGTTTGCTTGCAGACACTGGTCCGCGAAGACCAGAGGGTTTCTGGTGACATCTTCGACAGGCAAGGGTGGAGAGGTAGTCGGCGTTGCAACAAAGCGCACATTAGAGACCGTGTGGGTCAAACTATCCTGCATGACCAATAGGGTACCCATGATCGAGGTAGCACAGCTACTAGAGGATATGCAACGCCATGTTGTGGGAGTACCGAGCACTTGGGTGTGACTACTGTAGTGCATAGCCAACGCAATACATTATTACTATCAGACACATCCTGCCGAGGCAGCTAGGCCTCCACGTGGGGCTTAGACATCTCATAGTCCCATATTTTGTATCGAGATGTATATTTTTTAGAGCTAAGGGATCCATTTTTGTATTGTGACACTACCATTTTGGACATGTTATTTATAAAAAGCTATGGTTCTCTGGTTCTACTATATGTGTATGTACAAACGTATGAATGTATGTTTATTTGTGTGCTTCATTATGAATGTGACACATGCCAATCTAGGACATAGTTAGCATATGCATAAGATACATGATTAAAACTTCTTAGAACATGAATGTATGTAATGGAAACAAAATGGTGTTCCAAGAGTCTTAACCTTAAGAATCTCCATAGTAAAGTAGGATCCCTCACATGGTACTGACCATTCAATTAAGACACAACCAGTTGTGAATCCAGGTGAACTTCTAAAGACTGGATACCATGTGAAATGGCATCACAAAGTAACTCGACAATGGCACTATACTCAACCACATTGTTGGATATAGGACCAAGACAAGCACCTCCCGAAGACACAACCAGGTGGTCAAGAGAATAAATAACCCAAGCAGCAAAAGCGAGCTGCTACGTATGATGGCTAGCACCATCCGCGAATCCTAAGAACACAGGAGATTCCACTGACATCTGTCAACCAAATGGAAGCGATTCAGCAGACCGAAAAACCACAAGAAACCTAAAATATGTACAGAAGCAACTATACAATAGTATACAAAAGTACTAGCTCGAGCTAGAAGCTCAAGCGTAATACTACTTGAGGTAGAGCCCATTTCTAGGCTGCTTCAAGGCGTTCCCTTCATAATATTCCAATTCGATGGATCCTTTCTCAAGGACACGCCTCACAATGTAAGGACCATGCCACATGGGGTTAAACTTACCTACCCCTAGGGGTTCTTTAGCTTGGTCATACAATAGGACCAAGTCACCTTCATCATATTTCTGGGGACGGACAGACCTATTATATTGAACCTTGACATGAAGCTTATTTGCATTTATAGCCACGGCGGCATCTCGACGCTACTCGTCAAGCTGCTCAAGGTGGATCAAACGTTGCTCAATATCCGACGTATCAGGGAGGAGCTCTATGGCTATTTTTAACGAAGGGATTTCGCATTCAATCGGTAAAATAGACTCCACACCGTGTACTAGCTAAAACGGTGAGAACCCGGTGGCAGTCTTAACTGTGTTTCGATACACCCACAAAGCAGGGTATAACATAATGTGTCAGTTTCTCTTGCTTTGCTGGATGATACATTGGAGAATGGTTTTTAAGGACTTATTGACTACCTCAACTTGAGCATTCTCTTGGGGGTAGTACGAGGAGGAGTGATCTTGATGAAACCCAATCTTGAGTGACAAATCCGCCATCATCTTGTTCTGAAAGTGACTGCCATGGTCAGTGACAATCTCTCTCGGAATACCGAACCGAGCAATAATCTGATTGAATATGAAATGGGTTGTTGTAGCACCATCGGCTTTTACGGTAGGCATGGTCTCAGCCCATTTGGAGAAATAATCCATGGCCACAATGCTATGGTGATTCCCCCAGCCGAGGCTAGTTTGCAATCCATGAAATCCACCACCCACTTGGTGAAGGGGCCGACGGTGACGACCGAATGAAGGGGCGATGGATGCAAGTGTATATTCCGAGAAAACACCTGGCAAGGGTGACATCTCTTTACAGCGTTCATACAATCCTTGAAGGTCGAAGGCCAAACGTAACCAGCTCGCATAATGCGTTGGGCTGTTGCAAGCCCGGATAAGTGACCACCACACGCCCCAGCATGGCAATCACTAAGAACACGCTCCGCTTCTTCATGAGTCAAAAATGATGGAGGATAGAATCCTTTCCTCGACAATACAAAGTGTCACTGACGATGGTATACTCTTTAGCGTGGTGTTTCACATGCCATCGTTCGTCTCGTGAATAATGCGAAGGAAACTTCAAAGTTTGAATATATACAATAATATCCCCATACAAAGGGTCCTCAGACGAGATAAGGAATAAGTGATCATCTACAAAGGAATCTTCACGGACAATATCCTCATCTAGTCATGGAAGGTCCGACATGAGCTCAACAAAAACCAAGGATTTCACCGACATCGCCGAAGCAAAATCAAGATCAAACTCCTAAAGGATCACAATCCATTTATTGTACTTCCCCCCTAGAATACGTTGTGATAGCACGAACTGAAACAGATTGATATGTGCTATGACTATGGTTTTCCTAAACATGATGTAATGTCGTAACCGCTGGACTGCATGAACAGTCGCAAGTGCCAAATTCTCCACATGAGTGTATCTCAGCTTAGCGTCTACTAGATTTCAACTAAAGTAATAGATCACATGATCCACGAGCACATCATCAACCTAAACTAAGACCATGCTAATTGTCTCTTGAGACAAGGCCACATAAAGTATAAAATCTCTTGCGAAGTTGGGAAGACTAAGCAAAGGGGCCGATACCAAAGCCTTCTTCAAAGCGTCGAAAGACTATTGGGCTTGCTCATCCCAGATAAACGGTGTGTCTTTCTTCAACAAGCGCACGAAACCTTTAGTAAGACTAGCATAATTCACTACAAAGCGACGTAGAAAAGCGGCTCTCCCTTGGAGGCTCTAAAGTTAAAGTAAATTGTGCAAAGGAGGCAACTGAAGTATTGCCTCAACTTTAAGAGGATCGACTCTGATACCCTCTTTCAAAACTATGAAACCTAGAAGGCGACCCATTCTCACAACAAAGATGCACTTATTGGGATTTAACCGAATCTTGTAGCATATTCATCTTTCAAGAATTAAATGGAGGTACTTGGGGTGGTCCACTCTCTTGCGATAATGGCCAGCAAGATCATCCAAGTATGCCTCCATTATGTGTTTAAGGTCATGAAAGTCGTAGGTCATAGCACATTGAAAAGTGGCTCCAACGTTTTTAAGGACGAAGGGAATTTTCCGGTATGCAAATGTACCCCAAGGACAAATAAAAGCAGTCTTATGTTGGTCCTCGAGATTTATCTGGATCTGGTTATGTCCTGAAAAGTCGTCCATAAACGAAAAAAATTCGCTTCCTGCACAAGCATCCAAGATCTGATCTATGAATCGAATGGGGAAATTGTCTTCTAGACATGCACGGTTCAGATCTCTAAAATCAATGCATACATGGATAGTTCCTTGCTTCTTATCCACGGGAACGGGATTTGACACCCATTTGGTAAGGGGAACTGGGTAGATAAAACTATCCTTAAGCAGTTTCTCCACCTCTACCTTGATCACGGCTGCCTTTCTAGGGTTCACAGCACGAAGGCGTTGTCAAATCGGATTAGCATTGGGATATGTTCTAATCTCGTGTTTGACAATGCTGGGGTCTATTCCTGGCATTGATCATATGACCAGGCGAAAGCCTCCTGGAGTTCCTTAAACAATTCGGTGTAAATGTGAACCTCTTCAGGAGAGCAATCAGCACCGATGTAAATGTTCTCAACCTTTTCAGGGGTACGAGAAATGTTGATCGGTATGGTAGGGGAAATATTAGCCATGTTCCCCTCTGCATAAATCCCATGTGAATCCCAAGGAACCACAAGGTGACCAACCATCTCGGCAAGAGTTGTCCTAAACTCTTCTTGCTCGATAAGATCCAGGTTGGGAAGAAAATGGGAGCGGTGATGCATGTCTTCCCAAGGTCTTTCACTACCACACATGGCCTCAACAATAGCTTCATTCGAAGAAAGGTGGAGAATGGAGGATGTGTATAGACTCCAGAGCTATCAACGAGATCACGATCAAGTACTGGTTTCCATTGTCGAGAATGGACGACTTGATGGATTGTTTGAGTGGAGCGAAGTACTTCACGAAGATAGACTTGAAGAGTGGTTATCACCAGATTCGAGTTAGAGAGGGAGATGGATGGAAGACAACATTCAATATGAAAAAAGGGTTGTATTAGTGGTTAGTCATGCCATTCGGATTGACTAATGCACCCAATACATTCATGAGGTAGATGAATGAAGTATTGAAACCATTCTTGGGAAAGTTTTTCGTAGTCTATCTAAACGACATTCTAATTTGCAGTCGAACCAAGACAGAACACTTGGGGCACATTCGACAAGTATTGCAGGAAGAGAAGCTGATGGTGAACCTGCAGAAATGTTTCTTCATGAAGGAAGAACTGGTATACTTGGGATTCGTAATCTCGGGTGAAGGGTTGGTGATGGACCTAGAGAAGGTGAAGGCAATATTGGATTAGCCAGAACCGACAAGTACAACTAGAGTGAGGAGTTTCCATGGACTTGCTAGTTTCTACAGGAATTTCATCTGGGGATTCAGTCGGATTTGTGTACCATTGACAGAGTGCATGAAAAAGGGTGAGTTCAAGTGGACGGAAGTAGCCTAGCGAGATTTCGACAAGTTGAAGGAAAAGGTCACTGAGAGCCCAGTGTTGGTGCTCCCAGATTTCAACAAAGTTTTCTAGGTCGATTGTGACGCGAGCAGAGTAGCAATTGGAGCAGTGTTGAGCCAGGAGAGCCGACCAATTGCATTCTTTAGTGAAAAGTTGGATGATGTGAAGCAGAAATATTCGGTTTATGACCAGGAATTCTATGCTATTGTCCAAGCATTGAAGAAGTGGAGGCATTATTTGTTTCCCAATGAATTTGTGCTATACACATATCACCAAGCACTGAGGTATTTGAACACTTAGTTGAAGTTGAATCAGTGGCACATGAAATGGTTCGAATTTCTACAGGGATATACATTCATGTTGCGACATAAGTCAGGAAAGTCGAATAAGGTTTCCGACACGCTGAGTCCAAGAGTTGCATTGTTGAACACAATGACAGTTCAGGAAACGAGAATAGAGTCGGTGAAGACAGAGTATGAAACCGACGAGGATTTTGCGAAAGCATGGGAAGCTTGTTGTGAACCATGGAGTGTCAACAAAACTCCATACTTGGATTATTTTATCCAAGAGGGATACCTATTCAAGGGACAGCAATTGTGTATTCCCAGAGGATCAATAAGAGAGAATCTAATCCAAGAATTGCATAGCGGCGGATTAGCAGGTCATTTTGGCATCGACAAGACCAGGGCATTGGTCAAAGGAAAATATTATTGGCGAGGAATTACAGGAAGTGTCAGAAAGTGGGTTTGACAATGTAGAGTTTTCCAGTTGGAAAAAGGAAGAAGTCAGAACACGGGGTTGTATACACCATTACCTATACCAGATACCCCATGGGAGCACTTGAGCATGGATTTTGTGCTAGGATTGTCGAAGACGCAGCAAGGGAGTGACTCAATTTTTGTTGTTGTCGATAGATTTTTAAAAATGGCACACTTTATTCCATGTCAAAAGACAAGTGATGCCATAGGAATTGTTGTACTATTCTTCAAGGAAGTAGTCAGATTGCATGGGTTGCTGAAGAGTATCACATCGGACAGAGATACCAAGTTTATGGGACATTTCTGGAGAACCCTATGGAAGAAACTGGACACGAAGTTGCATTTTAGCTCGGCATATCATTTGCAGACAGACGGATAGATTGAGGTGGTGAACATAAGTTTGGGAAACCTTCTGAGATGTTTGACGACAGGCAAACCCAAGCAGTGGGAGAATGTGTTGGCACAAGCAGATTTTTCACATAACAATTATGTGAATCGGTCGATAGGGTTGAGCCCATTCCAGGTTGTTTAGGGAAGAAGCCCACATGGAGTGGTGGATTTGGTCGAGTTACCGACAAAAACAAGAAAAATCGCAAATGCAAAATCATTTACATAGCATATGAAAGAAGTGCATGAAGATGTGCAGAGGCGCATAGAAAAGAGCAATGCAACATACAAGTTAAGAGCCGACAGGAAGAAGAGACTACAGTCGTTCAGCGAAGGATACTTGGTCTATGTACATTTGTGGAAGGAGAGATTTCCGATAAGGACATATAACAAGCTGAAGCTGAAGAAGATTGGATCATATAAGATTCTGAAGAAGATTTCAGACAACGCTTATGTGGTGGAGCGGCCGAATTACTTGAACATTTCACCAATGTTCAATGTCTCAGATCTGTACAAGTTTGAAGAAGGATCAAGCAGTAGTGGAAGTGCGAAAGTAACGGATATCGACTGGACAGTGCAGATTCCAGATCGATAGAAGGAAGAAATCACAGAAGTAATAGAGGAACGCGAATTCGGGCATATGGGAAGTTCGCAAAAGAAGGAATACTTAGTGCGATGTGAGAATGATGAGTTGTAGGAGGCGACGTGGATTTCCGAAGAAGAGTTTAGGAGATTGACGGAGCAGTCGAGTTCTTTTTCACCTGGGGAGTCTGATGCAGGAGCATCGGGACCTAGGCAGATCAGTTGAAGCTAGTCGACATGAGGAAATCTGACCAGAGGGAGTGCCGACGACCATTAGTGCGGAAGAGCAGATTGACTTGTCTAAGTCAATAAGTCGAGCAGGAGCAGCCAGGTATGCAACAGACAGATGTAGTGGAAGGTCGAGAGTCGACATGTTGTGGTCGACAGACGACAGGTTTGAGTAGCGGAGCGTCGATGGTCGACATGTGTTGAACTACGACCCCGACAGGTTTGGACAGGTGAAGCCTGAGGAATGTGAAGGAATTCGACGGATAAGTCAAAGCTAATAGATAGTGTGGCCGACGTGATGGTTTATTGTAGCCTGTCAGAAGGACACATAGAAGTCAAGGTGAGTACTTGGAAACAGTTTGGGGTTGCTAAGGAAGTTAATGACAGTTATTTTTGGTGGGTGAAGACGTGACAAATGTCCTCACAGGTAGAGGCTGTGCAGCATGGTTGGGGCGCTGACAATTGCAGGTCTGCATGATCTGAGGAGATCACAGACAGAGGATGTGTGTCTCGGGGATCAGAGTGATCTCGGGAATAGCAGCAGCAACAAAGTAGAAGTCCAGGAATATTGGATCAGTTGGACAATCTTGGCAGAGCGGAGAGCGAGAGAAGTCTGGTAGATTGGAGACAAGAGTCACACATCTACAGAGCCGAGAGGATCAAGCCATAGCTCAAAGTTCTGAAGTGAACCAAGATAGGGTGAGGTCGACACACTGAGATAGCACACAGTTACTTCTGTTTGTAATGGCTGAGGCCGAAAGTTAGTTAGTTATTTCATTTCTTTGCAGTTTCATTGTAACCGATTCGGAGAAGTAATATAAGCCAACTTCTGGCATGTTTTTTGCATCTTGTCTATGTGAATGTGTGTGTGGTGTGTATTGTTAGTAAAGAACCTTATTGCATAAGGCGCCTTGCGTCATAAGTTCACCTTTGCTACTCAGTTTGCTATGTTCAATACTTAGTTCATTTGTTTGAGCATGCAATGGTTTGTTATTTTGCATTTTGAAAACCCTACCCAAGCGAGATGAGATTCAATCTCACCAATAAACTCAATCTATCCTAATCCCACCAAGGCACTACCAAGCTCGTCGTTAAACTTACACAATGCCTCAATGAGGATTTGGGCCTTGTGAGTGTGAGGATGTGTCTAGGAAAGAAGATAATAAATATATAAATGCAACAAGAGAATACATTATAAATGCACTAAGAGAATACATTTTAATATAAGGGTAAAAATATTTATTAAGGCCTCGTGAATGTGAGGATGTGTCGAGGAAAGAAGATAATAATAAATGTATAAATGCAAAAAGAGAATACATTATAAATGCAATAAGAGAATACAGTTTAATAGAAGGGTAATAATATTTATTAAACCTTGTGGGAAGGGTAGTTTCATAAACAAAACCGTAAAAAGAAATTGAATGATAGGTAAGGGTGCCCGTCAAATTTAACGCCCGCTAGTTCCCACTTCTTCATGCCTCTGGAATGGGTGCCCGTCAAATTTAAGCCCTGCTAGTTCCCACTTCCTCATGCCTCTGGAATTATGGCCTGCCCACTGTTTCATAACATGCCTCATGCCTCTGGAATCACATCTTATGCTGCGGAATCAGGGAATCACTCAGTGGGATAAATTTGTTCTCCTAGAATTTTCGGGAAGACTTTGAGAAGTTACGGCCACCATTGCATCTCCATCTTAATACAAAAACTGATTCAAATGCATGGCCAACTCGTCGGGAGAGTCGAGAAAAATATTAAAGTCAAATTCTACAAGAAAAATTACATTAGCAAATTATAGACCTGGAGAAAAATTTATAGACTTTGTAGGCAAATAATAGAGATCTGACTACATATATATACCCTGCAGTGATCAAATTTGGAGGGTGGGTCTTAATTTTTAATGGAAGGGCATTTGTTCTTGGATCCCTTCAAAGATAAAGGGCAATTTAAATAATTGTACTTCAATTGACAAGTATAAATTAACTAAACCCTTCAATTGACAATCTTAAACAATTGAGCACTCCTGAATATCTACATGATAAAATGGTATATTTTCAATAAATCAGAATTTGAACACATTAATTTGACATATATGTAACATTAATTTTACAGTTCATTAAAATAACAACTATTTTGTTGAATTTTCTGGGTTAGACCACACTTCATTATACAAAAAAACTACTTGGACTATGCAATAACCATATTGGGGCATCTACATGATGTTATGCATACTGCAAGACAATGTGACTAGATATAGTCTTAATATAAAACTAAAACCATTAGAAAAATACTTACTGTTAACTATGTACAAAAAGAAGCCACTAAGCAAAATGAGGCTATAATAAACCAACAACCAAAATCTACACATAAAACCAACCAAAACCTTAATTCAAACCGGACAGAGGGAAACCATCCAAGCTTGAGAGATGTAAGAATGATGGACATTAGGCGCCTAAGAAAAAACAATATATAGCTCAAAAAACATTAAATAATAATCCTCCATACCAACCAAGTTAGCAACACTAGAATCATAATGGCATGGGCATCAAATTTTGTTGTTCAACACTTGTCACAACAACATATAGGTATGGGATGGAGGGGAAATGGAATCAATCATAAGTCAACTGGAGCCTTGCAACTTGCTACATGTTTGAGTCTCGACAATCTACCTTTTAAATTGAACTAGAACAACAAAAGATGTTTGTTAATGGCTCGATTTGCGAAAATTCTAGATACATGAGTAATTAAGAGCTCGAGGCTCTAAAATTTGATGTGTTTTTTACCAATCCACAATTCGGTGAATTCATAGTCACTGGCATGAAATTTAAGTTATTTAATGAAAGAATTAATGTATCTAGCTCTATGTTGAAACCGTTTTCCATGCTAATGAGGGCCACTTCCCTCCTTATTGTCTTACCAAAAGGCATGATAATGAGGAAGAAGACTTAAAATTATGGAATTCACCATCAAAGAAGCCTTACAATCACATTGGTAAGGAGTTATAAGAAGATCACAACAATCCAACGTGTCAAATATCAGATGATAGTGCAAATTAAAGACTTATATGGTAAATTTAATATAAGACTTACTTATAGTTGTCTCTTACTCTTTGTGTCTTAACACATTTGATTATTTATGGTTGTCCCTGTGCCTTGAACCAATTGATATTATAAGGTGAGGATGTGCATTCATAATAATCCTTTGTCATGACTATGCGATGAGGATTTAAATGGAAGAGGATGTAAAGACATGTAATTTTTATACGTATTTTGGTGGCGAGTGTCGAAGAGAAACGTGGTGATAAACCATATATTTTTGGAAGGATGGAGGGAGATTACATGATCATGATCATGCCACCCATCAAATTGAAGATAATTCCTGAGCCAAAAATTGTTTTTTTTTAATTTTATTAATAGCCATTGTGGTACTTTGGTCCAAATGTTTTTTCTAACTCATTGTTTCTCCATATTGTGTGCCTAGTGCCACCTCTCTATATCAATGCATAAATCAACCTCATCTTGATTTGTGGTTCTAGTTGCATGCCATTATTTGTAGTTGCATGCCATTGAGTGTTGTTTAGAGTTGTCATGAGTCTGTGACATTCATGCAATAAATGAAGTCTTGTAGAGGAGGACACATCAAAGGGGAAATTTGAATTTCATTTTGATGAAAAACTAGGGGACATTAGTATCCAGGTTCACATAGGTAGTAGGAACAATGTTTCGGCCTTGTTTTGGGCCTAGTAGTGGTTCTAGTATTACATCCATAGTCATTGACACATTGTCACACCTTAGATCTCAGCCCGAAGTGAGTTGGGATTCAGAGTTAAATGTTCCAATGTATCCTAGTATAGGCATTAGATGGAGTTGCAGAAAAACTCTATGGACCTAATACAAAAGCAATCCCTCCAATTGTGAGTTGCAGAAAGGATATTGATGCAAATTTACTAGGTAAATCTAAGAAACTTTTTGATCTGTGGATTAGTTTATTTGCTGATATTTATAATATGAAACTTTGACTAAGAAGTTGCGGAACACCCTCTGGTCCTTCTCTGGAGCTAAGGAAGAATATGAAGTGATTTGTGCTAATTTGAATGAGAGTAGAACTAATCTCATAAGGAGGTGTAAGAAAAAAACTATAAGGGAATTTCAATTAGATGCTCAGGTAGATGGATATGACATCAAGGATGTAATGTTGGACCTTAGGTCTGATGTTAACATTCTTCCTAAGAAATATTGCGAGGCTATAGGTATCCCTCCCTTGGTATATTCCCCTATACAGTTGTGTATGGATAATAAATATAGGATTAAACATAGGTAGAATGGAGAATGTATAAGTTTATTTTGCAGGAGTAAAGACATTTGTTTATTTTGAGGTAATAGATATAATGGACAAGATAGATCCCTATACTACATTATTGGGGATTGATTGGGCCTTTTAAAATTATATTGTTATTTATTTGAAGCAAGAGACAATTACTTTTTAAGTGGACAACATGAAATTCACCCAATCCCTGGATCATTATAAAGGACCTAGGTATATAGATCCTATCACCACTGCCGCAGAAAGGGATATCTTGGACCAGCAGATTTATGTGGGAATGGGGAAACGGTTGAGAGGGACAAATGATCTTGATAGGGCAGGGGCACTTGTGGAGCACCTTAAGGGAAGGGGGACTTTGGGTTAGGAGGCAATGGACCTCCATATGACGTGGAGGGACTTACGTAAGAGGTATTGGCCCCATTATAATAAATGTGAGACTCGCATATGAAGAATGAGGGCTATCATAGGGTAAATGGGTCCCCCAGAAGATGTACTATTCCCCCCATAGTTATTTCCGTAAAGACTAGTACTAAAGGACAAGAACATATTACAATTTGGTTGGTGGCATGAGCAAGTGACCCAATGATACCGTAAGATGCATGAAATGCCCCCCATGTTTTAGGTTCATGAGAAGGGTGTCGTAGAGCATATAGAATGATGATGTATAATTACTTTGGCATAAATAAGGTAAAAGTGTTGTGCCTTAAGGATCACCTCTTATCTTAGTTTGGACACGGTGATGGCACAAAGGAGTTACTTTAGAAACCAATCCAAGAGAAGGGGGTCTTTTAGGTCAATCTTACAAACACTTTGTAATGGGCGCCACTCATTAATGTGGTCCGTGATGTGAGTGGAAGTGGTTTGGAAACATGTAGTAATAAGTTATATGCTCGTATCATGGCAGGTTGGAAATTGGAATAAAGCCAAGAAGGCCATGGTAATGGATACAAAGGTGGTATTTGTACACTTTAAGATACCATGTTGCAGAAACCACTGTGAGGATGCGTTTCAACAACTAGAGCCTAACCGTAGTCTTTTTTTATGTCATTGGAGGAATACCATTTATAAAAGGTCATGACACGATTGGCAAGGTCCTCCCTAGGTTTCACTTCAATTTTAGGGGCGAAGCCGCTTTCCCGACAACAGCCCTGAGCATATAAACCCCCTAGTAAGTAATTCAGTAAGTAGTCACATATAAACACAGTAAAAATGGTAATAAATATGAGGCATAACGTATTGAATGAAAGCCAGTAAGTAAGCTCCTACCTTGGCTCCTCCACCACCCTCATTAGCTTCATGCTCTCTATAATCTGCAAAGCTTCCCATTCCTTTTGGGTGCCACCACGTGGGCATCTATCGCTAGCTGGTGAGCTAATATGCCTGTTGTGCCTCACCTAGCCCCTCTCGAAAGATTGTTTCTATCTCTAGCCCCTTTATCTTGAATGGCTCTATCCCCTCCCCGGTGTAGTTCAGGTCTAGTGCCGTAGGAGTAGGTGGACTTGGCATACTTCTATTTTTTCGTCTGTTGATAACATGGCTGCAATGAGTAAGTTTGGGGAATGGGAAGTACACCTCACTCACCTCCCCCTGGCTGCTCCGATACGACCAGCAGCAGCATTCATTTCTCTATCCGTGCCAACCAACTTTGGTGAACTTCAATAATCTCATAGCCAACCTGGCTAAATTGATATGCTCGTATGTCAACTTGGTACAATCTCCCTCGTTTGGTGGGAACATGTGGTCCTTCTTTATGGTCTAGCATCAACTTGGGTTAATCTCTTTTATTCTGAATGATGGATAACCTCTATCTCGGGTATGGCATGTTATTACGCGGGGTATGGCGTTTTAACGGGTATGGGTGTGGGTCCTCTCTCGGGCATGGTGGCTAGGGTACTTCTCCTTCCTCTCAACCAGTGATGTTTTCCCTCTCTCTCGGGTATCCCCATGATGGGTACTTATCTCTCGGTTAAGGTGTTCACGGGGAAAGGTGAATGGGGGACTACTTCTCTGCTATTTCGGGTATGTTGTAACGATGGGAAACATAATAAATCGTGTCATTCGATGGGTCGACGAAGGGGGGACTACTCAATCTATCCCATATCTTTCGTGCCAACATGGATGCAATGATGGGTGTTGGATATGACGAACTGATCTTTTCAAACTCACTGGGTGAAATAATGGATAATCTCATATGTAAGGAAAGAGAAAGCATCTTCCCCCGAACAAAGTGAAGTCAACGACCCTTTTAAGTTAGTTAGATTATCTTCCTTCCCCTCTATCCACTCCAAACCTCCGAGCCAGACCCAGAACCCACAGAACAACGATAATCCCTGGACCCCTCTCCACACACGCCTGGCCTTATTATTATCCTTGGCCGGGCCTCTGCAGTTGGGAATGCAGCATCCTTGTCTACCACCACTGCTTGTTGTTCCAAAGCCTGTATATTATCCCAATACCTATTGGGACCTATCCAGGTGGATATTTCTATAGTGGAAAGGGGAAGCGAGGATACGAGCTTATGCTCCCTTTTTGGGGGGAAGGTGCGAAGCCGCTCGGCTGAGGTACGAGGGGGAGGTTTTTAACTTTTCCATTTTAATAGGTGTTTCAAATTTAATCCATGTTTGTGTGGTTTGGGACACACATGGATTTTTAAAACCTTTTCAATTTGTTGCCTTTCCCTTTAGTCGAGCGTGCTTCGCTTCCAATTGAGCGAAACTTTCGATTGAAGAATAGTCCAACCATGCATTATACCTAGCCCAGCTAGGACTTATACATGGCAACATCATATATGCAACAAGTGAATATGAAGATCCAATATTAACACTAGTAGAAGTGTAAACGTATCGATGCCAAATATAGTATGTTTGGGTGCAACCATATAGATGGAAACATCGTATAGGAACAGGTAGATATATGCAATATCACATATAGTAGTCCAAGCGGAGTAGCTTAACCTAGCAGCAGCTCTGGCATCATCAGCAAATGTTGTAGTAGATCTGGTATGAACACGTATATATCATCATATATGACCACATAGGCACCATACCACCCAGAGTAACAAAGTATAGTCTCTTAGCCCATCTCTGACATCCACCTGGTGGCCGTAGTAGTAGTGGATCTCGACGACAGCATCGACTAGCCCGCCCAAACTCATATGGCACTATGGGAGGGTTCAACCAACTTCTATATGCAAGTATCAGATGTGCAAACTTCTCCATGTGAATTAAACCTGTATGGCCATGTAGATCGTAGATTAGCCCTTGTCAGCTTTGGTTGTTGTTTGCTGTAACCAAGTATAATTGTATATCAATTCAGTTGTGGACTTCTTGATGGCCCCAGGTTCCGGCACCTAGAGTGGGAAATGATACCGGCGCCTATTTATTCTGGGTTTGTTCACGGCAAAACTTCGAGATGTGCAGGGCAATTCTGGCATGTCTTTTTCCTTATAAAATTGATTTTTTTGTTTGTGGTCTTTTCTTCTCTTCCATCGAAACCTAAGCCTTCATGCTTGCTTCTTTGCTCAGCTATAATGGGTATTAGGATGCCTTGTCTCCTCTTGCCTAGCCCTTATCCTTCGTAGCCCATCTGCCTTAGTAGCTTGGAACCTATTCCTCTTGTATTATTTTTCAATTCACCAAAAGGTTCTTGATAAGGGGCTAAACAATGTGAACTTACCATGCTAGTCTCGGTCATGGTACTGGATTTGGCAATGGCAATGGAAGACGGTATAGTTTCTAGGTTCTCTTGAACAAACACTTGTAGCTTTTCCAATGCCTTCTTTTTCTCCAGCAACTCCTGCTACAACTGATTCTTCATCTAAGTTAACCTGTCCTCCTGCCAACTACCCATTTGAATGACCTTCTCCCTAGTTGTACCAGCTGAACTCTGTGCTTGTCCCAATCTGCCATGACGATAGTGAGGGAGCATTGGCCTTCGTCAAATTGGTTCTTTAGAAATAAAATAATATTTTATTAGGTCTCTAGGGTACTTTCCATCTTTTCTATCCATCAGTGATACATATGGACCTTCTCCTTCAAGTTATTTTTCTCTTCTTGCAGTTGAGCATTGATGGATTGCAAGTCTTCCAACCTTTATATATTTCCTCCTTTACCCATGCTAGGTCTGTAAAGTTATGGCAATTGTGTCACGATAAAGGATTCAACTACTCTGATACCATATGATCCGTAAATGAGGGACTTATAGCCCACTCGCTTCACCAACATGGATACTCCGCGCAAATTAATTATTGGTCTTTGTTCTTAGTCTTAAGGTTGTTAAGCCTCCGTTATCTTTGTAGCCTACACACATCAACCAGCTATAGCACAACTAATCAGTATTCTGAGTATGCCAACAAATATGTATATAACCCTAAGGACGGTTAATGTTGTGTCCAATGAACTCTTGACTGGAGACCAGGTAGGCACACTAGGCTTGGCCTTGCTTCTTGGCTTCAAGTCATGTTCTTGGTCATTTTATTTTATACCGGATAAGTGCTAAGAATTTATCTCTATATGGTTACCCCCAGTGGCTAGTACCTTATAGTCTTCAGTCATCACTGGTCACCTTGCAAAGCTAAGTAGTGAGTGCATGACATGAGTGAGTGAATGATTATAATTTATGATATTTTCAATATTTTCAATGACGAGTCGAATTTTATAGAATAGAAATTTCAACATATAAATTGAAATTTATATGGATGGGTAATTTCAAATGTTACCCTTCTTTTGAAATGTTGATATAAATTATGTCCTTCCAATGTAAAATTCGGATTTTAATTTTTTTTTAAGGGCAATTTTAACTTTACACTTCTAGGAAGGGCTAGAACCTTTTGAAAGGGCCGGGAAGGGTTCAAATTTGAACGCATTACCCTGTCCGACACATAATCCCACCGTCTACTCATAGTATTCGTTATTGTCTTTGTGTCTATCTCGGTGCATGGGCGCCACGCCTTCAAGCTTTCAGTGACATCTGTCCAGAGCGGCGTCCACTCTCACATAGACAGAGATGTGTCATCAATCCCAGCGCTTTCCTCCGTGATATTTAAAAGGGACTCTGTCTCTCATCCTTTTCAACGCAATCTTAGCGCAGCAGTACTACTCTATCAGAGCATTGCATTACCGTTGAAGAAGTCCATCGATCGATCTTGTTATTCAGAAAGATGGCAGATCAGTACAAGCAATATGGGCAGGAGAAGGCTGGACAAGCTCAACAAACAACTCAAGTAACCATTTTTATTATTTGTATTCTCTCATTCTCTTTAGTCTGTGCTGTTTTAAAAACTAGTGTTGCTTTGATTGATGGTAGTGTATATATTATTGTTTTGGGCAGGGGATGATGGGGACTGCTCAAGAGAAGAGTGGTCAGATGAAGGATATGACTCAGCAGAAAGCTTCTCACGCGACTGAAGCGACCAAGGGAATGGGTCAGTCGGCCATGGGTACAGCACAACAGGGGAAGGACCAAACTGGCTCTTTCTTCCAACAGGTTCTTCATCATTTTATCAGAAAATATTGTATTGTTGATTTTTAAGAACAGATTCTCATTGAATTTGAAAGGTTATCTTAGCATTGAATGTGTTGAAAGTAGTTGAATTTGGATGATGTTAATCATTCATGTAAATGCAGGCAGGGGAGAAGGCGAACGGTGCAACGCAGAGTGTGATGGAGGCTGTGAAGAGCCCCTTTGCTGGTACCCAGCAGAACAAGTGATCACGACTACGATAGCATGCTATGCCTTTCTGTGATTGCAGATTGTAATAATCTTCCCATTTTGATGAATAATAAATATTGGATGCACCGATTGATCGTTATGACAAGCAGATGATGAGATTGTGGAATATTTGAGGTTCCGGATATTTCAATTTATGAAGTGTCTGCGTCTTTCTACAAGACATTGCATTCAGGAGTTATAGATGTTTAATAATGAAATATTGTGTTCACTGTTATGTTAATTTGATCTACAAGTCCAGAAATAGGTCACTGTGATCTCAAACATTCCAGGTCACTGTAATTTTCATCATACATAAGCATTATGAATAATGGCAATTTTGATTGATCAATAACCAGAATGCATATTGAAGAATGGGTAAGTGGGAATGGTGGAGAAAATGCGGACTGAACTGAACAACTCTGGGCTTACTGAATCAAACATATGGGGATTAAAAATATCTTATTTTTCTCCTTTTCTGGTGTTAAGTTTTGATGCTCCGTTGGTTGTACAGCATCATCTCAAACTATGTGTTTCAAGTGAATCCAATCTCATCAGTAGCTTTACCCCCACCCCCAGAAAGATGTGTAGCTTTACCCCCACCCCCAGAAAGATGTGTTCAGTTGCGTCTGGAACATAAAGCCATAAGCAAGCTTAAGTTGCGGCTTGAACATAAAGCCAAGCAAGCTTAAGTTGCGGCTTAAACATAACGTCAGCATATATTTATAGATTCATTTAGCATACATTTATAGATTCATTTTAAATCTAGATTTATTAAGTATTTTAAACCTGGATTTATTAAGTATTTTAAATCTGAATCTGTATTATATATGAATATACTATATATTATATATGAATATAGCACCTTACCAAAATTATCAAAATAAATTCAATCATATAATTTTAATTAATAATAATCACTTATATTTATATAATCATATAAAAATTTAATTAAATCACTTGGATCTATTTAAGCACCAGAGCACCAAACTTGGATCTATTTAAGCACCAAATATGAGCACCAAACTTGGATCTATATAAGCACCAAAAAAATACAATCATAATTCAATCATATAATTTTAATTTATATAAGCACCAAAAAAATACAATCATAATTCAATCATATAATTTTAATTAATAATAATCTATTAACAGCATTGCATTCATTTTCGGAGACATTGGACGTGAAAGGTACTACAGAATTCACAACCGAGAAAAATTTAGAATGGACAAGATAATAAGCAAGGAATCCTCTTCTCAAACCCAGAAACTGTGTCCACAGACCTGCAAATATAGAGGTTGGCCGTTAAAGCATTCAAACGAGACAGACTTAAATGTGGATAGGAGGTACATAAAGCACACTGCCGATTTTTTTGGCTTTCTCTGTAAGTGAAGTTTTAATACAATTCAAAGAATAATTTCCTGGGGCTTATTCTGTAAGTGAAGCTTTAATACAATTAAAATAATTTGAACGAATGAGGTGTGTAACTGAAGTTTTAATACAATTCAAAGAAATTTAACAATTTTAACAAGTAAAGTTAAAATATTGAGAAATCATTATATTATAATGTTTATTTGTTTAAAATTTAAATGTGGGATTATTTATTATACTATAATGTTGTATTTGGGTATTTCTAGGTAAATGTATAATGTTGCATTTGTGAAGGCATGCACGAACGATCAAGATAGCCAGCAAGTCTGTAGGCTATTTATATATATTAATTTTAATTAAATATTCACAAATATACCATAAATTTAGATAGACATTTATATAATAATATTAAACATATATTTTAAAAACAGAAATAGAAAATCTCAACAATATGGGATATGGTCAAAGTAAGAGACAACAAATAGTTATTAATAAGTATTTAATCAAAAAATATGAAATTGAAAGATATTTCTGTTTTTTAGAGTTTAAATAATTAGAGTTTTTTTTTTTTAAATTGGTTTTCAAAATTTAATTGTCCAGTAAAAATAGAATAAACTACCAATAGAGCCGAATTATACTACTATGATCACAACCATTCTTGGAGATAAAAGAAAAAGGTGGAGATAACACATGTTCTTAACCATTAGGCCCACTCATGTGCTACTTATTACGAATTTCTGAATTATGCTACTTTGATCACAACCATTCGCATTTTCATTAGGGTCGACTCAACAACATGACAGATAAAAGGAAGGGGTCCGATGTGAATGGCCAAGATTAGTCGTGCACCTTTTCGCCACCCCATCCATGCCATTTGCACTAAAGAAAGTACATCGGGGATAAAGGAAAGGGCCCTTCACAAATGGCTGAGATATGATTGGGAACCTTTCTCGATTTCTATCAGGGCCATTCGCGCCCTCACGATTACATGTGATGTTTACGATTCATACTCAACGCCAACTCTTTAGATCATTCGATCCTCATTCAAGACAAGCAATCCTAGCCATTCTCATTGGGGGTCTTTCTCAGCCGCCAAAGCTATCTGAGATTTGATCTAAGATTCACTACAAATCTAAAGATCATGCCAAAGATACCGCCAGAATTTGTAGATTCTAGCACTTTTTGGGTCGAAATTGAATCCCAAGGTTGGAAATATGCTCGTTAAGCTCTATTCTCCTATCGCAAAAGAGATCCGCCATACCTCCAACGTAGACAAACCAACATTGCCACCAAGCTTCAAATTTTAAGCCTTCAGGGCCCTTCAGAGGCCATTTTAAATGTCATAGAAGGCCACTTCAAATTTTACCATGCAAAAAAAAAAAAAATTTCACAGTAAGCCTTTCAATAATTAAATTAACCACTATTGTTTAAAATTGCAACAGAAGGGTAGCTTCAAATTTCATCCATCAACAATTTTCAGTGGGAAATTGGGTGGGACTCGGTTACTCTTCAATATCCACGTGTTCTATCATCCATAGATATGGACCATTGAGCCTCTGATAATATCATTGACCAACTTACGTGGACGGGCTTACACTGAGCAGCCCATGGCTTGAACGCTTCCAAGTTCTCGTATTTGTAGCGAGCGCTTACGTGTTTAACACATTTAATGGTAGCAACAGATTTATTAAACCTGGTTGGTGGCTCATACGTGTTGTTGGCAGCGGGCTTACCAAATTACCAGTTATCACATACCAATTCGTGAATTCTGACTCTGTGAGTTAATTGAGTATTCAATGTATAATATATTATGTTAATGTGCCCCGAATTTGGCATTTCAAACAAAATCCACAATCCAGAAACATCTTGTACTGTTGCAGGTTGTTTCTCCCGCCTGTGGCCCCTACCCATAGCCTTGTATTTTCTTTGTTGTATCAAGTTAATCCTATCGTCTATAGCTCCCAGCCTCACACCCTGTGTTTTCTTTATTGTATCAAGTCAATCCTGCGGCTCCCGAGTCCCACCTTGTGTTTTCTTTGTTGTATCAAGTCAATGCTCGAATTCCATGCTTCCATGGCTCCGACCATCAATATATTATAATATTACAGGAATACAAACAAGCTTTTTCTTATACCCCTACTCCACTTTGGTCGAGCTACTTCCAAGTTCCACCTACCCTATCCCCTCCAGTCCTCCAGGAGATTTTGCGGAGCGATGCTGCCAATGCCAGCCTGCCATAAACATATATAAAGAAATTAGTTTTCTTTGAGGAGCTCAACTTCAAGGCTGACTAGATTGTTGACATCCTATGAATTTACAAGTATGTATATCATTTTATCCATTCATGATCCCATCAATTATTTAAAAATTTTGTTATTTGATTATAATTCTGTAACTTCAAAGTTCAAACACAATATTATTATTTGACTGAAATTTTGTTACTTCAAATGGGCCTTAAAGGCTTCAAATTTGAAGCCTGGACCCGAGAGTGGGTTTGTCACAAATCTCCATCAGAGGCTGTTTAGAACAACATTTATCAATTCCCAACTGTAGCAACAACAACCATTGCTTATTTCTTCATATGTCTTGTGTATACCCAGATGATTCCATGTGCTCCTTGCCTTGCCCTATTTTCCATTGTCACCCGATCGAAGCTCTTGAGAATTTAGCTGCCCTTTAACTTTCGTGAAATGGAGGGGACAAGAAAGACCATTGTTTTCACTCTGAAACCGAGTGCTTCCCCGTTCAGTTTCCACTAGCCATGGTTGCATCCCTATGGGAAACAGGTGTGCGCAATGCGCCCCCCAGCTTTACCAAAAAGCCTAGAGATTTGGGGAAGTTCCCACTCTACCAACCTCCATGCATCTAGTTAATGAGTTAGATCAAGAATCCATACTTTGTATCTAAAACTGTATTACATGAGCTATTTTCCCCAATTACCAAGTCATCGAATCGACATCTTCCTTTATTACACGGTTTAAGATTCTTGGTATTTATTAATATGAAGACCACTGATGCTACTACACTTCCAATCCGCGTTTGACTGTACGAACTGGGACACAAATGTTTTGGTAATCTTGATTTTTAGAATGACAGTGCTACTTTACCTTTTTATTTTGTTGCCCTTATCCACTGGTCTGGAATAAAATAGGAACTTCAAGCATATAACAAGAACTTCAACCATCTATGCATCTCCTCTCTCATTGGTCTACCTACGTTTTACTTATGCTTCACAACCCATCCTCTACTCCATCATACCACAGATTTAGTATGTATAACGAGATCTAGGGGGGGGCTATAGAGAAGAAGCATCCAGGGTCCTTAATTAGCTATTGAGAACAAAAGTTGCCTAGAGCCGGATAGTTCTCTTTGCTCAAACCATAACATAGCATGTAACATGTAAGGAGTGCTTAAACTTATTCTATCCCAAGTATGTGTGGCATTCATAGTGTTGAATGAAAAATTAAAACATATATTGTTGTCATTGGCATTCAATTCTACCATAGGGTACACAATTAGAGTGACAAAGAAACTTGCTATTAGGTTTCAATCCAATCCAACTTCTTTGTTGAACTGTTCTCTCTAATATACTTGCTTGAAGGAGGATTATAAATGGAAACCCAGTGGTTTGACAGAGGTGAATGAAAGTGAATAATGGTCCTCAATTCAACAAAGTAAAAAAAAGTTACCATTCAGATTCTTTCCCTTCACCTTTTTTACTGCCTTTCTACATACATTTCTATTGTTCACTAATTTAGCAACAAACACAGACCAAACTCGAAGTCCAATGTTTTTGGCTTCTGAAACAATTTCTTCCTTTTTTTGCTTATATTATCATTTTTTCCATTGTTAAGTAGGCTAGATTTTATGTAGGCTAGAATTTATATTAGTTTGAAGAACACTAGTGATTTACAAAGATTGAACTTTTCCAAGAATAAGCATCATGTTGCTTTTAGAAGAGTTGAAGAACCCAATTCTTCATCAAGCTTGTACTGTTAGAAGCATCCTAGGAACCCATTTTAAGAGGTATTAAATATTATTATACTGGTTAAAAGTTGGATTGGAATTGGGCTAGCAAGCTAATTATAGCTGATGTAGAAAAAAAAGATGTAAAAAATTAGTTATGGCAATTCACACTGAACATCTGGAAAGTGGATTTTCTATGTGTCTCCGAAGTTATGTTTCACTAATAAATTCATCATGTTCAAGCAGATCATGAAAGAGTAAAATAGTATTAATTTTGGCTGTAAGGATGAAAGTTGGATTGGAATGGGGTTAGCAAGATAATTGTATTATTATATTGATTAAAAGTTTAGGAGGCAAGATCAATTTCTGAAACTGCTAAGATGGCAAAGGTGGCATAGTGGCCTCGAGACCGAGCCACTAGATCGAGGCGAAATATGGTTGTGTTATATAACATATATAATGTTTAGTGCTTCTATATCCACTGTAAAATAAAGCCTCTCTACTAACTTTGTAAACAATGAAATTTTGATGTACTAGTACATTTTCAAATGAAAAGAATGACGTATTTTTACATGGCAGCATTGAAGGGTTCAATATCTCATAGCCCTTCAAAGTGAAATGAGACCCCACCCTTCAAATTTGATCCCTGATTGCCACCTTAATCTCCCATAAATGAGGCGTTAATGCTCATACGAGGAAAATTTAATTGCTTTTGTCTATCACTTGAGTACCCCGAATGTGTTCCTTGGATAATTTTCATCAATAATTCCCATTTTGTATTTTGTATTTTCCCCTCAAGTTGATAGCAAGTCGCTTATGCACTTTGAATCGCAAGCCGCAGATAACCATCATCCTCTAGGGGACATGTTCGTCATCTTCGTAGTGAACGTGGGGTAAGTCATCAATAGCTCTTCATAATCCTCTGAAAATTCCCGTGTGCTAAAAATTTCGACCCTATCTTTGCCACTTATTTCATATCTATGCACCCTCTATTGCTCAAATGTTGGGCACCACCCTTGGAAATGAGGTTATATCACATGAATCACAGGAAGGAAGATATAGGAAGATGAACCAAGATAATGAGGGAAATATATTTTCCCACCTCAATTATAACCAGGGAAATGATGAAGTCCCATCAAATCCTTGGAGGTTCAACAACTTTGCAGTCTGGGCCCAAGAAATATTTACTCCCGTCACATGAATCCTGGGATGAAAAGCCGATGAAGAAATCAACGAGGCAATGGTGTCCCTCATTGACACTTTCAATTCTCACCGTGCACCTCAATTCAACTTCATTGAGGCCATTGCCACTGGGATGAAAGAAAAATTTGTGGATTTCCATGTTATTGGGGTATTCAGGTACCCCTTGTACATAGTCTCCTTCCTTATCTTATACCAATCCCAACCTTTCGAGGTTTTAGTCCTCCAAAAAGACAAAGGGGGGAATCCCAAACATAGTTTACGACTGGATCCCATGCATGAAAAACAAGGAAGAAGGAACCAATTGGTTTCTCTTTATATTACAATTCATGTACATAGCCTTTGCTAATGTGGAGAGAACTGAAAGGATTCCCAAAGAGATCAGGTGCTACTTGCAATTAGGAGAGGTAGTATGAAGAGGACATTAATATTTAGAATCTGATTACACTGTAATCTGATTGTTTTTACAAAACATGCGCCTCATAGGTTACCTACATTGCTCACCTCCAGAACATTTGTATTAGAATACACCAAACAAATGATGAAGGTTGATAACTTACATTTTTTCAAGTCCAGAACTAACGGGAGAACAATTTCCCATAGCCATAGGAGGGTATGTTGTAAATGGGAAAAGAGGCTTGAAGGAAGTAATGGATACTTTGAAGGCATTGGACCTACCTCTGGACCAACCCTGGAAATATGACCCTCACTTATTAATAGGGTAGGAAAAAGGGAGAAAGCTTCCAAACCCTTGAGATCATGAGCTCGCCAGAAATTGAGAGGTTGGCCAACAAGGATGATTTTGGAGAGATAGAGAGGATTGTCAAAGGGGAAGCAGATCCAACTAAAGAAACAACTCAAGTTTTCCCCCAGCCTGCTCTAAATCGATCAGAAGTTCCCCTCTATTATATGTTTTACGGGGAATGATGCAGGGGCATCAGGGCCTAGGCAGAGTTGTTGAAGTTGATCGACATGAAGAAGACCAACTAGAGGACGTGTTGATGAACACTGGTGTGGAAGAGAATATTGGCTTGTCTAAGTCAATAAGTCGAGCAGGAGCAGTCGAGTATGTGATCAACAGATGCAACAAAAGTCGAGAGTCAACATATTGGGGTCGACAGGTGAAAGGAAGAGTGAAGTGTCGATGGTCAACATGCGTCGAACCACGACTCCGATAGATTTTGGGCATGAGCCAAGTGAGGAGGAAGGGGTGGACTGGTGAAGCCTTGGGTTGTAAAAAGAAGCTGACAAACAGTATTGCCGACATGACGGATTATTGTAGCCTATCAGAAGGACGTGTAGAAGTCAAGGAGAGTACTTGGCAACAGTTCGAGGTTGCTAAGGAAGTTAATGGCAGTTACTGAAGGTAGTTGAGATTGTGACAGATGTTGTCACAGGAAGGGATTGTGCAGCACGGTTGGGGCGATGACAGTTGCAGGTTTGCAGGATCTGAGGAGATCGACGGACATAGGATGCATGTCTCGGGGGTCGGACCGATCTCGAGAATAGCAACAACAGCAGCAGTAGAATAGAAACCTAGGAAGTTTGGATCAGTTGGACAATCTTTGCAGAGCAGAGTGCGAGAGAATTCTGGTAGATTGGATAGGAAAGACACATCTACAGAGCCGAGAAGATCGAGCCATAGCTTAGATTTCAACAGTGAACCAGGAGAGGGTGAGGTCGACACATTGAGATAGCACACAATTACTTTTGTATTGTAATGGCTAAGGCTGACAGGTAGTTAGTTATTTCATTGCTTGCAAATTTCATTGTAACGGATTAAGAGAAGTAATATAAGCCAACTTCTGGCATATTGTTTCATCTTTTCTATCTGAACATGTGTGTTGTGTGTATTGTTAAGCAAGAACCTTACTTGTCTAAGGCGCCTTGCATCAAGTGGTATCATAGCAAAAGAATCCTGCAAGCAGAAGAACGTCAGGTGGTATTGAACTTGCAAGTTTGTTTACAGCTCCAACAGCGGTTGGGTAGAGTTGTACACGACTTGTTGAATTCCGGTTGCGATTGGATGAGTGGGAGTTTTAGCCGAGGTTGAAAATGGATCACATAGGCGTTAATGTCCAAGGACGAAGAGCGCGTTGTGTAGTAGTCACAGTTGATCGTGAGATGTTTGACGAGTGCATCCGAACAATGCAAACTTTGACAAATGAAGTCGCATCAATCAAAGAAATCCAAAGGTGTGGTTGTATTCCTAATGCATTAGACCACAACGACAAGGAGGTCAAAGAAGTGGAACCACGGGAAGCAGCAGGAGAAGAACTAGAAGACAAACTGATCAAACTTCTGACGGATATGAGAGGTCAGACAAAGATAGATGTACATACCTACTCAGAAAGTCTAGATCCAGAAGACGTGATCGACTGGTTCAGAGAGATGGAGAAATACTTCGACATAGATCAAATCGAGGATCCTAAACGGGTTAAGACTGCATGTTTGAGGTTGAAATGTCATGCCTCATTGTTGTGGGACAATGTGCAGGCTGACAAAGTCAAGAAGGGAAAGGAGAAAATCAAATCTTGGGATAGGATGGTCGCTAAGCTGAAGGGGAAGTTCTTTCCAAATGACTATGTGATTTCCTTGTTCCGGAAGTTGCAGAACTTTCGACAAAAAGAGATGACCGTGAAAGAGTACACGAAAGAGTTCTATAGATTGTTGATAAGGTCAAGTCAGACCAACGAAGGAGAAGAAGCTATCACTAGGTACATGAATGGCTTGAAACATGCCATTCAGGATTAATTGAGCATGTCAAGATTCAGAGCGATCAGTGAAGCCTACTAGTTAGCCCTGAAGGAAGAAGAGAAACTGTCGAGAAAATCTGCAGTGACTAGAGGCAGGATGACTTCTCGGGGTGTGAAGACTGTTTTCGCGGAAGGCCAAAGTAGTGGTTACAGGAAGGAATCTATCGAAGAAAGTCAAAGGACGAAAGGGACATCGACAAGGGAGAAAGCGCAAGAGAACAGATGCGATGGTCGTGAGAACCGCGGTCGAGGTGCATATGGTCGAAGTAGTCCATTCGATAGAAAAGGAGCTAACAGACCAACCATAATCTGTTACAAGTGTCGAGGAGCAGGACACAAGGCATATGAATTCCCAGAGGACCTACATGTTGTAGAGGAGTCAAAACCCAGATGTCGAAGAGATGAGCAATTTGACGAGAGGGAAGAATCAACATCCGACATTAGTGAGGATGGTAAGAAAAAGAGTTGATCCATGATAGCCAAGAAGACACTGGTTTTGGACAACAAGCACGACGAGCAAGAGCCGGCATAACAGAAGGCAATATTTTAGATCAAGGTGTGAACCGGTGAATGGCGTTGCAAGACAATAGTTGATGGTGGAAGCACTGATATGTTGATGTATTTGTAACTTTGGAATATATTCACTTGTATATTACATTTGTACTTTATTGTATATCCAACAAAGATGTGTTATTCCTCTGATTCAAGTGTCGTCATTTGTATTTGCAAGTGTTGCAAGTTACATTGTAAGTGTCGTCATTTGTATTGATGGGTTATTAGACCACCAGTGTGGGGTCAGCCCTAGTTAGGTCATGTGGTTGGGTTATTAGACTTCATTAGGAAGTCGGCCCTGTTGGATTATTGGCAGGTCAAGTCAGTGTATAAATAGAGAGGTTGTGTCTCTCATTCTATTCATTCACTCACTTCTCAAGCTCGCATAGCTAAGAGAGAAAGTGGCGCACAAGTGAAGGAGGATGAGTATCTGCTAGAGACATCTCTTTGGGTTTGATCATCACTAGTACAAAATGAGAAATTAATGACAAAAAAAATGACTAAAATTTGACTATAAACAACAATTGTTTAGTCGGTGACTAATAGTATCTGATTTCCACTATCTTGTCTCTAGTCGTATTTCACTAGTCATTAATTGGTTGACTTATTAGTCATTGATTTAGTCATTGATAGTCATTGATTAAGTCATTGATTTATTCATTGATTTAGTCATTGATTGTCACAATTAATGACCAAATATACAACTAAATAAACTACTAGATGATAACATATTAATGACTAAGATAAATACAACTAAACGTTAGTCGCCCTATAAGATACTGGAAATTAGCTACTAATAGTCGGATATATGCGAATTTAGTCGTTTTCTTAGTCACTAATTTAGGATAAGGTACAGAGGAATCGAACCACCAATCTCCTGCCTATAATTAGGCAGGTGCTCTACCATTGAGCTAGCACCCTTTAAAAAGTTGTTATTGTTTGACAATGATGATATTCAAACAAATTTTGCATCATTCAAGCATACAAAATAATGATTACCAAGTTACTATAGATCCATAATGGCTTACCTTGTACTAGTCCTTCAAGTCTTTCAACTGCATTTATTAAGTGTAAAAATATTTTTGCACTTAATAAAAGCAGTTGAAGAACTTGAAAGACTAGTACAAGGTAAGCCATTATGGATCTATAGTAACTTGGTAATCATTATTTTGTATGCTTGAATGATGCAAAAATCCTGGGAAAAAAGTAACCCCTCAAAAAAAAAAATTGAAAATCAGATAGAAATTTTGGAATCAACAAGATAGGATCCCTTGTAATTTTCTTTAGTCTCCAATGGAGCAACTCATTACCCAAAATGTATATAGAATAGTAAAAATAAATATACTACCAATTCCATTTCACATCAAGAAGAATGGGCATTAGTTGTAAGTACTCTTAGCCACTAGATAAATGGAAATGAAATGAGATGACAAGATCCCAGAGTTACTACCAACCCTAACAACAAAATAAGTTCATCAAAGAAAGGGTTCTGTTGCAGGTAAACTCGAGCCCTAGAGTTTTCCAAAAGCTTTCAGTCCATACTGGATCAACTTTACCCATTGTATCATTAGGCTGAATAGGAATAACCTTCCAAGAATAAGAGTCATAGGTAAGACAAGTTGAATATGCTGGAACATACCTGCACAACAACACGACACTAAGAAAAGGCAAATGATAAATAAAAGGGAAACACTATCATTTACACTCAGTCGAGTTACAACTTTCTAGGGGTAATATTAGTATATTTGGAAAAAAAGGTCAGCTTATTGAGCAAATACCCTGCACCTGGAAGATTGTGACATACATCTGGCTAAAAGACACAAGATATGGAAGGAACCTACTGAGAACTCAGTAGTTGACCTCTCCAAATCACAAGAAATCATATGACACAAGGATTCTTGCTTCAAGTCTAAGAGCACACAAACTATATCCAACAATAGTATTATGAATAAACCTAATATGAAGCAAAAGTTATTTTCGGTTACTGTATAGTGTATACCTTGTTGTTGAAAGCATGCACACTCCTTTATGATCTATTCTCGATCTAACACATAGTTCACTTGAATTTTTGCAATCTTTTGAGTAGGGCAAGGAGTCTTCTCTTGGAATAGAGGTATGCTCTGGGAGAAAATTCCAGATAAATTGGGACATATCATCAACATAATCAGGATATGAAGATGAAGGGTCTCCCATGATAACACCAACATAGTGATTTGCACAAACTTTGGCAAGTGTGATCAACTCTTTGACCAATCTACAAGATAGCCCTGGTTTACAAGACAACAAGCATCCTACTAGCTCTTCAACAAGCGATTCGTTCACATTAATTGACTGCAGAACTATATTTCTTCTTGATCCATTGTTTGCCAGAATATACAGGCTCCATGAAACCAGAGAAGTAGCTACTACAAGTGGTGAAGAGTTGACATTTGCTGCACATGCAGAGAAAGCAAATGAGAATAGCGTTGATTATCAAAACTTCCAATTGACCAAATACTTTGTCCAAGAAAACTATAAATGAGCTAAAATATGGGCTTCTGGATGCCAAGGAAAGAAGGTAAATTGAGACCATATGTGAGTCATCCAAATGACTGATAAAAACTGTTTTTGAAGGTTGTGTTGAATTCTTCCAACACAATTCCTGGAGTTGAAGGGTCCTACAAAGATTAAAAGAACCTTTTAGTTAAAATAAAAGCATCCAAAATTTCTAGGATTTTGGAATTTGAAGGAACCATGGATGCATAAACTTTAAAATGAAAGGAACCTTGTTTAGGAAGGACATTAATGATGAAGGTGGTATCCCTGTATTAGAAGTGCTAGCTCTTTCAAATTTAATAACTTCATATCCAAATGATACAGCAACCCTTTCGAAAGCTTTTGCAATAGCTTGTGTGCTATCAGAGTCCTACAGCCAAAAGAAGAATATCCATGAGCAAACAAGTACAACAACAACAATAAAGTTTGCAGGAAAGAAAGGTTTTATCTATCTTGAGGATCTGTCTCTATAGAATATGATGTTATATCAGAGAAACATAGATGAAACCTTTTGGATATTGTGTTTTGGATATAATTGAATAGCCAGCTAAATTAATCAAGATCCAAAGGTCAAAAGACTCAAACAAATACATATGCATTAAATCTAGTGGAGGGGCTATTTTAAACATAGTTACTGACCAGTCTTGGAAAAAATTTGCTAAGACAAAAGAGACAAGACTTCGACTTGACTTAGGAAAATTTTGGCAGAAACTCGGCAAGTACAAAATTATTAAAAAAATATTTCTACAGGTTTTTTGCGTTTTTTTTGTAGGTCAACAGGTCAAACACAATGACTTGGTCATAAATACTGTCAATGTTGAGTTGGTAAGCCAAACTCATCAATAGAAAGTTTGATTCAAAATTACATACTCGGACTTGGATGGCCTGGGAGTCGACAAGACTCAGTGACTCCAGAAAGTCTTGGCTAACCTGCTTTGGTTTTAGAACTTGTTTTGTTGCCATGGTGAAAACCCTCTTCATCAATGCTTCAGCCTTTGTTTCTATCAACAATGGCTTTCCCAATGAATTTTTTTGCATTAGACCATTTGTTTAGGGTGCTTGTTAGCTCATTATATGTATGTATTAACTACAAACGGGTAACTTGCTGGAGACTACTCATATTGTGGGGCAGGTTCGTGGTATTTTTCTCCCAAATGATTCAGAGATGATTAATAACAATTTGCAAACGAGTCAATTGGTGGGGCTCTTGGAAAGCAGTAGTCGGTTTGGTCCATTGGAATTGAGATGGAAACAATGCAGGTTGGGACTTAGCATGCCACCCCCATTTGCAGGTGGATGTTGTAGGGTTTGTCTATGGTGGATATGCCTCACTTCCAAGCATGTCAATTGAGTAGGAATGACATTTTTGTCTAGGGGATTCTGTGGGATGCAACGATTTGTGCCTGGAATGATTAACACCATCTGGTTCAGGAGTATGGATTGGTTGCCTCTGATTTCCTAGCAACTATGGAGTTGAGACTTGAGGATGCATCCCGAAGGTAGATACTTTCAAAATTAATATTGGGATTCCTGGGACCTTCTGGAGGGATTAGAGATGGAGTTTTGGTCATCCTCTATTGCAGTATGATTCCCGGCAACTCTATTTGGTATTTTACTATTTTATCATCGACATCTGCTATCCCTGGGCCTTAATGCACAATGAGTGTCTTTTGACCCAAAGGAGAGAAGGGTTCATCAATGTCATAGTGTGTGTTCCATTATGTTTTTTTAAGTTGGGGTTATTTGCTTGGTCAATGTTGTATCCAAGGATCCCATCCCAAGCCCATTTGGTCAAGAGTAGTCTTTCGAACGAACCATGCCTTCTTTGTAGTTACTCAAAGATAGTGGAGTACATCTTCCTAGGATGGAGATATTTGCAGGATCGGTTTTCAGTCTTGTTTCAGGACTTTTTGGCAGGCTGCTTTTTTTGGTGATTGTGGGTCCCTGATTTGTTCTACCTTCACAGGGGTCTGGCACTCTTTGATTATTTAAACCTTATTCATTCTTTGGAAAATCAAGTTTAAATTTGTTTTTGAGCAAGAGGTTAGCTCATTATTTACCTTTTGTACTATGTGGCGTGATGAGGTACACTATCAGCTCCTAGTACACTCTCAAAGAGTCAGATCAAGGATATGGCATCATCAATTGATCTTATGGATGAGAATTGATATATTTTGGACATCTATTGATATCTTTTCGACATTTATTGATATCTAGCAGTATATGGACATGGTTACTTTGAATATCAATGAAAAATGTTTTTTTAATTCAAAATATGTGTATTATATGTTTTTTTGTATCTGCCGATTTTTTCCCGATCTATTTCAAAACTTTCACTCTTTGCCTCGCCGATTTATTGCCATTTCCAATTCTAGTAACACTGATATATATAGTCAATGTTACTTTTATTCACTAAAATGTATAATTAGCAATTCAATAATATTGTTGTATCAGTCATGGCAATTGAAATACATTTACTCTAGGAGAGCATCCATTGGAATACATTTACTCCAGAAGAGCACTAGAATAGGATTGCAAGGGACTTAAAACACAAGATTATACTTGGTTGTTGTGGATATAAGTATTGTTATTTATTTGATGTTTCAGGTTGATCCTTTGCTTTTAGCCTTTTGTTGGTCAAGTCTTGTTTTGAATTTTTTTATCGGATTCTTTGTCTTTTGTTGGCATGTAGTCACACTCTGGAGTCTGTATCAAAACATGCCAATCTCATTGATAATTTCCCTCATGAAAGGACAACAATACAACTTCCTTCTTTTATTCTTTTACTGTATTTCCCTAAATTATTTTGCTAGTGCATCAAGGACTAGCATGTTTTGTTAACAAGCAAGTATTTCTTTATCTCAATCAATTTCCCTCAATAGGTTAGAAATTGGAATATCTAATATTAAAGCAAGTAATTCTTCCCAAAGAGTTGTAATAAGGGTAAAGTTCTATGAGAGCTGTGCAAATACCAATTAGGATAAATGAGAAAGCTTACACTTACAAAAAATACTTGACCAACAATTATAAATTTTAGCTAGAATTTTTTCAAGTATAATTCTGCTCTAAGAACTTGTGGATGATGACCCACCTGTTGAGTGTGTGCAAAAAATGTAGGAACTCTTACCATCATAGCTTTGCCAACAGAACCAACTTCCACTACCTATGCATAAGGAAGAAAATAATTAATGAAGTAGAATGCCAAAAAAGGCTCTCTTGAAATCAGTATGCACGAAAATTGTGTGAAATTTTTTTAAAACAATAACCACATGGATAGAAAGATATGAACTATCCAAGCTTATAACTTCAATCAGCTAGAGATGACTACATTTCAGTTTAAAAAAATTCATGTTAGCAGTAGTACCTGGTCAATCAATGCACTAATAAGGCCATTAACTGAATCTACACTAGAGGTAAGTTCTGCAAGAAATCGTCGACTGCCAAGATAACCCAATGCTTCCCTCGTAACAACTAAAAAGACCAGCTGCAGAAGTGAAACATATGAACAGTCAACAAATGTGCAACATACCACACAAATTTACCAAACTAAGAATTGATAAATTGTAAGACTTTGCATAGCATTGATAAACATCCACAACAAGAAAAACTCTCAGCCCACCTCATAGGTCAATTTACAACAAGTTCATAATGTCAGGCAATCCATATTTTACAAACTTATCACTCAGAGGTCAAAAGAGTGAGTTTGATACATTTATTGCTTAGGACCATCCAAAACAGAGATAATACATCTTTAAATGACACAAGAAGCTAAACTATCCTCAGTAATAATTTCCATATGTTTAGCCTCAGTGAATTCTTCTATGCTACTTTCCAGTAAATTTCAATCGTAACCACCTAGATACATCAAGAAAATATTTGATATTGTAACTGTGGCCATAAAGAATCCTGTCTAAGGTAGTATACCCTAGTTTTCCAAACTGAAGATTTGTATTCTAATGTCTCTTTGGAATGAAGACATATCTTTACCCCATACTTGTGTGCACAATCTTCAACCACTAATCCACATAACTATTGCATACTAACTAGATAGAACATAATTGATTAAACCAAAGGAATGATGCATTAGCTAACCAATTAGCTTTATCTTCCATATACTCAAATGAAATGCTGATTACCAAGAAGAATGAAGCTACAGGTTTCTTTTATTGCTAATGTTCATCAAGAAAGAAGGCTTCCTAATGTGACTACACAAGAAATAATCCAATTTTATTCTTTTTCATAGAGCAAACTAGAAGCTTCTCAATTACAAAAAGACTAAAGAGTAACACTCGAGCTAGTAGGAAATCAACTTTAAAGAAATTTATGCACCAACTGTGAGGACGAGCTCCATTAGGTCACTAATGGTAGTAGCAGTTGTGCTGGACTGAAGGGTACATCAGATGACGATTATGTTCCTAAATGGTGAACTTGAGAAGGAGCTTAAATGGAACTGGTAGGCTTTGAGGTGAAGGGGAAGGGTGCTTAGTGTGCAAGTTGTAGAAGTCCTGGTATGGACTCTGGAGTCATGAACTAAAGCAATCACTTGAGAAATGGTATAAGAAGTTCACTCTGTTATGCTTTAGAATGGCTTTGTTCATGGTAGTGCCAAATAGTGCATCTCATATAAGATAGAGGGAGACTAGTTCATTGTAATTGTCTTGTATGTGGATGATCTAATATTAGCAGACTCTAACATGGTACTTTTAGTGGTCATGACCAAAATGTAATTATCATCTCGATTTGAAAATGATGGATATTGCTAAGTTCCTCTACTGCATGGGTTTTCACATGAGCAGAGATAGGTTGAACCAAAAAAATATTCTTACCTAGGAGAAATACTTGGGAAGTATCATTGAACAATTTGGGATAAGTGATTGCAAATTTGCAAACCCTATCAAGTCCAGCCAAAGGAGATGGAATTGGAAACTAATGAGGAGGTGGTCTAGATGGCTAGAGTTCCTTATTATCATAGTTACAAAAATCGGTCGATTTCTTGCGCTATGCCAAAAAATCACGATTTTTTGGAGGCATCGATTTTTTAAGAAAAAATTGGCCAAAATATCGGGCCGATTTTTGCCCGAAAGATCGCAGATTTTTTCCTGAAAAATCTCCGCGATATCGCCATCGACTCGCGATTTTTGGGACCGGCAGAAAAAAAGTGCATTTTTTACTTTTATTTCCCACGGGAGCATTCCCTGACTCCCCACCACACTGCTCACAACCTCACTGTGCCTCTCTCCGTGAGTCCGCGGCTTCAATAATCCACAGTGCACACTGTTCACTGTGCCGTCGGCCCATCACTACCTCTCTCTGTGGCTTCTAGCCCACTCCACGGACCAAAACAAACTGCTCACTATGCCGTCTGCCCGTTACTGCCTCTCTCCGGTGCTCCGCGGCTTCCATCCCACTCCACGGACCACAACACACTGCCTCTCTCTGCGACTTCACAGCTCTCGCCTCACTCTGCGGCTTCACAGTCCCCAGCTGAGCCATCCCACTCCATGGAGTCCAGACAGACTCTTGAGAGTGGCCACGCTAGAGTCCACGGCCATGCTGCTAAGGTTTTTTAGGTTTAAAAAATTTAAAAAAAAACTTTAGAAAAAATGTTGTTTGCCAAAAATAAAAAAAATTAACAAATTGGCTTTAACTAAACATTAACAAAAACGTTATTAAAATTTAACTTATTTTTTATTTGTTATTGTAATTTGCAATTACTAATTTTGTTGTTTTTAATATTTTATTTTTAATTTTTTAAATTATATTTCATCAATCATGCAGCAGCATGCTAATCTTATATATCTTATATATCAGTTTTCTTTCCTTATGCATGTGGCAATGTTTTTATTTAATATTATTGTTGCTTTAGATGTTTAAAAAATTGAAAAAAAATGAATATTTTTGTGTTTTTAAGTTTGCCGTTTTTTTGCCAATTTTTGCTGATGTTCTGCCGAGATATGCCGAGACGATGTTTCCTGGACCCTGCCAATTTCTGCACCGCACCGAGATTTGTAACATTGCTTATTATCATGTAATTGATAGTTTAACATATGGCAAGGTTTACAGAAGGCTGGAGATTGAACATGTAGTGGGAGTGGTCAATATACTCTATTGAATCGTGGCCTAAATCATTGGTTCACAAATGAAGAGGATCTTCTGGCATTGCAAGGAACAAATAATCTTAGTGTTGATTGTAGCAGAAGTAATGGACATAGTGATGGAAACAATAGTCAAAGAATATACCTAGTTGATTATAGTGATGTCGATTGGGTTGGAGATGTCAATGAGAGGAAGTTATGAAAGAAAATGTCTCTAATCTCCGTGAGGCAGCAATTAGTTGGTGTAGCAGAAGGCAGTGATTGGTTATGCATGAATAATGATAATTATATATACCTCATTTTTCTTACTAATTAAGTTTTAAGATGGGCACTGTAAGAAAGCAACACAATTTCTAACATGCAAAAAAGGATATGTGAAGGGAGCTTGGGGTCCAAGGGCAACCTTTTCCTATGAAGGAGTCTCAAGAACTTTCATGGAAATGAGCTTGTTTTCTGTAGTAAATATTTTTCCTGAAAACACACAAGAAACAGAAAGAGAATCAAATGTTTGTGATGGGGGAATTCAACGCTGCAGTAATAATACAACACCAAAACTATTACTAGTAAACCTTACATTGGATGGAGGAAGTCCTAATGGTTGAGCAGGAAATGTTTCACAATATGCAGCATTGCATATCTTATCAACTTCATTATCAAGTTTAGGATTTGAAGTTTGGAGCTCTGTAAATAGTTTTTCTTCGAGACATTGTAAAGCCGGATCTTCTTCCCCAAGGCTGTCGTTTGAACCAAAAGAACTTCTCACAGAGTCTTCCTCTTCAATAACAGGTAACACAGTCTCATTTTATTTCTTGAAAGTCTTGTTCACAAGTGGTAGCTCTTCAGGATTGAGAACCCCTGCAAAATATAATTGATAGAGAACTCTACATAAAATAGTAATATAGCACACGAGCAAACATAGTACAATAAAAATCCAATTAATAACAACAAAAATTCAAAGAAAACACAACAAATATAGCACGGAAGATAACAGTAGATACAACAGTAATATTTTTGGTCGACCTTCACTAGTGAAGAAGGATTTTTCCCATGCTAGAATTTTCCTCAAGTTGCATTGGCCTGCCCTTCTTTTCCTTTTGGGCTGAACTACTTCTATATACAGTTGTGGTTGCTCCCCCTCCATTGCCAAACTAAACTAGTACCATTGTTCTGTTTGTCTGCCCCACTGTTAATACCACATTGGAATATATACTACATCGTCATCATTCCAAGTCTAGATATGACGTTAGATG
Organism: Larix kaempferi; assembly: GCA_027924585.1. Lineage (NCBI taxonomy): Eukaryota > Viridiplantae > Streptophyta > Pinopsida > Pinales > Pinaceae > Larix > Larix kaempferi. The sequence continues at coordinate 30,001,189 of BSBM01000089.1, forward strand.
AGATAAGATAATTTTATTAATCTCCAACTAATGACCAAAAAAGTAGGTCAATGGAACTGCTGCATACAAATATGTTATTACAAAGCAGGAGTACCAAACAGTTTCCTATAAAAAGAAGAAGACGGGAAAGGAAAGTAAAGTAGATAAGAGCATGGAATCTATGCTAGGCCATGGAAAAAATGAGGAACCCTCCAGCTACAGAAAGAGGATACACGAAGAAGGAACTTAAAAGACAGATTTGCAAATTTCCTCCTTTAGAAAAAAGTTGATGAGGCTCAGAAATATTTGGAGCATCTTTTCCTTAGAGCACCAACAATTGACAACCCAGATGATTGCAGTCCAAACTAGGATGTAGCAGCTGGAGAGAAATGTTACGGACTTACAGTTCATTGATATTCTCACCTTAAGCAGGATGTTACTATGGCTGCTGCACCATAATTTTCAAAGCAGTGGTTGGGCTGGGGTAATAGCAAAGATAGTTCGAAATGACTAGGCTATTCACTGAGAAAGTGATTCATCAAGACATGAATGGGGTGGAAATGCTAGTGTATCGGCTCCACTATTGCTTGCAACAGTCGGTTTCATTCTGACCAGTAAAGTTGCGAAAGTTTCATTTGGCCAACGAGCGACCACCACAACTAATGTAGCGTTGAATCCCTACAATGAAAAATAACAATAGTCTGGATGCTCATGGAAGAAATCATTCTAGGAACACGTGGATAGACTTTTCTGCAGATATGGCTACTGATTTGTACACTAGATTGACATTGACTATTGTTGCAATACCTTCTCTTCAAAATAAAGATGACCCTTACAGAAACTCATGGTGCAAAATCTAGAGAGTTTGCACATACGAAGTCATGCTTTCAATGCTATTCAACAAGGATTCCACAGCATCAAGTGTTTTGGAATTGACAAAATCTAGTAAAGAGGAGCTATTGATGCTGCTGAATCAACTTGCTATTGCACCTGCTGGAAGTGGACTTGGAATCATGCTTTATGTTGTTGCAAAGATGTTTTCTGTCAATGCACTCTTTGATGGCAGAAAGCTTATGAATATTCATGAGGAATCTTGGGAAACCTGTATGTGAAGAATATCAGGTCTAAGCTAGTTTCTAAGGATTCTAGGAAGTTCTGGTCCCTGTAACAGCAAGAAATCCTTTCATTCTTTTCTCTAAGTGTAGCAGTAAAAATCATCAGTTGATGTTATGGGTGCATACTAGGCCTAAAGATCGATTTTCACAATTGTTCTAGGTACTTTGGGAGCATTTCTGAGTAGTTTTAAGGGCACAACAGTACTTCCGGGTAGAAAATCCTCTGCTCTTGGGCATAGCCTCTCCTTTATACATCCATGATTCAATAGTTATGTACAAGAATAAGATTGATTTACTACAAGGTTTGGAGAGATAGCGTGTGATATTGAGTTCTATGCAACAAGAACACAAGTTTCTAAATATGGAAGATTTAAGACAAGATCTTATTGGCTTGAATCAATGAACGGTGATAAGAGTGTTGATATAATGACCTTGTGCCTTTTTTATAGTATTGGGAAAGTAGAGAGTCCGAGGATTATGATTTATTGTCAACAACAAGATGGAGGAAATTCAATGGGTTCTGTGCATCCTCCAAGATGATAATTTAATGGCCAAGCCAAGACTAAGCCTCTGTTATTTTAGTTATATTTATAAAATTATATTTTATACCAAAATTGAGTATTCAAATTTAATATCTCTTCCCCTTTGAAATACCTTTCCAAGGACTGCCAATATTCTTAGTTCTTACATCGAAGCCATAGGCCTTAGAAGATCACTACCTATTATGTTTTATGCAATTTTTCCTAGATTGAACTGCAATAATTATTCACAATGAAAAATTCTATTAGAAAATAATAATAAACAACAAAATTATTTTTAGTCACCTCCCTGTGGGCCTTATTGTAATCTCATCCCTTCCAGATGGTACATTTTCCTAGGTTGATGGGACAATGAGACCCTCCTTTCCACTGACCATAACCACAATCTATTATACTACGGAGGAATACCCCCATTGATGGGATCTCAACAATCAAGCTAGATCCATAGGTAAGATCTTGTCCATTCCTTATAAGGTTGTCTATATATTCCACCCCTAGACTCTCCAATGTGCATGATCAACTATTGGTCACTGATCTCAATTTTTAGATGAAATCTCATTTGTTCTCAACATATATTTTTCTCTCTCTATCGAAATATTTTCTATATCCATGAATATTCATTGATCAAGATCCAAGGGCATGATCTAAACATTTTTGGAAAGGAAATTACTTCTCCACCCAAGACTCTCCCAATCGCATGAATGAACGTCAACCATTGATCATGAATCAGTGGATTTAATCCCAGTTATTCATGGAAGAACATGTACTTTTTTCCCGGGACACTCCTAATTATGCTAGTGATTATAAATAGTTGATATGAATCCATGGATGTGATCTTGACTATTTGAGGTAAGGAACCCCTTTATAAGTTATGTGCATGTGAGATGTTATGGACTTATCTCATCCATTGATCTCCCTCTATAACATCTATTGATTTATCTTCAAGCCAAATAGTTACCTTCCATTTACTATTGTCTTTCACCATGGAAATTTATGAATTAAGTATTATTGGGTGGATTTATTCACATGAGGATGAAACATGCCCAATTCACCTAGATCTATCTTGTGGCCCTCCAAATAACTAAATTTTATTAATTTAACTATAATAAATGGTGAATAAGGTCATTTTATTATCAAAACTACCTGAATTTGGACCAACTTTGAAGCTAAGCGCTGATAGCACATTGTGGTATCCCCAACCAAAACTTCTAACCACAAGATGGGTAGTAACAAAATAGGGATTTCAAATTTAAACCCCTATAATCCATATCCCCATAATAGCAACCAAGTAAGGTAAGACTCCCAGGTGGCAGGAAGGACAATAATTAAATATGATGCATGCACATGTACAATATTGAAAAGGTAGTAGAATTTTAAAAGCATGGATTAACACAATCTCATGGAAATAAACTGCTCGTGACTAGATCTAAGAATAATAAAACACAAAATGTAAAAAAAAATAGTTTTCCATAGCAAAAAAGAAAAAAATACAATTAATTTTAATATTCAGAAACAACAATAGATGACTTATATTTTAACATAATATAATTTAAGAAACTGGCTATTTATGAGTAATTTTCCACCCAAATAGGTATATAGTGCAGATACCACTCCCAAGCCATGATATGAGACCACTAGGATGAAGGAACAATCTACAAGATTTTATCTCTCTCAACCCATCCCATCTTCTCTTAGGATCAACCAATCTTCTCATCTAGCCATCAATCATCTAATAAACTCTCTTATATTACCTCACAGAAATAAAAATGAATATCTTCTCTTTCTCTCCTCAATTTAAAACTCAGATATGCTTGTCATGCTAACCTAAAGAGGAGTCATTACCTTCTTTTGCATTTGAGTTTCCTTTTAATCAGTTATACGATGATTGGTGAAGTTGGTACATTACAATAGCAAATCAATATATAGCTATGCTCCCAATCTTATGAGATATATCCCTCTTGAAAGATAATTTCCCTCTTTACACCAAAGGTCGACCTCTTCATCTTATAATTCTTGAATATTTATGGATATTTTTACAAATACCCCTGAGAGGGAAGGAAATATTATAAAAGTAGTATGAGAAGGTAGTTGCTCCTATTGTTCTACTATATTCTTGGGAGAATTTTAGGTGTATGTTTCCACTATTATCCCTCGCTCACATGAGTTGCTGATGTCAAAGCTTACAATGGAGGTGGGCCATTTCTTGAAAATCTAGATATTTCCTTCCATTCTCTACCTGTTGGATAATTGAACTTGGCCATATCTGTTGAGGTAATCTCAAGCCTTCTGTATTGGTCATATGTGGGAGAAGAAGTATTGTACAATACATTATGGAGTTCTATATAAATTTGAAAATAATCATACAGTTTATTCATAATAATATGTCCTTTAAGGTTTCCTTGTACATATTGAAACTTCTTATCATTATTCCTTTGTCTAAGCAGCATATTACTACAAATTTACTGAGACAACAGGGTACCCTCTTATTTCCAAATGAAGGAAATTCCTTCTTTAATAAGAAACCAAATTTACTTTTAAATGCTTTTGCATTTGCAGTTGTAGTAGTGCACACGGCTTGGGAATTTTGTACCAGCTTCCTTTTCTTGTGCACTCTTGTAGAATTCCTAATTATTGCTATCCTTTCTATAACTCCTATAGTTCTAAACTCCTCCCATGTTCTAAAATTCAAAATTTTATAGCACTCTCAACAACTTGGCGCTTATCCCCCAGCTCAACCCACAACTAATTTATTCTCTACTACCCTTAGACATCCAGATCCTTTTCATCTCTTATTTTTCTGAAATGTTTTCAGGCCTGGAGAATAAACTGATTCTTCTTATCCCATATCACATGCCTTTCCCTAGCTAAATGTGTTTTTCCAGCTAATATACTAATGGATTTATAAACTTCCTTATGCAATTGGGCCTTAGTAGTTTATGTTTCTGATATAAGTTGATCTCTTTCTTTAATCTGATCCCGCAGAATGTTTATATGTTCCTCCTAAAATGAAATAGTATTTTTAAGATATACCACCTCTAACCCTTTAAAATTGAGCTGAGACAATGTCTTTTCCAGCTCCTTTGATTCTTGCTTAAATGTATTTTATGTTTGAGGCCTTGCTGCTGCAACCATTAATTCTCTTTTTTCCTCTTCCAATATTTCATTCTTGTTTTTCTAGATATAAATTTAACTTGTGTTTCTAGATTTAAATTTAATCCCTCAACTTAGCCACCTTCTCAACCAATTGATCTTTCTCTTGCTGCACTGCCAGAAGTTCAGTTGTCTGAACATGCTTAGTGATGGGAATTTTCAATTTTCTTTGTAATACATGGATTTCAACATCTTTATTCTTGATCAATAATTGTACAATTTGGGGCTATGCGTAAATATGTGCATTTATGTTCATGGTACAAAATAAACATTAAAATCTTAGGAATAAAATATGTACTAAATATACTAACCATTTCTTCCCAGGTTAAAAAGAAGTTCCCAATTCATACTGAAGAAGAGGAAATTATTGTTTGAATGTGATGGAGAAATACATTTGTCTTGTGAAAACAAGATCCCTTTAGATAAGAACCAAGTACAATTTAGTCTACTTCCTTCTTCTCTTTCTTTCTTGGTTATGAAATAACATATCCTCTGAGAGTAGAGGTTGGAATTTAGGAAGTGTCCTTCGGGTGTAGAACGTGAGGTTTGAACCCTCTCCTCTCAATGTGATGGCTCATACAATTGGAAACTACTGGCATCAACACGTCTGGAAAGCTGATATGTGTTGTAAGGTCCAGGAAACCTATGGCTTGCAGAATAATGAGATGCCATTATCTGAAGGATTTATCTTGTGTTGTTGTTTTTTGAACCTTTGCTTATCAAGGTAACAAGACCTTACCCAAGATTTATTATGTTCAACGGTATAATTTTCTCTCATAATAACAAGTTCTGGTTGATACTATAGGGACCATGAAGAATTTGATACTATAGGGACCATTTCAGTCCCCATGAAATGTCAACTTCTACCAAAATCAATGCAATCCTCTAATCTTCACCATAAATCAAACTATCCTCCATGTGGATAAACCTACCCACCATATTTTCCACCACCTCCAATATAGGGCCCATCCACGATTGTAATGGGAATCCCGGTAACTATATCTAGATATGTTTCTTAGTTACACCCTCCTTGACCTGATTGAAATCCATATGCCAACGGTCTAGGACCAAAGAACCCTGCCCAAACACCTAGGGATGGGAAAAGATCAAAAGTGCATTCTCATCTTATAGGAAATGGAAAATGAGCAACCCATTTAGTAGAATGCTCACATTAGGATAGTACCCCACCACTAGCTTCCATTCTTCCTTAAGCCATTTGAGAATCTCTAGTCGTGACATAGATATATACTACAGACATCCAATAAGGGCACACTTCGACATACTCTCCACTCAACTCATGTTGATATCTTTACCCATAACCTTCTGGATAGGTTATTCAAAACCATTCAAAGACTTCCATACATGGAAAGCTCTAGCCTGAGAGCCATTCATTCCTTTAGAATCACCTCTATGCAACCTAACTCCTTTCAAAACCCCCCCAAACGACAGAGAAACAACACCTTTATCCTCGAAGACATTGGAAGACAGGATCGGACCAGAGGGGTCACAAGTCTTTGATGGTTTCACTATAGGGAAGCTACTTAGCACTAGCATCGGAATAGAGGCAATAGATACAAAAACCTTGAATGGAAAAGTTGAAATATTTTCACCTGGAATATTCATCAAATCCCTACTTACATCCAAATGAGATGTCTTATCACCCACTTCATGAGAACAAAGAACATGTGAGGAGGTACAAAAATATGGGCACTTACGATTCACTTCAACTCCCTTATGCAAGCCAACTGATAAGAAACCATCAGTAGAAAGGTAACGAGAATGAAAAAACCCCAATGGAATCTGAAGAAAACATGGAACAACAACGGCCATGCATTTTTTAATCTGTCCAGAAAATGATTTTTGAAGGTTCCACCTCATCCACTGAATCCACGACATCCTCCACCATTTCCTCTAAAAACTACTCTTAGGATTTAAACAAGAATACACATATAATGAGAAAACAATAATAATCACAATCACATAGCAACACATTCAAGAGACAACAATATAACCTAGAAAAACCCGTTAGGGGAAAAAAAAACCAATGAAGATCTTCATTACCTTGTAAAAAACTAGCCAATTGGGCCAAGTGATCTTACTCACTCACCTCCGGGCCAATTTACAATGGATCCTTCTAAACCCTTATAAAGGATTCTTTACATGAAATACCTCGAGCCAATACCATGGGCTACAAGAAACCATGTGTGCAAAACCATGTGCTAGACCTAACCACCTTTGCCTCATTCTTGAGTCAAGGCTAACCCTAATAGTCCCCCCTTTAAGCTTGACTTGGGGATCTCACATACACCTCCCTATCACCTAGGTCTATCTCCCAACTTTACCGGGGAGTTACCTAGGGTATGCATGCCTTACCAGGTCTTACAACCATATGCCATTTTACTTGCAAACTGCTCCATTAATTCTCTTTTTCATGTGTCTTCATGGTGACTACACCATCACCATCCATTACTTCATCCTCTCACTTTTCCATGCTCTATTTCTTGCTTGTCTGTTCACCATGATTCATAAATCCATGAACTATCACATATGCAAAGAAATAGATTCTTGTCTTTCCATTTCCATTATTCAACCACAATGCTTCCTTAATCGTTAATCAATATTTTACTTCTCTTCCTTTGCAAACACGAAATTCATCGTGGAAATCCACCCTTTAGCATTCAACGAAAACTGCAACATTTCACGGCTATGTACTTAGGATTTATCCATGTGAAATCTTCACTTGTTGACTACAATGAATACATGAGCTTCCATACTAACAAAGGTGTGCTCTACAGAATCCTCCCATCCACGCTACACTCTTCCAATCCAACACACCAGTAGATCCCACAGATATACCATAGATATGCCACGCAGAAACACTCAAGCTCCTCGCGTCTTCTATATCCAACCAAAAGAAAACATGTATTGATCCATGCATAGACTGCCCAAACATAATCCTTCCTCTACATCTTCGACAATGAGAACACGAGCACCCTTTAGCAAATTCTCAAAACCACATTATAAGATTTGATGATTGTGAAGGGACCTTTTTCTCATTGTCATGATTATCAACAACTCCATTGAAACATTAAAATTTTGTAGGCGAAGATACATGAAGAGATCACTTTCCCCTCACCTAGATTCATGATTCACCGATCATAGATATGAACCTTACACAACTTCAAAAAAATCACAAGTCTCATGCCAGTGTATTTTTTAAGGATTCTAATATTATACTTAAGTATAGTATACTAGGCGATAATTTTGGATTGAAAAAAACATGTGTATAGATTGGTAGGCGAATATTAAATATGAAACATAAAATTTGCTACTAAAATGTGTAAATTTTGGTGAATATTATGATAAAAAAAACATATTTTATGTAAATATAGGCGATATTAGAGACTAAAAATGACCAAATAGTGAATTTATTTTTTGGAAAAAGCCCAAAAAATAGCCAATTGGCAAAATTTCGCCCTTAAAAATTACCTTGTCTCATGCAGATCTGCTCGTGGAGGAATTATTATGCCAAGATTTTCCTTGGTCTCTCCTTCATATGATCTCATGGAATGAAATCCTAAGAAAAAAAATTACAAGATTCTTCACACAAGCATGTAGCAGCTTCTCTTATGGTGGCATGATGACTAGGGTTTCCTTCATGATGGCCTCCTCGACCTAGCCACATGACACCCATTTCACAGTCATCTCTTCCAACAGGCACAAATTCACAATTTCAACTGGGGTATCTCCACCAAACAAATGTTGTTTGTGGCCTTCCACCATATCATTTCTTCTCTCCAAAAAATTTATGTCCTCCACCTCTCTAGAATTTTAAGACTCTGGTATCTTCATGCAAGAAACCACATCTTCTTCCATGGATCGTTGCACTTGACTCCACTGGGATCATACCATTTTTCTCCAAGAGAAAGCATCCCTCCACTAGATCTCAAATGATGGCTCCATTATGCAACCTCATGCAGAAACAATTTTCTTCCATGCCCATAAATCAATAGACCAAAGAATGTCACTCACAGTTGTGGCATGGAGGGATACTCCACACACGAATCGACCTTGTTCTATTATCTGATGGCAAAGCTTTCATAGGAAGCACTTTGAATCTTTGGATCTACCTCTTCTACTACAACATACCCACACAACAACCCCAGTGAACACAAATATATCCAAAAAAATGGTCCAATTTTTTTTTCTCGGGCTCCCTCCCCTGAACCCCCACAAACATTCTGGACGTGGATTCATAGGTATTCCACATGCTATAGAAATTGGCTTCCTTCACACAAGATCAACTAAGATCTGATACCATTTCTTAGGATGTAAACAAGCATATGCATATAATGAGAGAAAAATAATAATCACAAACAAATAGCAACACATTTAAGAGACAACAATATACCCTAGAAAACCCCATGACAGAAAAAATCATCCAATGAAGATATTCATTACCTTAGCCAGAACCAGCCAACCACTCCAAGTGAGCGTATTCGTTGACCTCCAGGATACTTTACAATGGAGCCTCCTCAAGCCTTATAAAGGATTCTTTACATGGAATAACTTCGGCCAATACCATGGGCTACAAGAAACCATGTGCTAAACCTAACCACCTTTGACTCATTCCTAAGTCAAGGTTAACCATAACAGTCCCCCCTTTAATCTTGACTTGGGGATCTCACATACACCCCCTTATAACCTAGGTCTATCTCCCGACTTTACCGGTGAGTTACCAGCGGTATTTATGCCTTACCAAGTCTTACAACCATATACCATTTTACATGCAAATTGCTCCATTAATTCTCTTTTTCACGTGTCTTCATGGTGACTACACCATCACCATCCATTACTTCATCCTCTCACTTTTCCATGCTCTCTTTCTTGCTTATCTATTCACTGTGATTCATAAATCCATGAACCATCACATATGCAAAGAAATAGATTCTCATCCTGCCATTGCCATTATTTGACCACAATGCTACCTCAATTGTTAATCAATATTTTACTTATCTTCCTTTGCAAACATGAAATTCATTATGGAAATCCACCCTTTAGCATTTAGCTATAGTTGCAACATTTCACGGCTATGTACTCATGATTTATCCATGTGAAATATTCGCTTGTTGACTGCAATGAATCCATGAGCTTCCATACTAACAAAGGTATGCTCTACGAAATCCTCCCATCCATGCTACACTCTTCCAATCCAACACACCAGTAGATCCCACAGATATACCATAGATATGCCACGCAAAAACACTCAAGCTCCTCGCATCTTCTAGATCCAACCAAAAGAAAACATGTAGTGATTCATGCACAGACTGCCCAGCCATAATCCTTCCTCTACATCTTCGACATTGAGATCAAGAGCACCCTATAGCAAATTCTCAAAACCACATTATAAGATTCGATGATTGTAGAGGGACCTTTTGCTCATTGTCATGACTATCAATAGCTCCACTGAAATATTAATTTTTTGCTGGAGAAGATACATGAAGAGATCACTTTCCCCTCACCTAGATTCACGATTCACCTATCATAGCTCTGAACCTTACACAACTTGCAATTCACATCAAACAACACATAGCATGTTGCAATTCACATCAAACAACACATAGCATGCTCAATTCACTACTACAAAATTGTTTTCTCTACATTTATTGTTAAGTTAACTTATCACAACAACATGTGGCAATGTTGAAACCCATGTGGCTCTTGTAGTTGTTAAGTTAACTTATCACAACAACATGTGGCAATGTTGAAACCCATGTGGCTCTTGTAGTTGTTATGGATTACATATAAAAGGTTAACCCTAACTTTCTCTAACAAAGTAAATCTGAAGACATCATGAACATTAGAAACATAACTTATACATGTGCATATTTGGCTTTTTAAAAACATCTGGCTTTTAAGAACATACTTGGTCATCTCATAGTATTCGTTATTGTCTCTGTGTCTGTCTCAATGCAAGGTTGACACGCCTTCAATGTCTTTGACGACATCTGTCCAGACTGGAGTCCACTCTCACCCGGCGAGAGACGTGTCAAACTGAGGCGCTCCCCTCCCTCATCTTTATGATTGTTCGTCATGTGATTTTTCGTTATTGTTTGTGTGTCTATTTTGATGCATGGTGACACGCCTTCAATGTCTCGGCGACATCTGTCCAGAGCGGCGTCCACTCTCACTAGCGAGAGACGTGTCAATCTGAGGCGCTCCCCTCCCTCATCTTTATAAGGGACACTGTCTCTCCTTCCTTTCAACACAAAGTTTAGCGCAGCAGTACTACCATTTGAGAGCATTGCATTACCGTTCAAGAAGTCCATAGATCGATCTTGTTATACGGAAAGATGGCGGATCAGTACAAGCAATATGGGCAGGAGAAGGCTGGACAAGCTCAACAAACAACTCAAGTAACCATTTTTATTATTTCTACTCTCTCATTCTCTTTAGTACTTCTACTGTTTTAAAAACTGGTGTTGCTTTGATTGATGGTATTGTGTATATTGTTATTTTGGGCAGGGGATGATGGGGACTGCTCAGGACAAGAGTGGTCAGATGAAGGATATGACTCAGCACAAAGCTTCGCAGGCGACTGAAGCGACCAAGGGAATGGGCCAGTCCGCCATGTGTACAGCTCAGGGAATGGGTCAGTCCGCCATGGGTACAGCCCAGCAGGGGAAGGAGCAAACTGGCTCTTTCTTCCAACAGGTTCTTCATCATTTTATCAGAAAATAATTGTATTGTCTGTTTTTAGGAGCAGATTCAACAGATTTAACTATTGAATTTGAAAGATTCAACAGATTTAACTATCGATGTTAATGTGAATGTGTAATGCAGGCAGGGGAGAAGGCGAAGGGTGCTACGCAGAGCGTGATGGAGGCTGTGAAGAGCCCCTTTGGTGGTACCGAGCAGAACAACTGATCACCACTACGGTCTCATGCTGAGCAGAACAAATTATCACCACCACGGTCTCATGCTAAGTCTTGCTGTAAATGCAGATTGTAATAATTTTCCCATGTTTATCAATAATAAAATGACATGACAAGCAGATGTTGAGATTGTGTATATGAGACGAATATTTTGAAATTTTGCTCTATTTTTCTTTCGATTTCCAACATTAGTTTTCCTACTTTTATAAAGTTTTCAACATGGATTATGTTAATTTGATCTACCATTTGCCTATACAATTTGATGTACAAATGATTTATTTAGTTTCCAATTCCCATATCCACGAGGATTTACTGTTTCGAAACACTTTATAACAGTGAGCGGCGAGGGGTGTTAAATAATGACAATTACAATGTACTTAGTTCTATGATTTACATTGCATAACAACGAGCTAGGAATTCCCAAAAATGGTGATCCTTTCATAATAACGAGAATTCCCAAAAATGGTGATCCTTTAATAATCTCCGATGTTGGTCCTTTAATAGTCTCCGTAAAATTCATTGCTGTCCATAAATTAATGTAGCTAGCGATTCATCAGCATCTGAGAAGTAACACGTCATTTGGGTTTATGTGTAGTTTGATATGTATTTCAAGAGTGCGCATAAATATTTATATTTTAAATTTATTTTTTATTTTTAAATTCATATTGAAAATATCAAAAAAGTCTAATTCATTATGAAAATATCAAAAAAGTTCTAAAGAGAGTATGATTATGATTATCATCTTGGATTATTTATATTTTTTATTTTTAAATTTATATTCACAAAACTACTTTAATTTCAAATTCATTATGAAAATATAAAAAAATTCAAAAAACTACTTTAATTTCAAATTCATTATGAAAATATCAAAAAATTCAAAAAACTACTTTAATTTCAAATTCATTATGAAAATATCAAAAAAAATTCAAAAAACTACTTTACTTTCAAATTCATTATGAAAATATAAAAAAAATTCAAAAACTACTTTAATTTCAAATTCATTATGAAAATATCAAAAAATTTCTAAAGAGAGAGTATGATTATGATTATAAAAAAAATTCAAAAACTACTTTAATTTCAAATTCATTATGAAAATATCAAAAAATTTATTCATTATGAAAATATCAAAAAATTTATAAAGAGAGAGTATGATTATGATTATGATTGTCACCTTGAATTATTTATATTTTTTATTTTTAAATCCTTGAATTATTTATATTTTTTATTTTTAAATTTATATTGGAAAAACCACTTTAATTTAAAATTCATTATGAAAATATCAAAAAATTTCGAAAGAGAGTATGATTATGATTATCACATTCATTATGAAAATATAAAAAAAAAATTCAAATTCATTATAAAAGTATCAAAAAAATTCGAAAGAAAGTATGATAATGATTCACATTCATTATGAAAATATCAAAACATTTTTAAAGAAAGAGTGATTATCAAAAACTTTCTAAAGAAAGCGTATGATTATGATTATCAATTTTTTTTTTTTTTTAAATTTATATTGAAAAAACTACTTTAATTTAAAATTCATTATGAAAATATCAAAAAATTATTTCGAAAGAGAGAGTATGAATATGATTACCACCTTGGATTATTTTTTATAAAGTATGATTATGATTATCACCTTGGATTATTTATATATATATTTTAAATTCATATAGAAAAAACTACTTTAATTTCAAATTCCTTATGAAAATATCGAAAAAAAATTCTAAAGATAGTATGATTATGATTATCACCTTCGATTATTTATATTTATATCTTTTTATTTTTAAATTCATATAAAAAAACTACTTTAATTTCAAATTCATTATGAAAATATCATAAAAGTTCAAATTCATTATAAAAATATAAAAAAAAATTCTAAAGATAGTATGATTATCATTATCATCTTGGATTATGATTATTAGGTTGAGCGCATGGGTAATCTCAACCTATTTATGCTTTTAATTGATATACTCAGCGACCTTTAGGAGCTCTTCAATCATCGTTCTTCAACACCTAATAGTGCCACAACCTGACAGACAACGCCAATATTTCTTTGGCTCGGTCGGTTGGAACAAGATAGGAACTTAACCATTAGGATATAATCCATTTGAAGCCAAAATAAGGAAACACATCTGATTAGTTTTTCCATCGGAATAGCCAGAGTACTTGGATGCATGATTTTTATGGATCTACAGCTTTATATTTCATTTTGGGGGAGGATCTGCAACTCCATATTGCAAAATTCCAATCCACATATTGGACCTACAACTACACTCCAAAAGATAATAAAAAAAGGTATAATTCATCTTAGGATTATTCTAATTGCATACAAAAAAATGAAAAATCAAATAAAAAATAAAATACTAGCAACTCTTTGTTACAAGGTAGTTTACTGCAATTGAAATAGGCATCATATAGATGGGAAAACTGAGGTGTAAATGGAAAAAAAAGGACAATACTACCCCCAACATCACCCCAACTAAATATCATGCATGTCCCTTCTGCAATTCTAATTAGATTGAATGCTTTTAGATTGTAGGAATGCGTTGTCTTGGTTGGATAGGACTCAAATGGTTCATGTCTCTTTTTCCAGTCTCCCGGATGACATGGGAATGAATAGGCCCAAACTGCAATAGGTACAGTACAACTTTCGTCGCTCCATTAGCTAGAACAATGTTGCTGAATGATTTGGGTCTGTTGCACTAGAAATGGAAATCAAATAGATATAATAAAATATTCATCCCTTGAATCTAAGCTATTTCATATGGCTCAATCTATTTACTCTCTTTCCTACTAGCTAATTTGTTTTGGTCTTGCACATTTACAGATTCTTGATGCCTATTACAACAACGTTGTTTTTGTCTATTACACTAGATTTTGATCAGTTTCTCATGTGTGTTCAAGAAGAACTTTATGCCCTAATATTGGAGGGCATAAATGAAAAATAAATAAAAAACAAGTTCCATAACAACAATTTCAAAATGAAATTTCACAATAACAGTTCCAAATGAAATTTCAGGGACTTATGAAATAGCTTACATAGATGATGGCCTCAATGGTCCGAGCTTTAGAACCTATGCTCTCATACCATGTGTAATGCCTCTCAAGGGCATTAAGAATTTTAATCTAAATAAGCATCTATTTTCCTTTTATTATAGAAATGCATAATTTTATTAATACAACCATAAATGGTTGATATCTTAATTGTATGACTGAACAACCTATAAGCATCATGTAACCATAGTAGCATATAAAGAGTTTGCAATAACATATAAACAACTTAAATTCACAAGAAAAATACCTCGTTATAAGAATGGTGACAGAGTCCAAAGTGAACAAGCTTCCCTCTTCTCCTCGAGTTGCTTCCATCTTCATTGCCCAAAGCGGAACCACGGTTTTACCTCCCAGCCAACTAGGGGCCTAGCCGGCTCCCTAGCCCTAGGAAGGCATTGAATGGTCCCATCCAAATGGCCTCCTGGCCCTCCGTGCCCGAGACCCTCAAAGAACAAAATAGTGATGCATTAGTAGGCTATGTATCAAATCTTCCAAGAGTTCTTAAACTCTTCCAACTCTTCCAAACTCCTCATGCCTCAAAATATCCTAAATTCCCATCCTAGAAAAACTCTCCTAAAAAATATCCTCCAAGAGAAAAAGAACCTCCCCCTCTTCCAATCTCTCTTCCAATCTCAAGTCTCCTATTTATATCAAAACTCTTCATCCTCCTCCTCGTCCATAACAAATTCCAAAAAAAATAGTCAACAATCAATAAATTCATTTTCTAGAAAAAAAATAGCAATTTGATTTAAATAATTAAATATTAATAAACATGGTTGCAAAATCTTACTTGTCATGCTCCCTTCTTAATGCAACTATGACAACTCTTTTCTAAAAATTTGTGCAAATCCTATCTATCCATTTATTTATATTATCCTTAGATATTTTCATATACTATATTATACTATGACATAATTTATATTATATGTATATAATTATATATGTAATTCAATAATACAATCAATTTATGTAAATCTAAAACATATTTGACAAGTCAACAAACTCATACTTTCAACACACAAGTAATACTTTCAACAATTCATCAACCAATATACTATTAGCTAATATAACCATATTAATTTATTCATTGATTGACCAATCATAGTATTGTACTCACGAATTGGCGTATGCATGGCCAGTGCACACGTATTAAACGTGGGTACTAATAATCACATTTAATGCTCCTAATAAATCATTATTACATGCTTTCAAACAACATATAGAAGTACATTTAAACATTGCATCATTCATCATTCATAATCATTCATACATAATCAAAAAGACAAAATTACATAAACATAATGATGAAATCAAGCATACAATCACGATGGTTAATAACAATCAAGAACACCATCCAATCCATCATTGGTCCCATCCACCCCATTAGTAATCCAACCACCTAATCATCACTACTTTCAGCTCCTGACCACGTATAGAACCTGTAAGTGGGAGTGTCGATCGACCACATCGACCAAGATTCCCCAGCAGGAACCCACTAGTCATCATCCCACATCCACGGGAGCATGCTCAGCACATCCCTCACACAACTCTGGGTTTCGGAGGTTCAATGGTGGGAAATGCCTTCACCCCCCCTGATAGTACTAGGGTCAACGCCCCACATCAACCATACTGTGCCATCACTGATCTAAGGGGTCCCGTTATTGAAAACCCACTTTGGGAAAGTCACAATTCCTGTCAAAACTCACACTCACCCACAAGTCATAGAAATATTGGAATTCACAATTAAATAGCATGAAATTTGATATAACATCATTACACTCATGATGTTCAATACATATCGTGCCCCTTGGAAATATAGGAATCCGCCTATCTTATACCCAATCAACATGTGAAATAGTTCATCAATAACATGAAACATATATATAGCCATACCCAACTCTTTCAAGTGTTAATCCATATCACTAATACAACATTTACAAATAATCATGTAAGTACTTTTGCAAACAACTAAATTAGCATTCCACACATATGGATATTCTATACTCAATTTGTGTGTTCAATATGAAGTAACATATCCATTGCCATTAATAAATTAAGCAATAAATTCCATTTACCATACAACCTCAAGGGAGTCCACATGTGCACATAACAATCATCTTAATCAATCTATATTTGTCAAATAGATAATAAGCAAATACAACGCTAAGCTAATTCACATTAGAGTTTTTAATTAACGACTGTCAAGATATGGGGCATTACAGGAAGAAAGAACACCTATGCATTTACCAAGGATGGAAAGGGTTACATGATAAAACTAATGGTGGAGAGTGAAGTGAATGCGGTAGATAATAGTGGTAGCAAAAGCACTGGAATTGGTAGTAGTAACGGGGTCATGTTGTGCTAAGCTAAATAATTTATAAAGGAACAAAAGAAGGCCAATTTTTTCTTGGTGCTAATGCCAAAGTAAATGCAATAGGTTGGAAGGACAAGCACTATGCCACATGAGATTCAATCCTTGTTAAAGGGATTTAAGGATATTGTCACAGAGGATCTTCCAACCGGACTTCCTCCCATGAGGGGTATTTCACACTAGATTTACTTGATACCAGGATCAAGTCTACCCAATAAGGAACCTTACCAGATTACCCCCACAAAGAGCGAAGAGGTAAATAGGAAAGTGTAGGAGATGTTTGATAGAGGAGTGATTCAAGAAAGTTTAACTCTTGTGTTGTACTAGTAGTGTTGTCATCGAAAAAGGGTGGTAAATGACGAATGTGCACCGACTCACGTGTTGATGTATATGTAACTTCGGAATGTATTTCATATATATTTATTGTACTCTTATAAGAGATGTGTTATTCCTCTATAAGGAAGTGTCATCATGTGGATTGACAAGTGTCGCAAGTGTGTGTACTTGCCGATGGGTTATTAGACCACCATGTGTGGGGTCGGCCCTGAAATATATATTATATTGTGGATGTATCTAGATAGACAAGTTGACCCCATAGTGTAACTGGGCAAACAGGTTAAGTATAAATAGAGATCGGGAAATCTCTATTTGGATCATTCGGAAAGATACACTTCTCTCACTCAGAAAGTGGCGCACTAGTGAGGAGGAGGATCATTTGCTCTAGGAGACTACCTCAAGTGTATTTTGGTTGTACTTTGGTTGAGCCATTGCTCTCTCTATCTCTAAGGAAGTTGTGGGGTTTTTCACCTTAGTGTTTTCCCCACGGAAACTCTGTGTCTCTTGTCTCTCATGCTTTTGATTCTTGTGATGCTTATCATGCTTATTGTGATTGTTATGCATTGATATACTGTATATGTTATTCTCTCAGTAAAGATCCAAGAGTATTGTGAATTAATGCTCAAAATTTAACATGGTATCAAAGCTAACCTGAGAAGAAGACATTTTGCAATGACAGAAGCTTAAGTTTCTTGTTTATTGGGTTTCTCTCCATAGTTTTTGGAAAAGAAGCATAGCAGATTGACTCTACTAATCAAGGAGAATCTATCTGTCCAATTAGAATTCAATTCTGAGCATTTTCAGATTTGGCCCTAAAAATTAGGGTTTCCACACAAATAGGAATTTTTGAAATTTGAAGACATATCTGGAAGCTCCTTGCAAAAATCGAAGTTTAGAGCTTTGGATCGATATTTTTGGCTGGGTAGATCTCCGGGAAACTCAAACCCTAATTCAGGGCTCTCCTAAGTGAAACCGGGAGAACAAAAAGGCAAATTTGAAAGGTAAAGCTTTGCTTATCTCAAATTCTAAATACACCAAGCCGATCATCTCATCAAGGCGCATCTTTCTATCCTTTCAGAAAGTTGAAATTCACATTTTGAATTTTTAGGGTTTTTCCAACAAACCCTAATTCGGGACCAGATCCAGTTTTCAGCATTTCAAGTGGTAAGACCTAAATCTTTTCTATTTCCATTTGAAGTACTCTTTAAGATGTCTCACCACACCAAGCTTGAGGATAAGCTTGAAGGGGCTGATAACTTCCGAGCTTGGAAGTATAGGATTGGGTTAATCCTGGAAGAGAATGAGTTGGACTCATATATAAAAGAAGACATCCCTATCCCAAGGGATTAAGAGGCTAAGGTATTGCATAAGAAGAACTTGGTCAAGGCAAACAGAATCATTGCTGATTCTATCAAAGACCATCTCATACCCCATGTGTCTTCTCTAAAGACACCCAAGGCTATGTGTCACGTCCCCTCCCATCATTCTAGCTAGATGGAGAGGATCGCGAGGTTAAACCGGGCATCTAGCCCCCATATCCATTCATTAGACTTTTTGATAAAAAGACAAGTATATGTTCATGCAAAGGAAACACAACGGAAGTTAAGTAAATGCTGTTGATATCTATCATACATTCAAGATTCTGTGACAGACAATTAAAGACCTTTGCAGATTTATAAAAGATCATATGAAATTGCATAAACTCGTAAAAACACAGTGGAAGTAAATTCATTTAACCCATCCACATACATTCATAATATTCATCAAATGGTAATTGCAATTTAACACAAGAGAATACTTATCTTATGCGAAAGTAGTCCCACGCAACTGGCTATGCAACTGCAACGTTCCACCCAACCGTAGGCCAGTGTGCTCCTCAATCTCTCAGCACCACTGCCACCCCCGAGCTGGGCATGATCTCTACAAGGAACCAGAGAACAATAGACTCACACATAGCCAAGCCTACACCAAGATGAGCCAAGCCAATCTACAATTGGGTTTATCAGGCTGCTAGGAGATGGAAAGGAAGATTTGCTAAGCTAGTGAGCTCCAGCACAGAGCCAGGGATAACCTTGCAAGATCTATCTAGCTTGGCACCCACAATACCTACACACCCAGCACAGGGAAGTATTCTTTTCACTGCTGTACAGTCCCTCAAGCCATACCTTCCCTATCTAGTGCTCTCAGGGTATGCATAGAAGAGTAACCAAATCCCTCTTGATCTTCTTGAGAGGTTGTCTTCTCCACTAGGTTTATCAAGCCACTTCTGTCCACTACCACTCCAACACTTCAGCTCACAGGCTCAAACCAAAAACGAGGATGCACATAACAGCAGAACCACACTTGATGGGCATGAGGAAAACATTTTCCATAGTGGAATGCATGAGACGGGGTTTCAACTCACTCGAAAAAACGTGGGAACACCCAAAAACGAAATGGGAAGATGGGGCACAACCCTGGGAAGCCAATCCGTTTTTAGAAAAACGTCCCTGGACCTTCGGGGGAAAAAACGACCTCCATACAGTCCCCAAAACGTGGCTCTTCTCTCCCAAGCTACTGTATATGCAAAAATGAACTTCCAGGCATGGAAAAATACAGGATTTGGATGAAAAATGTGTAGGGAAAGACCCAGCTAGCTCCCCCTGCGTGAATGAGTGAAGACTGACTGTTCAGAATGGATTTGGGCACCATTTCGTGGGTGTTTTCTTGCCCAACAAGCAAAAACACGAATTTCCAGGTTGATGGCTTGCCCATGCACGAAATTGGCTGCCATACTTCTTCATTTCCAAGGCATTAACTGCCTTAACCAATTTCTTGGAAGAATTAAATGATTGGGTGCATGAGACAAAATGGGTAGTTGGTGGTTTATGGGTTTCCCCATTGACACATGGATTAATACCATTGGCTCAAGGGTTTGAATAATTTCCCTCCCTATTCCTTGTAGAATCATGCCCCATCTCTTCGTTGCATTGCATAGCTAGTTGTGGGTATTTTTCATTAAAATTCGTATTTACATGATGTCTCATTTACATTGTGCCCATCTAGCACAAGAGTCATAAGCATCTAGTTTAATTGCCGATACATAAACGCTAAATCAATGGTGGGGCCTTGGCCTTGAGCTCCTCACCATGATTAAATATCAGTATTTACATCATTTACAAAGGGGGCCAAAATGGGGACGTGACACTATGTTTGACTCTTTGACCAAGATATTTGAAGGAAAGAACATAAATGGGAAGATGACCCTGCAGAATCAATTGAAAGGGGTCAAGATGTCGAATGGAGAAACCATTCAATCCTATTTCTCCAAGGTCTCTCAGATCAAGGAACAACTTGAAGATGTAGATGAAATGGTGGAGAATGGTGAAATTGTTATGACTACTTTGAATGGCCTACCTAGGTCATGGGACTCTTTTATCCAGGGGATCTATGCCAGAAAGAAGTTAATCTCCTTCAACAGATTATGGGAGGAATGTTCTCAAGAAGAAGCAAGGCTTGTGGCAAGAGAAGAGAAGATGGGAAATGAAGATCAAGCTCTCACAGCTCACACTAAGAAGGGCAAGTTCAAGAGGGAGCCATCCCATCATAAGAAGAAATCTTCTCATCATTTTCACAAAGACAAGAAAGATCTAAGGTGTTTCACTTGTAATGAGAAGGGTCACTTTGCTTCAGAATGTCCCAAGAACAAAAGGGACAACCACAACAACAACAACTCTAGTAAGAAGAAGAAGGGTAATAAAAGAAGGTACCATGCTCATGCTGCCAAAGATGATGAACCTCCAAAGAAGAAGGCTAGGGCAGAAAGTGATGATAGTAATGATGACTCATCAAGTGAAGAAGAGTATGTTGTAATCTCTACTCTCACAGGTACTATCTCCCATGGTTGTAATGATTGGTTAATTGACAATGGGGCTTCCAAACACATGACTGGGTTTAAAGAATCCTTTGTAAATCTCTCTGAACATGAATCACCCCATAAAGTGAAACTTGGGGATGATTATCAATATCCCATCAAAGGAAGTGGTGAAGCCTCCTACAACCTAGATTCTGGAAAATCTTTGAAGATGAAAGAAGTCCTTTATGTACCTGGGCTCAAGAAGAACTTACTCTCCATCTCTGCATTGGATGAAAAAGGTATGAGGGTTTCATTTGTGGATGGCCAAGTCCTAATGTGGCCCAAGGGAAAGACCATAGATGATGCAGTTGTGATTGGAGAGCAAGAGGGAGGTTTGTATAAATTAAAAGGACAACCTGAACATGCCATGGTGCATGAATCCATTGAGCCAAGTGAACTTTGGCATAGAAGACTTGCTCATATGCACTATAGGGCACTTCCAATTGCAAGCAAGGTTGTAAAGGGTCTTCCTGAAATCAAGACCAAACATGAAGGTGTTTGCAAAGGATGTGCAAAAGGTAAGAATATTAAGAAGGCTTTCCCAAGCAGTGAAAGCAAGGCAAAAGATATCCTGGAAATCATCCACTCAGATGTATGTGGTCCTATGTCATCCAGTTCTCTAAGCGGGTATGTTTACTATGTCTCATTTATTGATGACTTCTCCAGGAAGACTTGGGTATACTTCTTGAAAAACAAAGATGAGGTGTTTGATAAGTTCAAGGAATTCAAAACCTTGATGGAGAATCAAACTGACAAAAAGATCAAAATGTTCAGATCCGACAATGGTGGAGAATTCACCTCAGGTGACTTCAAGAAACTTTGCAGTGATTCAGGGATTAAAAAGGAGTTGACTGCTCCTTATAATCCTCAACAGAATGGAGTTGCAGAAAGGAAGAACAGAACAATCATGGAAGCAGCAAGGGCAATGTTGCACGACTAGGATCTACCTATGCATCTATGGGCAGAAGCAGCTAGAACAGCTGTATATGTGCAGAACAAAACACCCCACAAGATACTGGACAACAAGACACTGGAAGAGGTCTTTTCTGGTAAGAAACCTGAAGTCAACCATCTCAGAATATTTGGTTGTCCAGTATACACTCATGTCACAAAGGAAAAGAGGACCAAATTAGATCCTTCAGGAAAGAAGGGTATCTTTGTGGGTTACAGTGAAAGCTCGAAGGCTTATAGAATATACTTTCCAGGGTTCAAGAAGATTGATGTCAGCAGGGATGTAACATTTGATGAAAACTCAGCATTCATCAAATCAAGGAAGGAACCTATCGAAGTTTATGAAGAACCTAAGGAAACTAGATTTCAAGACACTACCATGACTGAAGCAATTCCAGAAGTTGTTCGTGAGTTTGAAGATCCTCAAGAACCTGCAGATCCACCCCATGAGGATAACTCTCATAAGAGGAAACCTGCATGGGCTAGAGAGCTCATTCAAGATGCAGAAAGATTTGGCATTCCAGAAGAAGAAAACAAAGCAAAGAAGAGAACCAGATCACATACCAGCTATGTTGCTTTACTCTGTGACATTATGAACAAAGAACCTTCCAGTTATGAAGAAGCAGCGGAAAAGAAAGAATGGAAGGATGCCATGGTTGAGGAATACCAATCAATAATGAAGAATGATGTTTGGAATGTTGTCCCAAGACCTAAAGAGAAGTCTGTTGTGACTTCCAAATGGATCTACAAAATCAAGCATGCTGCAGATGGCAGTATAGAGAAATACAAGGCAAGATTCGTAGCTCGTGGCTTCTCTCAGAAAGAGGGAATAGATTATGAAGAAAATTTTGCACATGTAGCCAGGTATAGTTCCATCAGAACAGTACTTGCCCTGGCTGCAGCAATGAAATGGAAAATACAATAGATGGATGTCAAGACTGCTTTCTTGAATGGTGTAGTTGAAGAGGAAGTATATGTGGAGCAACCACTCAGTTTTGAAATACATGATAGGGAGTCATATGTGTACAGATTGAAGAAAGCCTTGTATGGCTTGAAGCAAGCTCCCAGAACTTGGTATGGTAGGATGGACAGTTTCCTATATAGCTTGGGCTTTACCAAAAGTAAAGAGGATTCCAACCTTTACTACAAGGTTGAGGAAGGGAATCCTGTGATTCTACTTCTGTACGTGGATGACTTATTTGTAACAAGAGATAACATATTGATTACAGATGCTAAGAGGAAGCTTGTTGCTGAGTTCGATATGAAAGATTTGGGAATGATGCATTATTTCCTAGGTATAGAGGTGTGGCAGAATTCAGGTGGGATCTTCCTTGGTCAAGGGAAGTACACAGTAGATATTCTGAAGAGATTTGGGATGATGGATTGCAAGGCCATGGCCACACCCATGGCATCGAATCTAAAGCTTCTATGTGATGCTTCATCTGAGCCGGTTGATGTCTCTATGTATCGTCAGATGATTGGGTCCTTGATGTACCTAACGAACACGAGACCAGATATTTGCTTTGCAGTGAACACATTGAGCCAGTTCCTGACGGATCCGAGGAGTGTTCACCTAGTTGTTGTAAAGCATGTTCTGAGGTACCTGAAGGGTACAGTGGATTATGGGCTCAAGCATGAAGCGAATCAAAATTTTAACCTGCAAGGTTATGTTGATTCAGATTGGGCTGGCAGTGCTTCAGATAGGAAGAGCACATCTGGGTGCTGCTTTAGTATGGGATCAGGTGTGATCTCTTAGTTCAACAGGAAGCAGTCCTGCGTAGCACTGAGTACAGCTGAGGCAGAGTATGTTGCAGCCTATTCAGCTAGTTGTGAGGCAGTATGGCTATGGAAGCTACTGTCTAAGTTATTTGATCTCCCATTGGATGCTATTGGTATATTCTGCGATAACCAGAGTTGTGTGAAGCTATCTGAGAACCCAGTGTTTCATGATAGGTCGAAACACATAGAGATCAAATATCACTATATCAGGGATATGGTGCAGAGAGGAGCTGTGAAGCTCCTGTATGTTGCGACAGACGAGCAGATTGCAGATGTGTTGACGAAGCCACTAGCCAGGGTAAAGTTCGAGTACTTCAGGGAGAGGCTTGGTGTTCTTCAGATCGACGACACTTCGAGGAAGAAGTGATGGACACATTTGCTGAATCCATTCCAAGCATGTTGGAAGGAGGATCCTTCACATGGATGTGGATGTAAGTGCTGGATGATGAGCATCAGGATAATGCTCCAGTTACTGCTTTGTATATGCATCATGTTGGATGCTGGATATGATCAGTTGGATCATTTATATTTGTATGTATGTACGCATCGTGTTGATGCTGGATATGATCGGTTGGATCATTTATATGTATGTACGCATCATGTTGGATGCTAGACATGATCGGTTGGATCATTTGTATGTATTTGCATATGCATCATGTTGGATGCTTGGACCATGTATTTGTATATGTATCAGGTGGATACATTTTTTGATCAGGTAGATCATGTACATTGATATGTATCATGTATTTGTATTTGTATCAGGTGGATACACTGTATGATCAGGTGGATCATGTATGATGATATGTATCAGGTAGATACTTGGTGTGCATCAGGTGGATGCATTGTATGATCAGGTTGATCATGATGATGAGCTTCAGGATGTTGCTCCAGATGATATGTACCAAGATGGTACAAGTGATGATGATCAGTATGATCATGGGCATCAGGATGATGCCTCGTGCGATGATGATCCGTTGGATCATGAGTATCAAGTTGATACTTGGAGGTCAGAGATGATATGTGGCAGGTTGTGCAAATAGCATGTAAACAGTCATGGGAGATCTTGTCTGTCGTGCTGTGGCACATAAATGTTCCTGGGGTACTCTTTCCTGTATTGCTATGTAGTATGTAATCAGTCCTCAAATATCCGATAGGTTGAGCTATGTGCTCGTAATCAGTCTTGGGATGAGGTATTACTACAGAGACATGTAATAAGTCTTGGAGATCCGAGAGGTGGAGTTGTGTGCTCGTAATTAGTCATGGGATGTTCTTTAGAGATCTTGCCGGTCGTGCTGTGGCACATAAATGTTCCTAGGATGCTCTTTAAAGGTTTTGTCTATCCACATGTAATCAATCCTAGAGATCCAAGAGGTTGAGTTGTATGCTTGTAATAAGTCCTGGGATGCTCTTTAGAGATCTTGCCAGTCGTGCTGCGGCACATAAATATTCCTGGGATGCTCTTTAAAGGTATTGTGGAGGAGATGCATGTAATCAGTCCTGGGAGATCTTGCCGGTCGTGCTTAGGCACATAAATGTTCCTGGGATACTCTTTTCGGTATTGCATCCGCACATAAAATTAGTCCTGAGAGGCCACCTCTATCAGACCGTTCGCACAGATGATGACGACCTCCAGGTGGTGGGCCTACATCCAGTATGAAAAAGGACTGGCTCTGTAGAACTTCCTATGACGAGTAGAGTCAGAGATTGGTTGAGATAGCAACAGCAGTGATGATTATGATGACGATGCATCGATGACGATGATCTCGAGAAGAAGACTTGTCTAGCAGAACTATGTCGAGAAATACCTTCCTAGTTAAGAGGGAGTGTTGATGTATATGTAACTTCGGAATGCATTTCATCTATGTATTTCATATATATTTATTGTACCCTTATAAGAGATGTTATTCCTCTATAAGGAAGTGTCATCATATGGATTGACAAGTGTCGCAAGTGTGTGTACTTGCCGATGGATTATTAGACCACCATGTGTGGGGTCGGCCCTGAAATATATAT
Organism: Larix kaempferi; assembly: GCA_027924585.1. Classification (NCBI taxonomy): domain Eukaryota; kingdom Viridiplantae; phylum Streptophyta; class Pinopsida; order Pinales; family Pinaceae; genus Larix; species Larix kaempferi. Next base: position 30,027,306 of record BSBM01000089.1, read on the forward strand.
TATATTGTGGATGTATCTAGATAGACAAGTTGGCCCCATAGTGTAACTGGGAAAACAGTTTAAGTATAAATAGAGATCGGGAGATCTCTATTTGGATCATTCGAAAAGATACACTTCTCTCACTTAGAAAGTGGTGCACTAGTGAGGAGGAGGACCATCTACTCTAGGAGACTATCTCAAGTGTATTTTGGTTGTACTTTGGTTGAGCCATTGCTCTCTCTATCTCTGAGGAAGTTGTGGGGTTTTTCACCTTAGGGTTTTCCCCACAAAAACTTTGTGTCTCTTGTCTCTCATGCTTTTGATTCTTGTGATGCTTGTCATGCTTATTGTGCTTGTTATGCATTGATATACTATATATGTTATTCTCTCAGTAAAGATCCAAGAGTATTGTGAATTAATGCTCAAAATTTAACATCACGAGTTATCAACAAGGTCATAATTAAGTACATATTCTCCTTGTCAAGGATGGACAATATCATGGATTGTTTGAGTGGAGATGCATATTTTACAAAGATAGACCTAAAGAGTGGGTATCATCATATTCTAATAAGGGAAGGGGATAAGTGGAAGACATCCTTCAAGACAAAGGATAGACTGTTTGAGTGGTTAGTGATGTCATTACATTTGACCAACACTCCCAGTACATTTATGAGACATATGAATGAAGTCCTGAAACCATTTTTTGGACAAGTTTGTTGTTGTGTACCTGGATGACATGTTGATCTTTAGTAAAAATAAGGAAGAACACCTAGAGCACATGAGGAAGGTGTTGTATCAATTGAAGGAAGAGAAGTTGCTGGTAAATTTGAAGAATTGCACATTTATGAAGGAGTTAATGTACTTGGGTTTTGTAATTTCTAGAGAAGGCTTGAAGATGGATCCCACAAAGGTAAGGACCATTTTCGATTGGCCAACACCTAAATGTGTATTTGATGTGAGAATGTTTCACAACTTGGCAAGCTTCTACAAGAAATTCATTTGGAATTTCAACTTGATTTGTGCAACTCTTACTGAATGCATGAGGAAGAGGACTTTCCAATGGATATTAGCAATGATGCAGTTGTTTGAGAATTTGAAGAAGAAGGTGACTCGAGAGGCCAATCTTGTCACTTCCATATTTTAATAAAGGGTTTCAAGTGGACTATGATGCTAGTGGAGTAGCGATTGGAACAATATTGAGCCAAGAAGGATGTTAGGAACCCATGTCTTTACTTTGTTAGTATGTTGTTATTGGATGCATATGCTTTGTAAGTCGTCCCGTATTATTTGTTGATCAATAGTTTGTGTTATTCTTGTTGGCGCATATGCTTTGTAAGTCGCCCGTAGTATTGTTGATCCATAGTTTGTAGCGGCCCATGGTTTTGACCCATAGTATTGGTGCCTAGATTTAGTATATAAGTGTGTGTTGAGACCTATGAAGGCATGGTGAAGTTATTTGTATTGAGCTTGCTCATAGGAGGTTTCCCCCTCGAAGTGGCCTGTGATCAATATAAAAGTGATTATGAGTTCTGTCATTTCTGCTATTTCACATATTTGTATTAATTAATTGTTGCAGGTGCATCATATCTGGTATCAGAGCACTTTCTTGGGCTCGCTAGGTGAAATTTCTGCCAATTTTCTTTTCGCATCTATTGCAGGTTCGGATTTGGGAATAATCCATATCCGCTTAACCGTGGGAAGTACTTGGGCATAAGCCCTAAAAATCATTGTGAGGAGTACCACAGGAACCCCGAAGTAGCTGGCCCATTGAGAGGACCTGCCAGCGAAAAGGGCAACGACCCCTACCTAATTGACTAGTTCCCACCTGTGAGGTAAACTAAGAGCTGTTGTTTGTGGCAAAGTGATTATCAATTTTAATTGAGCCGTGGAGTGAGGGGTATTGCCCCAATACGCAAGCCATCAGACAGCATTGGTGGCCGAGTGAAACCCCTGAACTGTTAGGAAGCCGCACATACCTGGGGTCCATATCTACTTTCAGCTGAACTATTGTCGATCACTACTGCGTTGTTTCAGATCCATTTTGCAAGCCATTCCAGATCCAGCCATTTTCAATCCATTCAGCGTTGTTCCAGCTGGATGGATCTATCGTGCAGAACAGTATTTTAGTCTGCATAATACTTTTGATGTCAACAAAGTTCCGCTGGCATCATTTCACTTGGAACAGGAATCTCTTCAATGGTACCGTTGGTACAACAAGGCTCATCCAGAGCCCAAATGGTCAGACTTTTGCCAGCTCCTTTTGCAACTATTTGGTCCTAGTGCTTTTGATGACTTCACCAGAGCCCTTACTAATCTTCGCCAAATTGGCACTGTGAGAGAGTATCAAACCGAATTTGAGAACCTAGCCAACCACACTGAAGGATTGTCTGATGACTTTTACCGGAGTTGTTTTATCAGTGGTCTTAAGGATGCCATCCGCTTTGAGGTCAAAATGTTCTGTCCCACCACAATGATGGAAGCCCTAGGGTTGGCTAAGTTGGCAGAAGACAAGATTGCAGCCCAACAACGCTCCAAGCCCACTTTTGTTCCCTTCTGAAATATGGGTTCTCAGCGACCACCTATACCACAGGCTCCTCGACCGATTCCTATCAAGCATTTGTCTGAAACAGAGATGCAAGCATGTAGAGAAAAGGGGCTTTGCTATAATTGTGATGAGAAATTCACTCGGGGACATAGATGTGTTCAGCAAAAGCTCTATCTCTTGGATGTGGAGTCTCCGCCTGCCTCTAAAATTGGTGATGAAGATCCAGAAACACTGGATGCTCAGGTCGACATTCAGGAACCGCCTATTGACCCTCTGTCTCAGGATGACCAACCAGAGATATCTCTCCATGCTTTAGCTGGAATCACCACCCCCCAAACAATGCGGGTCAGGGGTTACTTCAAGAAGCTTCTTCTTACAATACTCATTGATTCTGGTAGCACTCATAATTTCATTGACCCTCGGATCGCCAAACAAGCTAATTGTTTTATCCATCCTTGCTCCAACTTTGAAGTCATGGTTGCCAATGGGGGCACCTTACCTTGCAAAGGGAAATGTCGAAATGTGCGTATCTCTATGGGAGATTATACCTTGCACTCTGACATGTTTTCCTTTCCCTTAGGAGGATGTGATGTGGTTTTGGGTGCTCAATGGCTACGCACACTTGGCCCTATCTTATGGGATTTCGCTGAACTTTGGATGCAGTTTTCCCTCAATGGACAAAAACACACATTGACAAGATTCCAACCAGGTTCTCTCAGCATCATCAGTTCACATTGCATGGAAAACATCCTCAAGAAGAATTCACATGGTGTCATCGCTCATATCCATTCCATTCAAATGCAACCATCAGCAGTCTCCACTACTCCTTTGGATCTACAACAAATTCTGGATCGATATACAGGTGCCTTTGCTGAACCAGTGGGTTTTCCACCTTCCAGGCCAGAAGACCATCGTATTTAGCTCCTTCCTGGCAGCGTTCCTCCCAACATCAGGCCCTATCACTACCCATTTCACCAAAAAACAGAGTTTGAAATGCTCGTTCGGGACTTATTGAAGCAAGGTATTATTCGCCCAAGCACTAGTTCCTTTTCTTCTCCAGTTCTTCTTGTCCGCAAAAAAGATGGGTCATGGCACCTCTGCATTGACTTCCGAGCACTTAATCACCTCACCATCAAGGATAAGTTTCCAATTCTTGTTGTTGATGAGCTTCATGGGGCTCACTTTTTCTCCAAGTTGGATCTTCGTTCTGGGTATCATCAAATTCGGGTTCATGAGGATGATATCCCTAAAACAGCTTTCTGCACACATGATGGCCATTATGAGTTTTTGGTCATGCCCTTTGGCCTCACTAATGCTCCTTCCACATTCCAGGCCTTAATGAATAAAATATTTCGACCCTACTTGCGGAAATTCATTCTGGTATTCTTTGATGATATCCGCATCTACAGTAAAACATGGGATGAACATCTCCAGCATCTGGATCTTGTCATGTAAATTTTCTCTGACCATCATCTCCATGCCAAGCAGTCTAAATGTGTTTTTGGACAGAAGGAAGTTGAGTATCTCAGGCACATTATCTCAACACAAGGGGTTCACATGGATCCTGCCAAAATCGATGCCATGAACAATTGGCTGCATCCTCAGACACTCAAGAGCCTTCGTGGTTTTTTGGGGTTGACTGGCTACTACCGCAAGTTTGTCAAGGATTATGGGAAGATTGTAGCTCCATTAACTGCTCTATTGAAAAAGGATGCTTTTACATGGACACCTGCTGCTCAGTGTGTATTTGAAAAACTTAAACAAGCTATGTGTACTACACCTGTGCTAGCCATGCCCGATTTTTCCAAGCCCTTCACTATTGAAAGTGATGCTTGCAGCAATGGACTTGGTGCTGTTCTCCTTCAAGATAAACACCCCATTGCATTCACCAGCAAAGCCCTTTCAGGTAAGAATTTAGCTGCCTCTACCTATGAGAAGGAAATGATGGCTATTTTGCATGCAGTACAGAAGTGGCGCCCATATCTATTAGGGAATCATTTCTGCATCAAGACTGATCACCAGAGTCTGGAATATTTCTTGGACCAGCGTGTCTCCTCCCTGGCACAACAGAAATGGGTTAGAAAACTCATGGGTTATGACTATGAGATCACTTACAAGAAGGGTAAAGTTAATATTGTGGCAGATGCTCTTTCTCGCGCATTTGATGCCCAAGGTTCTCTTTCAGCTATTTCTATGCTTGTTCCAAATTGGTTGCAATCTGTTCAATAGGGTTATGTCAATGACTCTTCCTTATCTCAAATCATCCAACGCTTGACCAACAACCCTTCTGCTGTACCACATTACTCTTGGGATGGTGCTTCTCTGCGATACAAGGGTCGTCTAGTGCTTCCCCAAAGCACAGATCTTCAATAGGCTGTCTTCTATGAACTCCATGCTTCTCCATCGGCAGGGCACTCTGGGTTCCTCAAAACGTATGAAGGAGCACGGCGTATCTTCTTTTAGCAGGGCATGAAAAGGACAATTCAATAGATGGTGGCGGAATGTGATACCTACCAGCGCAATAAGGGTGAAACAACACTCCTTCCAGGACTGCTTGAACCCTTGCCCATACCTACACGGATTTGGACAGATATTTCTATGGATTTCATTGAAGGGATCCCTAAATCTGGCGGGAAGACAATGATTCTTGTTGTGGTTGATCGCCTCTCCAAATATAGCCATTTTTGTGCTCTCAGCCATCCCTATACAGCCTCCTCCGTCGCTCAAATTTTTCGGGACCAGATCTTTCGTCTTCATGGCATCCCTTCTTCCATTGTCTCAGATCATGATGCGACTTTCACCAGTCATTTTTGGATAGAACTATTTCACCACACTGGAACCAAACTGAAGATGAGTTCAGGGTATCACCCACAAACAGATGGTCAGACTGAAATTATCAATAAATGCTTGGAAACTTATCTTCGTTGCTTCACCTCGGAACAACAACATTAGTGGGCAAAGTGGCTCCCTCTCGCTGAATGGTGGTACAATACCTCTTACCACACTGCCTCTAAAATGACCCCATATGAAGCAGTCTATGGTCAGGCACCTCCAGCTCTTCTTCCATACACCCCCACCAGTTCACCAGTTCAGGAAGTTGACACGGTCCTTCGAAACCGCGATCAGATTCTTCGCATTTTGCGGGACAATATTCACATGGAAAGAAATCGCATGAAGCAACAAGCTGATCAGCACCATTATGAGCGCACTTTTCAAGTCGGCGATATGGTTTCTCTTCGTCTCCAGCCGTACAAACAATCCTCCTTGAAACTCGAAGGGCGTCATAAGCTCGCTCCAAAGTTCTATGGGCTATATCGGATTCTTCAGAAGATTGGGTCCGTTGCTTATAAATTGGAACTTCCTCCTTCTTCCCACATTCATCCAGTCTTTCATGTCTCTTGTCTGAAGAAATTTCTTGGCACCAACATCAGTGGACAAACGATTTTACCGGAATTGGATAATGAAGGATCCATCCTTTTGGAGCCAGAGGCCATCCTCAATCGGCGCACACGTCAGCTTCGCTCTTGCTCTATCACAAAGGTATTAATTCAGTGGCACGACATGCAACCAGAGGATGCTACATGGGAACCACTCCTTCAGATTCAACAACAATTTCCACATCTAAATCTTTGAGGACAAAGCTTTTTTTAAGGGGGAGGGGATGTTAGGAACCCATGTCTTTACTTTGTTAGTATGTTGTTATTGGACGCATATGCTTTGTAAGTCATCCCGTAGTATTTGTTGATCAATAGTTTGTGTTATTGTTGTTGGCGCGTATGCATTGTAAGTCGCCCGTAGTATTGTTGATCCATAGTTTGTAGCGGCCCATGGTTTTGACCCATAGTATTGGCGCCTAGACTTAGTATATAAGTGTGTGTTGAGACCTATGAAGGCACGGTGAAGTTATTTGTATTGAGCTTGCTCATAGGAGGTTGCCCCATCGAAGTGGCATGTGATCAATATAAAAGTGATTCTGAGTTCTGTCATTTCTGCTATTTCGCATATTCGTATTAATTAATTGTTGCAGGTGCATCACAAAGGAATACCAGTGGCATTCTTCAGCGAGAAATTGAATAAGGCTAAGAGAAAGTACTCAGTTTACGATTAGGAATTCTATGCTATCACACAATCCTTGAAAAAGTCGAGGCATTACTTGTTGCTGAAAGAGTTTGTCCTGTTCACTAATCACAAGGCATTGAAGTACATCAATAGTCAAGGTAAGCTAAACCAAAAGCATTCGAAATGGATAGAATTTTTACAAAGTTACTTGCTTTTCTTGATGCACAAGTCTGGAAAGTCAAATAGAGTTGCATGTGCTTTAAGGAAAAGGATAATGTTGTTGGACACTTTGCCAGTGGAAGTTGTTGGCTTGGTTTGTATGAAGGAATTGTATGTAGAGGATGCAAATTTTGTAGAAGCTTGGAGAGCGTGAAAATGCCTTGGAGTATGGAAAAAACACCATATTTGAATTTGCATAATGAAGAGGGATTCTTGTTTAAGAATAAAAAATTGTGCTTTCTACATGGTTCGTTGATACAAAAAGTCGTATAAGAGTTTCATAGCAGAGGTTTGGGAGGACATTTTGACATTGATAAAACCACAACATTGGTAAAGGAAATATATTCTTAGACCAACATCAACAAGGATGCCAGGAGATTTGTGAAGCATTGTAGAATTTGCCAATTGGAAAGGCCAGAAGTCAAAATGCCAGGATGTATACTCCATTGCTAGTTCCGAGAAACCATGGGAGGATATAAGTATGGACTTCGTGGGGCTTCCTAGGATGCAGAGAGGACATGATTCCATTATGGTTGTATTGCACAAATTTTCAAAGATGGACCATTTTGTATCATGCAAGAAGGCCAATGATTCTACTAAAGTGGTTTCCTTATTTTTCCAAGAGATTATGAGATCACACAGACTGCCGAGAATTATTACTTTTGATAGAGATACAAGTTTCCTTGGGCATTTCTAGAGAAAATTTGTAAGAAGATGGGTTCCAAGTTGTTGTATAGTTCATCGTACTATCCACAAAAAAATGGATAGACAAAGGTGCTCAATCAGAGACATGGAAACTTGATCACAAGCTTGAGTGGGGAAAGGCCAAGACAATGGGATTCGGTTTTGGCCCAAACTGAATTCACTTACAATGATTCAATGGAGATATCTATTGGAAATAGTTTGTTTCAAGTTGTGTATGGAAGGTCACCAAAGGGAGTTATGGATTTGGTTAAATTACCAAGTATAGGGGATAGAAAAAGTGTTGATGACGTTGAATTTGCAGAAGGAATGCATTAATTGCATGAACAGTTCAAGATGCAGCTACATCAACAATGTCGAATACAAGTATAGAGAAAATTTACAGAAAAGGAAAAAGGTTTTTCAAGAAGTTAAATTGGTAATGGCACACTTGAAGAAAGAAAGATTCCCTAGAGGCACCTACATCAAGTTGAATTACAAGAAAATTGGACCATGTAAAATTTTAAAGAAGATTTCTGATAATGGCCATAAAATAGAGTTGCTAACAGATTTGGATATTTCTACGATATTCAATGTAGCATACTTGTATGAGTTCCATGAAGGAATGAAAGATGATGAAGAAGGTAACAAAGATGGGTGGAAGACTTAGTTACTAGCTAAACCGGTCGAATACCTAGAGCAAATCTTGGACAAGAGGATTAATAAAAAGACTCAGAATGATGAACATTTTGAATACTTAGTTAAGTGGAGAAACCAAGGCATTGAGGATCCATCGTGGGTCTCTGAAGAAGAGTTGGCATACATACAAGGGTCTCCCTCCTTTATAGACACTAACGTTGCATCCACATGAGCTGGAGGATCATGTTTTCTTACTATGGATGTATGATGTAGGAGCATCTCTAGGGTTGGGCAATCAACATCACCTAAAAAAAGGTTAGCAATATCGTAGGTAGAAAGTGCAAGAGTTCAACCACCATGCGGAATTGGTTGTAGAAGGGAATGTTGGTTGCAGATCCTACTGCTCTATTCTAGAAGTTAAAGAAGTGGTTGTAGATCGTGTCTCCTTATTGCAGAAGTGGAAGTAACAAATTGCAAATCCTATGGGGTGTTGCATATCAAGCAACAGAAGGGATGCATATCTCATAAGGGTTGCATATAAAGAAATGGTAGGTGGACCGTCACCTTGGAGGAAATTTAAATGATGCATGAGGACGGAATTGAAAGGGACTATAACCGTTTGACTTATGGCCATATGAAGAGAGCTGCAGAGAGAGAGAAAGAGTACAATTCCAGAAGAGGGAGGCATCTAACTATAGTACCATTGATGGATATAATCTCTTGCTTGATAAATAAAGTTTTATGATTTAAATTATGCTGTTGTTCCTTCTTGTATGAATGGTTGTTTTTTTTCTTCTTACCTAGTTAATTTAACCTATATGAATTGAGATAATGTTGTTGTTGTTAGCTCTATAAGGAGACCCACACTTCTGCAACTGCGTAAGATTGCAATAAAACACTTGAATCACTTGCATTATTAAGTTTTACATCGCAAATAAAAATAAACACATGAAAACATAATAATGTTAAAGAAATTTTATATCCTCAATCCATCATGATGACATAGATATCTGTCGAAGGATGGTTAGATGAACAAAGTAAAGTTAAAAGAATGCTCTCTCTTTTTGGTATTTTTTGTTCTTTTGTATGGTCGTTGTTATGGATTACATATCAGTAAAAGGTTAACCCTAACTTTCTCTAACAAAGTAAATATGATGACATCATGAACATTAGAAATCTCTCTTATACATTTGCATATTGGCTTTTTAAAAACATTTGGCTTTTAAGAACATACTTGGTCAGCATCTCACCCTCATGTTATTGGTCATCTCATAGTATTCGTTATTGTCTCTGTGTATCTCAATGCATGGTTGACACGCCTTCAATGTCTTTGACAACATCTGTCCAGAGTGGCGTCCACTCTCACCCAGCGAGAGACGTGTCAATCTGAGGCGCTCCCCTCCCTCATCTTTATATTGACACTGTGTCTCGTTCTTTTCAACACGAAGTTTAGTGCAGCACTACCATTTGAGAGCATTGCATTACCGTTGAATAAGTCCATCGATCGATCTATTGTTATTCGCAAAGATGGCGGATCAGTGCAAGCAATATGGCTAGGACACACAACTCAAGTAATTATTTATATTATTTGTACTCTCTCACTCTCTTTAGTCTCTACTGTTTAACTGCTTTGATTGATGGTATTGGATATTGTTGTTTTGGGCAGGGGATGATGGGGACTGCTCAAGAGAAGAGCGGTCAGATGAAGGATATGACTCAGCAGAAAGCTTCTCACGCGACTGAAGCGACCAAGGGAATGGGTCAGTCCGCCATGGGTATAGCCCAACAGGGGAGGGAACAAACTGGCTCTTTCTTCCAACAAGTTGTCTATCATTTATCAGAAAATATTGTATTGTCGATTTTTATTTGAAAGGTTCAACAGATTTAACTATTGAATTTGAAAGGTTCAACAGATTTAACTATTGATGTTAATGTGAATTGGTAATGAAGGCAGGGGAGAAGGCGAAGGGTGCTACACAGAGCGTGATGGAGGGTGTGAAGAGCCCCTTTGGTGGTACCGAGCAGAACAAGTGATCACCACTACGGTCCCATGCTAAGCCTTACTGTGAATGCAGATTGTAATAATTTTCCCATCTTTATCAATAATAAAATGACATGACAATCAGATGATGAGATTGTGTATATGAGACGAATATTTTTCTTTCGATTTCCAACATTAGTTTTGCTAGTTTTACAAAGTTTTCAACATGGATTATGTTAATTTGTTCTACAAGTCCTGATGTTGAGATCTCACACATTCCAGGTCACTGTAATTTTAAGCATACATAAGCATTACAATGCCAATTTTAATTCATTGATAATAAATCAATTAACAACATTTCATTAATTTTTCCAACGTGCAGACACATTACAATGGCAATTTTAATTGATTAATTATAAATCAATTAATAGTGTTTGATTAATTGTCTGAATGGCAATTGTAATTTTTATTGATAATAATCAATTAACAGCATTTCATTAATTGTGAGACAGGTATAGGATGTAGAAGGGACTCTAAAGAATTCAGGACGGAGAGAGATTTAGAATGGCCACTAACTCTCACGGAAAGGTAAATCGCAAGCCACTGCTCGAAGATCGAAGATGAACGGGTGGTTGAAAGGGTTCTAAGATCCCTACCCCACAAATTTAATCCGAAAGTTGCAGCGATTGAAGAAGCAAAGGATCTGAGTACTCCCTCTATAGACGAGTTGACCGGATCTCTACTTTCATACGAATCCAGAATGAACAGGACCGAAGAGTGCTCTCTGGAGAATGCGTTCAAAGCACATGTCTCATTCTCAAAAGATAAAAGAAGAGGCAGATGCAGAGGACGATCAAGAGGAAGAGGCAGAAGTGGGCAAAGTAATGGCAATGAAGATCAAGATCACCGTCATAACCATGAAGGTGGGAACTACGACAAGAAAATGTCAGATAAATCTAATATTAAGTGTTATTATTGCAATAAATTTGGGCATTATGCTCATGAATGTAGAAAGAAAAAGTTTGATCAACCAAATCATAATGCTAATGTGACTAATACCTCTGAGGATAGAGAAGATACGTTATTTCTTACATGTCATGCACAGGAAATCCCAAAGGGACTTTGGATTTTAGATAGTGGCTGAAGTAACCATATGGAAGGTGATAGAGGTCTAATTGCAGACCTAGATGGATCAGTGAGGACAGAGGTCAAAGTCAGAACGGATGAGGTAGTTCCAGTTCTTGGCAAAGGAGTGGTCAACATTTTGACCAAACAAGGCCAACAAAAGACAATCACAGATGTATATTATGCTCCAGGATTGAAGCATAATCTGCTTAGCATTGGACAACTTACTGAAAATAAATATAGACTTGTCTTTGATGGATCATACTGGGAAATTTATGACAAACCCCCAAATAGACAGTTGATCATCAAAATACAAGTGACTAGGAAGAGGATGTATCCATTAGCGATGAATTACAACAACAAGGTAACCTCTTTTGCTCAAAAAGCCACTTGCATGGATGATTATTGGTTATGGCATTTTAGATATGGACATCTTCACTTTGGTGGTTTCAAGTTTTTGCGGCAGAAAGAGATGGGAAAAGGATTACCCCCTATGAAGGAGCCAAAAAGCAGTTGTGAGTGTTGCATCATTGCAAAGCAACACAGGGATAGCTTTCCTAAAGGTATGTCTCAAAGGGCACATGCACCTCTAGAACTTATTCATACTGATCTGTGTGGACCAATGCAAACTCAATCAATTGGTGGAAGCTATTATTTTCTTACATTTATTGATGATTTAAGTAGAAAAACATGGGTGTATTTCCTTCATCAAAAGTCTGAAACTTTTGGCAAGATCAAGGAATTTAGGGCTTTGGTTGAAAAATAGAGTGGTTATCAAGTCAAAGTATTGAGATCAGATGGAGGGGGAGAGTATGACTCAAAGGAATTTCATGATTACTGCAAACATCATGGAATCAAGAGGCAATTCACTACAAAATATACACCTCAGCAGAACGGTATTGCAGAACACAATAATAGAACCATCATGAATATGGCAAGGAGCATGTTGAAAGGAAGAAATTTGTCCCATGAATTTTGGGGAGACGCAGTGGCTTGTGTTGTTCATGTGATGAACAGATCTCCCACCAAAATTGTGAAGAACAGAGTACTAGAGGAAGCATGGACAGGTATGAGTTGTAATGTTTCTCATTTCAAAATATTTGGTTGTGTTGCTTATGCTCATGTTCCTAAACAACTAAGAAAAAAGCTAGATGACATGAGTGAGAAATGTATATTTCTTGGACACGGTGAAGAAACTAAAGCCTACAAGCTATATAACCTTATTACCAAAAAGGTTATCTTCAACAGAGATGTTTTGTTCAAGGAGGAAGAGTCATGGAATGGAACCATAGACAAGGGTGTGGGAGTTGAAATACCCCAACCAGAAGATGGAGAAGAAGATGAGCTGATTGGACAACAGGGTCCAGTAGCATCTTCACCAGTAGAAAATATTCTAGAAAGAACACCTAGAAACTCAGTTCGAGGTGAAGCATTAAGTCCACAATCAGGTAATGAATCTGATCACAGTATTAGAAAGACTAGAAGATTGGAAGATATTTATGATGAATTGAATGCAAATGCCAATTATGTTTTTAATGCTAGTGAACCTGTGTTTTATGAAAAGGTTGTAAAACAAGAGCATTGGGTAAAATCTATGGACAAAAAGATAGATTCCATTGAGAGAAATGATACATGGGATCTAGTTGACCTGCCAAAGAATAAGAAACCCATTGGTTTGAAGTGGGTTTATAAAACCAAACTCAATGAAAAAGGTGATATTGATAGGTACAAGGAAAGGTTAGTAGCAAAAGGTTTCTCGCAACAACCAGGAATTGATTTTGGAGAAAATTTTGCACCAGATTTTGGAGATTCAATCCTTGTTAAATGGATTTAATGATATTATCACAAAGGATCTTCCAACAGGACTCCCTCCCATGAGGAGCATTTCACACTAGATTGGCTTGATACCAGGATCAAGTCTACCCAATAAGGAACCTTACCAGATGACCCCAACAAAGGGTCAAGAGGTAAATAGGAAAGTGCAGGAGATGCTTGATAGAGGAGTGATTCAAGAAGTTTTAAGTTCTTTTGTTGTACTAGTAATGTTGTCATCGAAAAAGGGTGGTGGATGGAGAATTTGCAGCGACTCACAAGTTATCAGCAAGGTCATCATCAAGGATATATTCTCCTCATCAAGGATGGGCAATCTCATGGATTGTTTGCGTGGAGATGCATATTTTACAAATATAGACCTAAAGAGTGGGTATCATGATATTCTGATAAGAGAAGGGGACAAGTGGAAGACTGGCACATCCCCAAACCCCTCAGTTCCCTTTATAGGTGATGGGAGACAACCTGATATATTTTTTTTCTTCCAATCCCTCCATATGTATAGACATCTGCAATGGCCTTCGATCCATAATATGCAATTCTGAAATCCACAATCCACATGCGGGACTCGGAAGTTGAATTGTAAAACTCACTTCTCCGAAGAAATCACGTTCCCAACTTCCGCAATCCACAATCCGCATTCTGAGATTTGGAAATGAAAAAGCCACAAATTACCGCCTTGGAAAACTTCACCTCCGCAAGCTACAATCTGCATTGCGGGATTCGAAAGGCGGAATCACAATTCACAACTTCAGAAAAAACACCCTTCTGCAATCCGCAATATGGATTGCGGGATTCGGAAATGCGGAAACCCAAATTCACTGTCCCAAAAATTTCCCCTTCTGACTTCCGCAATCCGCAATCCACATGTGGAATGCAGAAATTGGAAACCTTATTTCACATCCGAGGAAAAATTTTCCTTCCAACTTCTGAAATCCGCAATATTCTTGTGGGTTCGAAAATGCGGAAGTCTAACCATGCAAATCCAAAAGTTGGTCCCGACCTCCACAATCTACAATCCGCATTGCAGATGCAGAAATGAAGAACCACACCTCTTGCACCTGCAAACTTCCTAGGCTTCTAACTTCCTTATCCTTAAGCCAAATTGGACAAGTATGGTACTGTTGGAAATCTCTTGGATATTTCTATCCATTGATCTAATCCCCTTCCATAGATGAGGACTCTAACCTTTTCATTTTCCCAACTAAATTATTGCCCAAAACCTCCTCAATATGCCTTCAACCTTCTGCAAGGGACTCTTCCAATCTTCTTCCCTGACTTCTTCCTTTCCCCTTACCCACAGAGAGGTCATGGAACACCTCGGTGTTATCTAAATCCTTCCCCATGTATAGGTGAAGTCATACAGTCCATCAAAAGTGTATCCATTACTAACAAAACACATATAATGAAACTAGAACAATAAATGCATCTACAACCTGCAAGGTTAGTTGTTAATTAAACTCATGCAAATGATGAAGCGTTCAAACATGAACTTAGCCTCATACTCAGGCCTAGACATAGTCTTCACACTGGTCAATTTCATGCAATCACTCATTGAAATAACTTGAAAATAACAAGTAGACATAACACATGAAATATCATCATTTAACACCACAAGGAGCACTTATCTTGAACTGAAGTTGTCCAAGCAATTGACTAAGTGAGAACAACGTTCCACCAAACCTTAAGTATATGTCCAGCTTATACTCTTTCAGCTGAGATACCTACCTTGAGCTGGGTTGTGTATCCATTAAGGAGGGATAAATAGGTTCTCTCATAGTCAAGGTTCCATCCCAATGCTAAGCCAACCTTCAGTTGGGTTTATCAAGCATACATATTGAAATCTTTGTGACGTGGCCATCCCAATGTCACGGAGATTTCAAGGTTCCATCCCAATGCGAAGCCAATCATGCATATTGAATCCTCCATGATGTGGCCATTCCTTTGTAACTTGGGGGGTTGCTCCCACACACGAGCTATCTACAACATCTCCTCTTGGGCCACTTGTGATCCCTGGTTTGAAAACCTGATTCTGCTCCGAAAATTAAAAAGAAACTTCACCATGTCTTCCGAAAGGGTCTAGGAAAATCCATTCTTCCTGAAACCCGGAATCCATGTCTGAAAAACCTGTACGAAAATCACGCTGCCTAACCCGATCTCCCTCAAGCACCTCGATTATCTGGTCGGATGGCTAGAGATATTAGCCAAGCCTGAAAACCTCTTCAAGGTTTCTATAATCGTCTTTAGCTCCCAAAATGGATTCCGTATAAGAATCACGCGGGTCACCCTGGTCGTCTTCTAGCCTTTTAGCAATCTGCTCAGCCTATGGAGGGTACCCACCAGGCCCGAGACTTTCTTCAAGAACCCCATATTTTTCCACAAGGATCACATATTCTTCCTCGAGGGTTCTATATTCCTCTTCAAGGACTCTGTACTCCCTTTCAGCTTGGACCTGAAAAGAGGCCTCTATCTGCTGGGAACCAATATTCTGATGGATCTCAATGGTGGATTCAGGACCTGCCACTAAGTCTCCCTCTTTAGCTGGTCTTCCTAACTGGTGAAACTGACTACACGAAGGTTCATCTTTATCCTTAATTTCAAAAAATATTATGAAGTTCTCCAAACAGTCTCCTTCATATTTGTCATACTTAGGACGATTGAAACCTTCATTCAAATCATCAGTAACAGAAACTTCAGCAGACTGATTGCAATTTACATAAAATAGACTAGAATTACCTTCTTCTAGCACACCACCGAGCTGTTCTCCTCTTTGTTTGTTATGTGAAAAATTGGAATGTAAGGGAAGTTCCCCTTGTTCATGTCCTTCAAATCTTAATTCTTCTCTAATCCTTTCCTCTTTGTCCTAGTTTGATAATTTCCCAGACATCCTAAGATTGCCCTCAACCTCCAATGCATAAATCAACATATGCTGCAAATTGGATGACCTTCTCTTGAAAAGATGGAAAGATAAATTAGGAGAAAAAACAGAGGCATAGTGAATTTTTACAGCATTCTCTAGGGGCTGAATTTCCTTTGGCATGTTGTAATAGAAGATTGCAAACCTCCTGTTAAAGCTAGACATGGTCTCATCGTCTTGCCTTCTCACGGAGTAAAACTATGAAAGAACTACGTCCCATGGCCTTCTCCTACCCCAAAATCCCAAAAAGGCATCAGACAACTCTCCCCAGGTATCAATAGAATCAGGCTGCAATTGCTTAAACCACTCTTTTACATCCCCTTGGAGGCATTGGGCAAAAGCTCTCATACAAACATCATCATGAGCTATTTCAAAAAGGTTTAGGAAATGCTCGAATCCTTGAAGGTGTTTCTCAGTAGTAAGACTCTCGGATCCTCCATCGAATACAAGAAGGTATTTATGGTACTTAGGAGGGAAATCATGAAGAATAGGGGGCAGCCTTAAAGGGATATATCTCTGCTGAGGTTTGGAAGGAAAGGAAGTATGTACAGGGAGAATATCATCAGCCTCACTCTCATGGGATTCGCAAGGATGGTTATAGGTCTTACATGGCTCAGAAGAAGGGATGGGATCAACTCTAGGGGTGAAAGGGGGATGTACATTTTCAAAATCTAGTGAAGGATATACAAAAGAGGCCCTCTCACGACTTAGAGCTCTTCGGTGAGACGGGAATTTTTTGATATATATACATAAGGGAAAAAGGAGACCAACACAAAAGAATAAGACCTCTTTGAAGAGATTGATACTTTGATACCTAGACCTTGATTCTTCCATGGCTAAAGAAACTGAGCTCGTTCTCCAGTGGAGTCTGCAGATTGAACTTGAATAATGAGTGGAGTCGCTAGGTGGATTATATGCAACCTTTGTTAAATTTTCAGAATTTACTTCAATTTGATCTAGGATCTTAACTGAGAGAACAACATGTACATGATATCTACAGCATATCAATCATGGAGACAATAATGCAAGAACACAAGAGACACAAGATTTACTTGGGGAAAACCATAAAGGTGAAAAACCCCAATAACTTCCTCAGAGATAGATAGAGCAATGATACAACCAAGAGATAGACATATCCTAGCAGCAGATCCTCCTCCTCCATAAGTGCACCACTCCTCCTTGAGTGCATGAGTGAGAAGTGAGTGAACAAATAGAGTGCCTCCCGCACTCTATTTATACTTGACTTGACTTTCCTTTTACATAAATCATGTAGGCTCGAACTTAACCACATAACATAATGCTGACTGGTCCGACCCCCAATAGGGTGGTCTAATAACCCTTTGACCCACATGGCCGACCCCCAATAGGGTGGTCTAATAACCCTTTGACCCACATGACTTATACAGGGCTGACCCCAACAAGGTGGTCTAATAACCCATCAAGTATAAATTACGACATTTACAATATAAATGACGACACTTCCGTATAGAGAAATAATACCATCTCTATAGGAGTACATACAACATACATATATGAAATACATTCCGAAGTTACATATACATCAACACTCCCTCTTAACTAGGAAGGTATTTCTCAGCACAGGTCTTCTAGCACAAGTCTTCTTCTCTGGATCATCGTCACTGGATAATTGTCATCAAGACATCATCATCGTCACTGCTGCTTCTATCTCAATCAATCTCTGAATCTAATCGTCATAGGAAGTTCTACAGAGCCAGTCCTTTTCATACTAGATGTAGGCCCACCACCTGTAGGTCTTCATCATCACTGGCCATACTGTGGAATCTTCAGGACTTATTACGTGTGTCACAAAACCTTAAAAGAGTCTCTTGACTAGCAATAACTCTAAAGAGCATTTGAGGCCTTTTTCATCTTGTCCAGATCTCCGGGACTTATTACATGTGACCCCACCACAAAACCTCGCAAGAGCATCCTAGGATCTTACGAGCACGCAGCTCTACCTATAGGATCTCCCAGGGCACGAATTACATGTGGTCATGGCAAAACCTCGCAAGAGCATCCCAGGACTGATTACGGGCACACAGCCCAACCTATCGGATCTCCCAGGGAACCAAATTATATGCCATAGGACAAAACCTCGAAAGAGCATCTACCAGATATCCCAGGGCACCGAATTACATGCCATAGGAAAAACCTTGAAAGAATATCTGCAGATCTCCCAGGGCACCAAATTATATGTCCTCCCAGAGAAAAACCTCGAAAGAGCATTTTCCAGATATCCCAGGGCACCGAATTACATGCCATAGGCAAAACCTCGAAAGACTATCTGCAAATCTCCCAGGGCACCGAATTACATGCTCATCTGCACAACCTGATCCACGGCCATAGAGTATCAACCTAATACTCACCATACATCATCCTGATGTACACATGATCATCCTGATCATCATCACTGCAACATCCTGCTGCATGTCATCTGGAGCAACATTCTGAAGCTCGTCATCCATGATCATCCTAATCATCATCACTGCAACATCCTGCTACATGTCATCTGGAGAAACATCCTGAAGCTCGTCATCCATGATCATCCTGATCATACAATGCATCTACCTTATGCATACCAAGTATCTACCTGATACATATCATCATACATGATCCACCTGATCATATAATGTGTCCACCTGATACAAATACAAATACAAATACATGATACATATCACTATACATGATCCACCTGATCATACAATGTATCGACCTGATACATATACAGATACATGGTCCAAGCATCCAACATGATGCATATACAAAAATACATACACATGATCCATCCGATCACATCCAGCATCCAACATGATGCGTACATACATATAAATGATCCAACTGATCATATCCAGCATCCAACATGGTGCATACATACATATAAATGATCCAACTGATCATATCCAACATCCAACATGATGCATACATACATACATAAAAATGATCCAACTGATCATATCCAGCAGAAACCAGAACATCATCCTGATGCTCATCATCCAACGCTTACATCCACAGCCATGTGAAGGATCCTCCTTCCAACATGCTTGGAATGGCTTCAGCAAATGTGTCCATCACTTCTTCCTCGAAGTGTCCTCGATCTGAAGAACGCCAAGCCTCTCTCTGAAGTACTCGAACTTCACCCTGGCTAGTGGCTTCATCAGTACATCTACAATCTGCTCGTCCGTCGCAATGTACAGGAGCTTCACAGCTCCTCTCTGCACCATATCCCTGATATAGTGATATTTGATCTCTATGTGTTTTGACCTGTCATGAAACACTGGGTTCCTGTACAGCTTCACACAACTTTGGTTATCACAAAGGATACCAGTAGCATCCAACGGGAGATCAAATAACTCAAACAGTAGCTTCCGTAGCCATATTGCCTCACAACTAGTTTAACAGGCTGCAACATACTCTGCCTCAGCTGTACTCAGTGCTACGTAGAACTGCTTCCTGCTGAACCAAGAGATCACACCTAATCCCATACTGAAGCAACACCCATATGTGCTCTTCCTATCTGCAACACTGCCTGCCCAATCTGAATCAACATAACCCTGCAGGTTAAACTTTTGATTCACTTCATACTTGAGCCCATAATCCACTGTACCTTTCAAGTACCTCAAAATATGCTTTACAGCAACCAGGTGAACACTCCTCGGATCTGTCAGGAACTGGCTCAATGTGTTCACCGCAAAGCAAATATCTGGTCACATGTTCGTCAGGTACATCAAGGACCCAATCATCTGACGATACATAGTGACATCAACTGGTTTAGATGAAGTATCACACAAAAGCTTTAGGTTCGATGCCATAGCCTTGCAGTCCATCATCCCGAACCTCTTCAGGATCTCTACTGCATACTTCCCTTGTCCAAGGAAGATTCCATCTGCACTCTGCCAAACCTCCATACCTAGAAAGTGGTGCATCATACCCAAGTTCTGCACATATATGACTCCTTGTCATGTGTCTCAGAACCAAGTGGCTGCTCCACATACACTTCTTCTTCAACTACACCATTCAAGAAAGCTGTCTTGAAATCCATCTGGTGTATCTTCTATTACATCACTTTTATATTTCTCTATGCTGCCATCGACAGCATGATTGATCTTGATAGATCCATATGGAAGTCATAACAAACTCCCCTTCAGGTCTTGGGATTACATCCCAAACATCATTCTTCATGATCGACGGATCATGGCATTCTTCCCATATCCTTGGAACTTCAATATCTTCAATAGATAATTTTGTTGCTGAACAAATGTTGTAGTTCTTCTTTTGTAGGTGATGGCATACGATCTTTCCTACACAACAAGTTAAATTGCATGATTAGAAAACATCTCATAGTTTTCAGAACAAATTCTTACACATAAAGAAATATGTCATACAGTCATGCAATTATCTAAGCCAATGCTTTAGTACAACATTTATCCATATCCCGTAACTTTCTAGATGCCTTCCAATCTCTACCAGAACATTGTTAAGAGTGTGCACAACTCCCAACATGTCATCAAAGAGGTTTCATTCTATATAAGTAGCAATGGAATGTTGTACAGTTCCATAGGCTACTTACCCATGCATTTTAGTAGTATACTGTTCATCAATGCAATTATTCTAATATGCATAATACACAACCTAATTCTAGGAACATCAGTATATACATTATTGAACAATATGATTTAAGAAATGACAATTCAAATACTTATCTTTGTTTGTTTGTTGGGTGGACTTCCTCTGAGTCTTCGCTTCCTTGCAGGAGCTACTGGAGGCCTAATCTGAAGTAGTTTCTTCTACACCTTTCTGTTGTGGAATGTAGAGAGATCGTCAACTCCCTCTGAATATCTGCATCCTTGCAGAAACCACTTGGAGTGTACTCCCTCTTGATCTCTGCTTCCTGGATTACTTGTCCTTGAACTTATATTCATTCTTGACCCCTATGCATGCTTGTTAGTATCATCATTGTGTTATCCTCTAGGTCTCATACGTAATCAAACATTCATTAGTATAATCTTAATATTATCAAAACACAATAATCTCAAGCATGTATAGTCAGGATCATTTCAAACACAGATAATAAACATTAGTATTCAAGGTTTGAGGGAATTCTTCTTTTACTCATGCATATTCTTATTTTATCATAGGACTCAAGATAAGATATATAATATGCATAAAACCTGTGATTACTCAAACCTATACCTTCATGATTCGTTTGGTTAGTCATATCATCAATTATGGCAAGAAACATAATATGCATACAACCATGACTATTCAAACCTATGACTTCATTAATAATCATTATCAACCACACAACAGTATAAGATCCTAACACAAGGTAGGATTCTATCTTGATATAGGAAAAACATACCTGGATTAGCATGCTAGCTAGTTATGTCTAACATACCCGCATAATGTCTTTTGGTTCTCTTCAGTGACTTGTGCTAGTAACATGCATGTCTCATAAGTTAACCATTGTAGAACCAAGTTATACATACCTCGAAAGTAGTTCTTTTATGTGATCCATGACAATGGATGAATCTTTGTCTTCATGTCACCATGAGCATATGTTCTTGAAGCAGAACATGATTTGACTTTCTTGGTGTACCTTTTGTGTTAGCAAACAACATAAACCTCATACAGCATCACAATGCATTAGTACAATCATAAGTGTCAAAACCTTAATCAATGAATATCTTCTATTAAGGTGATATGACAAGTCCAGTAATTAATCAAGATTGTACTGTAATGATATGAAGACAAACATATGATAAAATTAACCATGAAACATACCTGTAAGCCATACCTGTCAAGATTGCTTGTAATCTTTTTATGGAAGGCCCTAGCATCATCTCCCTCTGAAACAAGAACTTCTTCACTTATGCAGGTGATCAATCCATCTTCTTCTAGTATTAACCCAATCCACTTGATTTGCAAGAACTGGATCTGGAGCTGAATATGGGTTTGTCAGAGAAACCCCAAAAATTCAAACTTTGAATTTCAAACTTCCGAATTCACTAGACATGACCCTGAACTGGGGTTTGATGAAGCCCACTCTTTTGTCCAATCAAAAGGTTTGATCCAAATCTCTAAGCTTCTATTTTTTCGAGTAGCTTCCAGCCGTGGTCACAGATTTCAAAAATTCCCATTTTTACAGAAGCCCTAATTTTCCACTTTTCTAATCAAAGACCCGAACTAGGGTCTGATCAAGACCGGCCTTCTGCCCAACCAAAAATTCTGATCTTTGTCTCTAAATTTCTATTTTTGATGAGTAGCATCCAGCCGTGGTCTCCGATTACAAAAATTCCAACTTTCTCCGAAGCCCTAAATTTCGGAAGCCATGAATGAAGGTACTCAAAAATAATTCTGTTTTGACAGAAATATGTACCTGATTGTTTCTGGTGTAACTCTGAAATTTTTGATCCACAGGGTCTGAAGAAGTTTCTTGAGATAGCCCGACCTGTTATCTTTCCATCCTGACAGGTCTGACCTAAATTGGATTCTCTGAGAGAGAGTTATGTCAAGTGTCGCAATGTGACCTGTTTATGGGATAATACGGGAGAGAGAACTTGTACAGATTGCCACGTGTCACTGGTTCAACTTAGGCCTCTGAAAATGTTTCCTGAGATAGTACAGTCTGTGTAATACCTGTCACTTTTTACGAAATTTCATTTGGATCTTCCTAGCCCAAGTTATGACATTTTTCCCAAGGTCACCTGATTTTGACTCAGATCTGGAAGAGACAGAAACCCTATATTGTACAGATCATAAATCACAAAGTAGAACGAATTAGAGGTTGTCCTTTGGACACAAGGTACATGGGGATTTAATCTTCGACCTGTAAATATTTCAGATCCGAAAACTTCGCTAAAACGGATTTATAGCGAAAGTGCTACAATGACTGGTTTTTTCTATATCAAGCCCTAGCATCGTAAGTGCAACAAGTGTCATACATGCCATATCATGCCTTTTTTCAGGCTAGCTCTGATACCATATTAAATTGTCAGAATTTACTTCAATATGATCTAGGATCTTAATTGAGAGAACAACATGTACATCATATTTACAGCATATCAATCATGGAGACAATAATGCAAGAACACAAGAGACACAAGATTTACTTGGGGAAAACCATAAAGGTGAAAAACCCAAATAACTTCCTCAGAGATAGATAGAGAAATGATACAACCAAGAGATAGACATATCCTAGCAACAAATCCTCCTCCTCCATAAGTGCGCCACTCCTCCTTGAGTGCATGAGTGAGAAGTGAGTGAACAAATAGAGTGCCTCCCGCACTCTATTTATACTTGACTTGACTTGCCTTTTACATAAATCATGTAGGCTCGAACTTAACCACATAACATAATGCTGACTGGGCTGACCCCCAATAGGGTGGTCTAATAACCCTTCGACCCACATGGCTAACCCCCAATAGGGTGGTCTAATAACCCTTTGACCCACATGACTTATACAAGGTCGACCCCAACAAGGTGGTCTAATAACCCATCAAGTATAAGTTACGACATTTACAATATAAATGACGACACTTCCGTATAGAGGAATAATACCATCTCTATAGGAGTACATACAACATACATATATGAAATACATTCCAAAGTTACATATACATCAACAACCTTTCTGGTGTCTGACTGCTGTCCACCATTAACAATCAGATCCGAAACTTTGTCATTTTCCCAGGGATGATAAGACAATCGGTCCCCGGCAACGACGCTAATTTGTTATCACCCAAAATGTACCTCTAGGTTGTGGAGAGGTAGAATTAGGGTAACCACTAATCCCTTTAGATCTGTGCTATTGAACCAGCACAAACAAAGAGGGCTCTCTCAATATTAATAGGAGACTGAAAACATAAACAAGCATAAACATGCAACCTCTTCCCATAATCAAGATATACATTCAAATCATACACAGCAGGTTAGATTTCTGAAGGGATAGAATTATTTAAATTTTTGGTGGGACAATCGCGAGCATAAAACTTGGGCGATGGAGTTAGGATCCAATACGAAGATCATATAGCAGTTTCGTAGTACGGACTATTAAAACCAAGGCAAGGTAGCCACCCTCTTGCCGTCGTAATGCTATTTTCTGGTGATAAAAGAAGAAAGTAAGAACAGACCATTGATATGAGCATCCACCAAAGATGAATTCAATATCAACTTTAGTAGCAATATTTAGTGAACACCTGAGATAATAACCAGAGCTTGTTTCCAAGAATTCTAAGCTATTATACACTGATCTTAGATATGAAAGGGAAAACATAATGTAAATGCATAACAGGAATTACGAGCACATAAAGAAGAGAGAAAAGACATACTACAAGTAAAAGCGACACATGAATCCCCGCAAAATGGTCTGCCATATGCACTGCAGATTATATTAATGGAAAAGTTTCAAGACATAGCTCAACCCCAGGCCTTAGACGAATGATTTTCCAGCCCTTAGTTCTTCTATTACAAGGTTTTTATAGGCTCCCATCCTTGAATTGGTCCTTAGGAAACAAACAAAATTATGCTGCCACCTTGACAACCCCAAAATTCGAGAATATTACATACGTGTCAAGTTCAAAATAGACTGATTAATACGGGAAACAAAAATACCATGAGTAGGATGCCACCTTACTCATGAGTCTTCAATTGACCCTGAGGGTCAAAGAAGTCTTCCACTTTCAATGAGTTGTCCGAGTTGTCCGCCTACGAATCTTTTGCTGGAGGGGGAGGTGTCACTTCCTCAGTGGGGATTACGAAATCATGGACAATATCCATGTCTTGATGGACGTCCCACTCCTCTTCCTGGGTCTCCTCCTTTCTCCAACGTCGAACTCTTTTGGACACCTATCACTTTTTGGGCTCTTCCCCTTCGTCGGTGCTGTTATTTTCCACATGGTCAAATATCACAGGAGATGGAGGAGTGTGTTCTTCTTCCACCTCAGACCACACCTGTTTAGGCATAAAAACCACTCCGCATTCCTGCTCCTTCTCCATGACCGGTCTCTAAAAGAAAGCTATCCGAGCTGCCAAGTGCACCACCTTTTCCATACGCTGATCTCAAATAGGGGATGCAAGGACCATATCCATAACTGTCGTGATGATGAAAGCAGCTACGTGCGGTCACAATCTCCATGATGACCAGATAGAACCTCCCAGTCAAGCAACAACGATGCCCAAGGCTCGAGCTGACTTGAAACATGCTTGGCAAGGATCTCCAGACAGACGGAGAAGTATATGACGGCGCTAAGGTGGTCCCCATCCCGTCGGCCATCATTCTGGAGGCAGTAGAGATGCACTTTAAGCCGTCAATCTACCTCCTCTGTCATCGGCCGAACTATAACCTGTCATGCCGACTAACACCGTACAAGTGCTTATAGCACCTCCAACTTTGCAATTCCATTTCCTCTACAAATTTTGGAGGCTGGCATCTTTAGCCTTCTGTCACAAGTTTAATACAGGTGAGTGAAAAAGTTTTGGCGGTTACCAAGGAGAAAACCCGCCTCTACACAGCGAGGATGGACTTCCGCGGAACAAACCCTCGGACTTGGGCATTTGGGACACAAGAATTCCAGGAAACCTCCAACGGTTGAGGCATTTGCTAGGAAAATAACTGAACTGCTCTATGCACATCTGAACCCTCCAATCTCTTCCTAATTCCAGGCACCGACAACCGAGACCCTGCATCAAATGTATCCAAACCCCAACTTCCTGGGCAATTTTAATCCTAACCCCTCCAGACACTGGTTCTTCATCCATTCCTTGCCATAGACAGGTTTATATTTGTAAAACAAATGGTGGCTTTGAAGCCCTATCTGTCCCTGGGAAACCCTAAGAATGACTTCTCTTATCACTTTCTTCATCTTCCACATGCCTGGAGGCTCCCGACCCCGACAGGTCCCAAGACAGAAATGTCAACTTTCATGTGCATCTTTATATATATAACCTGACTGTATTTAAACTCCGGCCTTCTTTGTCGGTTGTCCACCTCTCTCCTCCATTGATCTCCCGTGCACCGATCTCGACCGTCTAGATCTATTAGCACCGTACACCAACAAAGTGGTGTCACGTCCCCTTAAAGCGGTTTTCATTACCGCTCATCTCCCATGTGACAAGCCCTGGTGTTGACACCTATCTAGTGGTTTTGGTCCTCGCGACCACCATTCGTCTCTATGCATCCCGCTACTTCACGATTTGACAATCAACGAGGACCGTTGATCGATCAGAAGACAATATAAACCATTTCTTATGTCACATTGCACTTACACCTTTTTTGACTCTGACCTTTAACCGTAGGATCTTCTCTGGCTTGTCTTGGTCATCCACGTGGCTAGCCACTTGCCTTTCCGCCTAGGTGGTATCGCACACCCCTGAAAAGGTTTCACTTACTGCTTACCTTGCCGTGTGACGCTTCCTCCGGTCCCCATCTGTCCGGTGGTATTCCCCATCGCAACCATCTATCTCCCCTTGTGCCCTATGCAGCTTGGCCATGCGACGATCAACGAGGGCCATTTATCTCCCTCTCACACCCATCCAATGGTGGGAAACTGTGTGATGGTTAACCTTTGAAATATTTGGCTTCGGACTATAGACGTTTGCTCCTTTTTTGGGCATTTAATGTTTTCTTTTGGGATTTTCTTCAGGCCTATTCATATTTGACACCCCCAGGTCAATTTTTTTATACCTTAGCACCTGGCCATGAAAATAAAGGGCATTTAGGATTTCCTCAGGGAAATTTTCAAGATACTCCTCCATTCCTATGCTGTAAAAATCAAGTGCTAACACTCCCAATATATTGACGGTAGAAAAATGAACTCTTTCCGAAGAAACTCGACAGAGCTTAGCGTTACATAAGCATGGCCATGAAAATAATGCTTTTGGAGGAAGTGGTAGCATAATTGCTTCATATATCTTTAATTTGCAACTCAGTTGCACTGAAGAAGAAGAAAAAGAACTAAATTTTGTGGTGGGAAAATAGAAAGTAGTAAATTGCCAGGTTCTATGCAAAAGGACAGAGTCACAGTAGTAGGAAACTTGGCAGAGAATAGAACTTCAAATATTGTGGATGCCATGTTAGGAGATGAGACTTCAACATTCCCTATAGGGGGATCATGCAATTTTCATTCGAGAGGAATTTAGGATGAACTGCAAATTTCAACTTCAATTGTGGAATGATTAGGGGAACCATCTGCTCATATATAAACTGTTTTTCCTAGGATAGAGCGACAATTTTGTTCACAATAAAGGAATTATGAACAAGTGACCTTTTCTAGAATTGAAACACAGAAGAGCAAGACTGAAACTACATATGTTATACCTCCAACAAATAGTGTTTCAGCATTTAGAGCTATACCTATAAGTATGATAAAGCCAACCATTTATGGAATTGAAGCACATAAGAGAAAGACTGAAACTACATGTGTTATACCTCCAACAAATAATGTTTCGACATTTAGTATGAGAAAGGAAACATTTTCTAGAATTGAAACAGAGAAGAGCAAGACTGAAACTACATCCATTATACCTCCAACAAATAGTGTTTATGCACTTAGAGCTATACCTATAAGCATGAGAAATCTGCCTTTTCCCCCAAGAGCTAGGGCTTCGCCACGCATGAAGGGACTCAGTGCGTCTATTCAGTCAAACAAAGTTGATTTTCATGGCACAACACTAAATTTCAGAAAATGAAAAAAGGCTTCAGAGTCAACAACTAACAAGGTTTTTCCTGCCACAAATTATGATAAAGAGGTATGTGTGAAAGGAAATTCGTATTCATTTTCCAATAAATCAAATAATAAAGGTGCAAGTGGAGGACTGACAGTTAATTTTGAAATTTTTGATAATGTAGCAAGTGCAGCTATCGATCCTACAGTGGATCTTGTAACCTCCTTGGAAGATATTCAATCAGCCTATCCAGAATCCAGTTTACAAGGCAAGTCCTCATATGAGATGTTTTGCGAGGAAAACTGGAAAAGCTAGCGTCTCATCTCAGTTGGAAGCATGTTACATAACAATTTTTTAATGTGTTGCACTACACATTATGAACTTTATTTCTATGATAAACCATGAATTAATTAGAGTTTGATATAATAGGGGTTGTTTTTCCATATCATGAAATAATCACTGATGATATATGGGTGAATTATGTACATTATTGGATCTAATTTCTTCAAAACTTCTGCAGATTGGAATGTTTTGTTATAGTGGTATGACTCCAAAGCAAGGGGACATTTTCACAAGTGAATTTCATATTTATCTGACACAAAATGGCCGCATGTGGTAGTGTATCAACATTACCGTTTTATTAAAAGTGCTTAAGTTATTACTTTGATGCACCCCTTATGCCTAGTATACTGCCTCTTGATATACCTAAAATGTTTTTTAATTGGTTTCAGTTTAAAATAGTATGGCAGGTGCAATGTTGAATACTTGGCAAATGCTATCAATGAGGTCACAAAGTCATCATAAAAAGAGACGAAAGCTGGTGTAGCTTAACTCTAATTTCTGGAAAACAACTATCACAATTATATTATGAAGTATATGAGAATTTTAGGGTTTAGTCTAATTTTTTTGTTACTGTATCATTATTGGAGATATGTTTGAATAAGTGGCCTAGCATAGTCATTAATAAACTTAGTTTTTGTATTCCATTTAAGGGGTGTAGCCGATTCAAGTTAATTACCATAAATTGTTCATTATATATAGAGAGAGAGAGAGATAAATATATAATTGTTTAATTGAAATTTGAAAAACCTCTATAAATCAAATTATCAATTAGTTCTTGAACTTATAAATATTTCTAAAAATATGCAAATAGTTATATCCAAAAATTCCGATGTATCATTGCACTATTGTACAAATTAGAAGCATATGAATCACTTGAAGACATAATCTACTGAATAGTTTTTATTTTGAGAAAGATTTAATAAGGAAAAAATATTCATCACAAAGGGAGATCCATTTTTGCTGAGAAATTCAAAATAATTTGTTGCATGGTTTTATTCACATTAGGCCTAGAGATTCCTTTTGATGGCAGCTTAGAGTGATATACATCAACGTTGCAGGGAACCATAACTTTTATTTGTCTAGAGAGGTTTTCCTTTCCCAAGGCCTCTTGTATGTTAAGCACTGTGGAGAGTACGAATGCCTGGAAATGTCCATTGTAACTCATAAGAAATGGTTCATTATAACCACAAGTCTGAATTTTAATAACGAGCCAATTGATTATACAACCATTAATGAAATGGGCTCAAACCCAATTCATTTCAGGAGACAAAATGGAGAAACCCAACTGATAGCTTTTTGGACAAATATCTAGATCTACACACAAGAGTGAGAAAAGAGACTCAGATTTATTATGGAATGTTAAAAGCTTAATACGGAGGATAAAATTCCGTTAAAAATTATAAAAAAAATAATGTACAAAAATTATTTCTTCCATTCTTGGGATTTTTTCTCATTCTTATTTTTTTATGGTGCCTTTTATGGTGCCTTGTCCTTATTCACAACTCCTTTGGTTAAATTAGATGCTAAAGCATGGATATTTGTTATCAAGATTCAATTATATGTTTTCTTTACACTAAACAACTTCTTTATTTTATATTGTGTAAATTGTGTTGTATGGTAAATAAAGTGAAAATAATATTAAATTATAATATTTAATAATTTTTATTAAAGAATTATTTTAAATTATAATATTGAATATTTTTTAGTTAAAAAATATTTAACATTTTTAATAAAAAAATATTTAATATTTTTAATAAATATTTATTTAACATTTTTTAATAAAAAATTAATTTTTGTATTGAAATTTGATATTTATATTTATTCATTAAATAAAATATTCATGATATTTTAATATATTTAATGTCTTTTAATTATATTTATATAAATTAATAATTTATTTAATTTTATCGATTAAAAAATAAAAAATATTATTAGCGAGTGAAGTTTATATTTGAATCATACATATATAAAAATATAATGTTTAATTTAATCAAGTTAAATATAAATAGTAAATATATTTTGTGTACTTAAAAATTAGATTCACATTAAATTATTTATTTCTTATAAAATTGTGAGTTGTATAAAGCTTCAATATTATCTTGGTAAATATTTTTTTTCTTTGGAAAAGAAGCGTAATTTTAATTCATCTTTCGAGTACAAAATTACATTGATCATCATCACTCTTTAAGAGTGGCATTATTGTTATGCAATATCAGTTGAGAAAACCAGTGACTGCGACCACATAAATGTGGTAATGTTATCAAAATTACATACCATAAACTGTAATATGCAAACTGTATCATAGATCCGCATAATAACCAAAATAACTGTTGAAGATATCCAGGGTAAAACCCTCCAAAATACCAAAGAAGAGCTGCGACTACCACAACCGCCAAATAAACAAAAAATGGAGAAAAGGACCAAAACATATCCATATACCATAGACGACCCCTCAATCTATGAAGGGCCTATGATAAAATTCCCAGACCAAGCCATCAACATATTCTTTAATCTTGCGGATCCCTGTCCCCAACAGCAGCCTCGCTTTCGAAGCCCGATCCGCCTCTTTGTTATTTTCCCTGTAGACATGCATGCATGCAAAGTTGTCAAATGAAGTAGTAGCATTCCTGATAGCAAACAAGATGTGTGTGAGTCTGAGATTGTGACAGTGTTGTGTTCCCGAGACCCACTTAACAACATTCAGTGAGTCCCCATAAACCATTAAATTGTGACAGCCCATCTCAAGAGCATAGGTGACAAGAAACTTGAGACTTAAAATCTCTGCAAGGTTGTTACTCCCATCCCCCAAACCCAATGACATTTCAAAGAAATGTACAGGTGAAAGAAATAGCAATGCCCCTCCACCACAGAAGTTATTTTGGCAGGCACCATAAAAAAAACCCAATGGCTGAGAGCGATCGATAATCACCGGTTGAATGTCCCTGAAGTTACCAGAATGCCTACTCCATTTACAAGACAGATAGAGCCCACAACAATAAATAGCGGTCTGTGCAGGCAGATAGGATTTATCCATGAATACAAGTTTGTTCCTGGCAATCCATACCCCCCACACAACTAGCAGGGGCAACGCTCTGTAATCACAAAAGATTGGGTTTTGACACCACAACTTCCATGCATCATTCAATGACACCCCTTCCCAACGAAATAAGACCTTTAGCACCCTGGAAACGACCTCCCAAACTACTTTGATAAAAGAGCACTGAAGAAAAAGGTGTCCGACCGTCTCCTCACTCTGTCAACATAAAATGCACCAACCCGACCCATGTTTATTCTTCTTCCGTAGAAAATCCCAAGTAGGCACCCGATTCATAAGAATACACCATATGAAGAGTCGCGTCTTGTGTGGACATTGAATTTTCCATAGAATATTCCACCACCAAACCCATTCCGCCAGCGCCAAGTCAGCACTGATCCTCAGATATCCTCCTTTGGGTGTGTAGGTACCCGAAGGATCCACATCCCAACATAGCTCATCATCATGTTCTCCTAGGTAAATATGATCCAGATTGAGAGCCCTGAGATATTGAGCTAGTTCCAACTCATCATCATCCTCTAATCCAGAAGAATTGGCCGAGAGCCAAGCATGTCGGCCCAGAAGAAAAGCATCTGGATCAATCAGTTGATGAAGAAATAGTATGCCTCTCCGACTTAAGGCATCCAAAGTCCCCACCGGAAAAAGATGTTTTTGTTCACATCCCACCCAAGGATCTCGCCCAATCCGAACCTTATGACCATTTCCAACATCCCAAGCCAAATATTGCTCAATAACATGGAAAGATGCTATCACCGCCTTCCAAATAAATGAGCCTCCCAAATGTGATTTGAGTGTTTTCTGAATCCAACTATCAATCATATCAGGAGCAATGTATTTGTGTTGAATAACCTGTGCCCAAAAACCCCCATATTTGATCAGCCTCCACCCACACTTAGCGGCTAGAGCTTTGGAGATAGAAAAGATATTCTTCAAACCCCATCCCCCCAAGGCTTTAGGGATAGCAATCTTATCCCACCGAACCTAGGGAGCTACAAATGCATCTTCCTTACCACTCCAAAAAAAATGGAAACACAGTCATCTAGATTGTTCCAAAATGCCCCGAGGAATCCATGCCAATGACATCCAGTATACCGGAATATCCTCCAGCATCGATTTGACCAAAACTAGCCTCCCAGCTCTGGACAACTAGTTATAACTCCAACATCTCAATCTCTTTTCCAATTTTTCAATCAACCACAACCAATCCTGTTTCTTATAATCATTAGGTTTCATATTAAAACCTAAATACTTTAGTCCATCCTGTAAAGTATGTGAGAAGGGAAAAAGATGAGTGTAAGCCTCCATTTCCTTCGCACAGAGGAGGTTAGTAGTTAGAGTGGACTTACCCCCATTAATTTCCATCCTTATTTCTCTAGAAAATAGATCCAAAATCTCCTTCAACTTATGTCCACCCCCAAGAGAGCCTGAGCAGAAGATGAGGATGTCATCAACAAAAAGTAGATGGGTAATGAGAAATTCCGGAGCAACTCGAATGCCACAAAAGTGTCCAATCCTCTTGGCCTATTTTATATCCCTACTCAAACCCTCCGCAACCAACAAAAAGAGCAGAGGAGATAAAGGACATCCCTTATGTAGCTCATAAGCCAGCTAATGAAATTAATGTCAAACCCCATATGAGTAAGTAAAAGATGTAGATAAATCCAATTTACTTTATCATAGGCCTTTGACAAGTCAATTTTAAGAACAACCCCCTTCAGCTTCTTAGTTTTAATACTGTGCAAGCCCTCCTGAGCAACCCCAATGGCTTCATGAATCTGATGACCTTCAAAAAACCCAAATTGCTCCTCCGAAATGTGTGTTGAGAGGATAGACTTAAGACGCCAAGCAATTATTTTTGTGACAATCTTGTAGACACGGTTACATAAGGATATGGGATGGAAATCATTCAACGATGATGGAGTGTCCACCTTGGGAATTAATGCTATGAAAGTAGAATTAATGATAGCTGGGATCCTTCCTTCATGTCGTGTATCTTCAACTAGTCATAGTAGATCATCTCCAATGAAATCAAAGAGACCCAGGAAGAATTCAATAGTCCACCATCAAGCCCAGGGATTTTGTCTTTCTAAAAACAAGAACTCTTTCAGTTCATCAGCCGTAATAACATCCATCAGCATTCGGTTGTCCTCCGCTTCCACAAAACGTGGAAACAATTGTTCCATCCTTATGACTTCTTCAATATTAACCCTGTCACCAGCATTGAAAATATCCCGAAAGTGATGAGCCCTCACTCGAGCCATACCATCAAAGGTATGATGAGAAATACCCAGGTGATCCTTCAAATTCCATATAGTATTTGCAGATCATCTCCCTTTGGCATAGGCATGAAATAATTTGGATTTTTCATCACCACTTTCTAACCAAATAGCCCTACTCTTTAAGTGCCAAGTCTCCTCCATCTCCAAAAGAATGATGTTCCTGCGTCCTTCCAACTGAACCAAATTCTCCTTGGAATCAGGGGTCAAAAAACTACTCCCATCACTCAAAGCAATGGCCGCTAACTCCTCTTCAATCAACTTGAGCTCATGTTCTTCCCTGAGTCTTTTCTCAGCCACCCACTGTTTGATCGGACCCTTCAGGTGTTTGATGTTTTCATCAAATGAAAAGCATCCGAGATGTTGATCCCAGGATGGTAAGGAATCCATACAGAATGAAATAATTCAAAAAAAGTAGGATCCTTCAGCCAAGTCTTATTAAATTTCAAAGGTAAAGGCGGTTTAACAGGACCATTCTTAATTTCAATAAAAATAAGAACATGGTCGGACCAACCCCCCACCACCAGCCTAGTGATGAATATGAAAAACAAATTCCACCAGGTGATCCACGAGCAGGAATTTGTCCAATCGTTTCGCAATCCTATCATCCCCCACCCGATTGTTTCTCCAGGATGGTTTAAGACAGACAGGTTCAACATCCACCAAATTCCCTTCAACCAATTTTCTAATAAAAAATTATGTAAGAGTGTCCAGTTGAGCATGAGGACCCCATACTTCAGCCTGTCCCAAAGAAAAATTAAGATCCCCCCCCAAAATCACAGAATCACCTTTAATCACAGCTTTACTCAATAGGGACTCCCAGAAGGGAATTCTATTCCAATAAGGCCCATAAATGTTAATAACAGTTAACTCCCTATCAAAATCAGAAGTTCAGAAGAACAATCCCAAAACAGATTCCATCCCCCAAAGATTGGAGACCAGGATACAAGCCTCCCTCCATCCCATAGCTAAACCAGCAGATCTACCTCTAGCATCCGAAGCCTCAAAATGCCAGCCCAAAAACCATCTTTTTAACTTCGCAATAACCTCAAAACCCACCCCCATAGTTTCCTGCAACAAAAGTATATCCGGATGCTCATTTTCAAGCACCCTCCGCAAAGCTGATCTTTTTGAGGGACTAGCAAGACCTCGACAATTGTAGGACATAATTTTCATTATCGCCCCTTTTTCAGGGCTTGCACAGCTCTAAGTGCCCGTTCAATGGATTGTTGTTTCCCTTGAAGAAGATCTAAACATGCTTTGGACTTTGATTTAGAAATATAAGACTGTCGACCTCTTCCCTTGGCCAAGCAAACCCTGCCTTTCCCAAGACCTCCGACAATTTTTTTTGTGGAAGAGTGAAGAAAATAGCAAGAATGAGATGATCCAGTGGGGGACTGTGGCGGCTCCATAGGGATAAAATAAACATGGGAGTCATCGGAAATCGGGGAAGGGGGGACCTCCTGGAGGAGAGGTTCAACGATAGTGACCACCGTAGAGGAGCAGGTGGTGAGGGAGGAAGGAAACAAGAGTTGGGAGGAAATATGCAAGTTCTTCAATCCTTCCATCCAATCGAGACCAGGAATGGTTAAATTCATAAAAAATAAATTAAAGGATGAAGAGAAAGGAGAAGGAATAGTACCTGATGTCATGGTCGCTGGACGAAATAGTGAATTCAACAGAGCACCATTAGCCCCGACTGAGAGAGACGTAGGTTGATCAATAACCAGTGTAGCATTCGAGGCATTCACTGGAACTTCTGCATCTTCGAACAAAGGAATCTCATCACCCCGAGACGAATCTTGAAAACCAACTGGAACCTGAGCTGGAAAATAATGTGTTGAATGCGCTGGATCCTCATGATAGTTGTCCATCTTGTCCAGTATCCGAGAGGGAGAGCCATTCTTCATACATAGCCGGAGCTTACAATCAATAGCAGGGTGACCATACTCGTGGCACCGTCGACACCGAAACATAACATTTTCATAATCTAGGAGTTGTGGAAAGACATAAGGGCCCCAATGAAGATCCATGCCATCAGCAAGTCCATCCCGCACATTTATGCTAACCAGAATCCAAGAAACCTTCTGTATCTTAGAAGTAACAAAGGAAAAATCAACATCCAAATAGGACCCCAAAAGGTTACCTATGTTCCTGAAATGTTCTTCAGACCAATAGTGCAGAGGGAGACCAGGTAAACGAACCCACAAAGGAATAGTATCCAAACGTTCACGGCTGGCATCGAAAAGAGGCTTCCATGGTTTTAGTAATAGGGGAACGTTCACCAAGATCTAATTTTTTCCCAGAGCCCATAGTGCATGTTCCTCCATGGTAAAGTTAAAAGCAAACCAACATCTAGAGAGGGCCACCACCTCTGGAACATATCCAATATGATCCAACTAGTACTTTGATGCCTAATTGATAACCATCTTAACGGCCACCGCCCAACCATAAACCCTACCAACTAGCACCGTCTTGACCATCATCAAAATATGTTGGAACACTATATCCTCCCCCAGAGAGTAATTAGGAACCTTCCCCTTGTTTTTTAACCACTTCCGTCGCAATTTTACCCAAGAGAAAACCTCCTCGGCCCCGCCCTACTAAGGGGATGAACAATGCACCCTGTCAGAAACAGGGCTACAAAAACCCCTCTGTTCAATGGAGCCAAAAGATTGGCAATGAATCCTGCATCAGGAAAATGTGTCATGCCCACAATAACGCTATCCACTGAGCCCTGAGGGTTACAACCCACACCAGTCCCTTCAGAGACATGGCCCGAAACCGACCCAATAGCTGAGTTCAAGAAACATAGTGAGCTACCAAAGTCCGATGGAGACCCCACAGGAGAAATAAGGGGAAAATGCGAGCCCGAAAAATCCCAAATGTTTCCACCCCGGTCTTCCACAGTTAAGACCCCATCCAGAACCGAGGAGAACGGAGCTCCAAAAGACTGACCCGGCACAGCAAAAAAATCCTAACAACCCTACAAAACAGTAAAACCAGGGTTTGAGGTTAATTCCAAAGGCACATTCCGTTCACCCCCACACACACTAGGAGACCAAGCACCAACCACATCCCGAGGACCGCCAGGTGGTGAGGCCCAAATATCCCCTAGAGCCAAATGGTCAATGCTATAGTCAAGTTCGCCCCCCATCTCCATAGCAGCTTAAACAGGAGAAAAAACCATAGTAAAATGTAAAAAGATTAGGGTAGAAACATGGTTATTCACCATAATACCAACATGCCAAGAAAGCAATGGGCTGATCACATGTGTACACGCCATCTCAGTAGCCGTGCAGGATGCCTGTCAACGTCAGGCCCTCGGCAGGCCTACCGCCTGCAAAACCCTAGGAAAACCATGCCGCCATCCCTCCCAAGAATTTGAGAGCTTTTTCTTACGCCCGTTTTTAGTTATTCTCATTCTAGCACAACAATTCAATTCGTCACCAACACTTTCAATTATCTTGGTAAATATATTTTGTTTGTTAATAGAATTTGGATTTAACATTGTTAATTATCTAATTCCTAGAAAATTATAGGTTGTATAAAGTTTCAATATTATCTGGACAAATAGATTTGGATTTAACATTCTTTAAAGATTAGTTATCTCACATTGATAATTGAAAAAATCTTACCTCGAAAAAAGTATTAAAAAATTATATTTATTTCTTCTTCTCACTTATGATGTGTTTTGTAAATAAATCTATACATACTCTTTTTAAACAAACTCTTATTTAATATATAGTAAACAAAAATCCAAATTATAAATAATAAATCTTCAAACAAATGAAAGTATTAAAAATTAAATTATATATATATAAGAGTTGGTTAATTACAAGTTTTTATAAAAACAAAATGAGGAGTAAGTAGTTTTCTAATCTTTACAATTTTACCTCGTCAATATTAACTATTTCCTCTTCACTACCATGAAAAAAAAAATTGTCATTTATTACAATTATTTTCTTATTAGTTTTAAGTTTTTTAAAAACCAACCCAAACCAAAATACCATATGAGAGACGAGCTCGACTACCAAGTTGTGTTGAATAAGGTACCCCCTATTGTGCTCATGTCCACAACTGGCCTGATCCATGTATAAGTCGTTCGCTCCAAAACCCTTCTGCTTTCACTGTCTCCAACAATCTTCTTTCAGGACCAATACGAGAGGCTCTAAGTACACATTTGATTATTCCTCATTTGAGAAGAATCCCAAGCAATACAAAAGAGACTTTCACTTAACATTAAATCTTAAATCTTAATGTTTTTTTGTTCTTGGAAGTGAGCTCTTATGATCGTATGGGTTTTCATAGATTGCAAATTGTATGTTTCTAAAGAATTTCATGATTATAATGTGTAATTGAATTATGGCAATGTTGCTTCATTGTTAAAGCATTATGTTGAGGTGTTATGCACTGCTTGATAAATGCATTTCTAACAACAAAACATATTGGGGTTTGCGAGAGCCATGCCTATGGTTAGTTGGCAAATTTGTCTTTTGACAATCAATTTCTAGTTCTATTCTAATAAAAAATATAGTAACATATACATTCTTCCTGCCTTCTTATAATTTTCAAAAACTGAATTGGATGAAATTCATTTATTTTTGTTATGATCTTGTTTGAATAACATACTCAATTCACTACTACAAAATTATTTTCCTTACATTTACTGTTAAGTTAACCTATCACAACAACATGTAGCAATGTCGAAACCCATGTCGCTCTTGTAGTTGTTATGGATTACCTATAAAAGGTTAACCCTAACTTTCTCTAAGAAAGTAAATCTGAAGACATCGTGAACATTAGAAACATATCTTATACATGTGCATATTTGGCTTTTAAGAATTGGTCATCTCATAGTATTCGTTATTGTCTCTGTGTCTGTCTCAGTGCATCGTTGACACGCCTTCAAAGTCTTTGACGACATCTGTCCAGAGTGGCGTCCACTCTCACCCAGCGAGAGACGTGTCAAACTGAGGCGCTCCCCTCCCTCATCTTTATGATTGTTCGTTATTGTTTGTGTCTATTTTGATGCATGGTGACAGGCCTTCAATGTTTCGGCGACATCTGTCCAGAGCGGCGTCCACTCTCACTAGCGAGAGACGTGTCAATCTGAGGCGCTCCCCTCCCTCATATTTATAAGGGACACTGTCTCTCCTTTTCAACACAAAGTTTAGCGCAGCAGTACTACCATTTGAGAGCATTGCATTACCATTCAAGAAGTCCAGAGATCGATCTTGTTATTCAGAAAGATGGCGGATCAGTACAAGCAATATGGCCAGGAGAAGGCTGGACACGCTCAACAAACAACTCAAGTAATTATTTATATTATTTATACTCTATCATTCTCTTTAGTCTCTACTGTTTTAAAAAACTGGTGTTGGTTTTATTGATGGTATTGTATATATTGTTGTTTCGAGCAGGGGATGATGGGGACTGCTCAGGAGAAGAGTGGTCAGATGAAGGATATGACTCACCACAAAGCTTCTCAGGCGACTGACGCGACCAAGGGGATGGGCCAGTCCGCCATGGGTACAGCTCAGGGAATGGGTCAGTCCGCCATGGGTTCAGCCCAACAGGGGAAGGAACAAACTGGCTCTTTCTTCCAACAGGTTGTGCATCGTTTATCAGAAAATATTGTATTGTCGGTTTTAAGGAGCAGATTCAACAGATTTAACTATTGAATTTGAAAGGTTCAACAGATTTAACTATTGATGTTAATGTGAATGTGTAATGCAGGCAGGGGAGAAGGCGAAGGGTGCTACGCAGAGCGTGATGGAGGCTGTGAAGAGCCCCTTTGGTGGCACCCAGCAGAACAAGTGATCAGCACTACGGTCTCATGCTGAGCAGAACAAGTGATCACCACCACGGTGTCATGCTAAGCCTTACTGTGAATGCAGATTGTAATAATTTTCCCATGTTTATCAATAATAAAATGACATGACAAGCAGATGTTGAGATTGTGTATATGAGACGAATATTTTGAAATTTTGCTCTATTTTTCTTTCGATTTCCATCATTAGTTTCGGTACTTTTATAAAGTTTTCAACATGGATTATGTTAATTTGATCTATAATTTGCCTATACAATTTGATGTACAAATGATTTGTTTAGTTTCCACTCCCATATCCACGAGGATTTACGGTGATCTTTAATAATCTCCGTAAAATTCATTGCTCTCCATAAATGAGTGGAGCTAGCGATTCATCAGCATCTGAGAAGTAACACCTCATTTGGGTTAATGTGTAGTTTGATATGTATTTCAAGAGTGTGCCTAGCGGTATCTGAACTTTGCTATGTAGGGTTCCTTCTCTTGTTAACAATTAATAACATACATGTGAGATCTCACACATTCCAGGTCACTGTAATTTTTAGCATACATAAGCATTACAATGCCAATTTCATTAATCATTGATAATAAATCAATTAACAACATTTCATTAATCATTGATAATAAATCAATTCACAACATTTCATTCATTTTTCCAGCGTGCATACACATTACAATGGCAATTTTAATTGATTAATAATAAATCAATTAACAGAGTTTCATTAATTGTCTGAATGGCAACTGTAATTTTTATTGATAATAATCAATTAACATCATTTCATTAATCGTTAATCAATTAACAGAGTTTCATTAATTGTCTGAATGGCAACTGTAATTTTTATTGATAATAATCAATTAACATCATTTCATTAATCGTCAGACAGGTATAGGATGTAGAAGGGACTCTAAAGAATTCAGGACAGAGAGAGATTTAGAATGGCCACTAACTCACAGAGATTAATCGCAAGCCACTGCTCGCAAGGAATCCAACTATTTGGGTTGTTGTCTCCAGTGGCATTGTTGAAAACAACACTTTATTTTCAAACTATTTCGGTTGTCTCCAGTGGCATGGTTGAAAAAAACACTTTATATTCGAAATCATTATGAAAATATCAAACAATACGTTGATGTTTTTTCATTTTCAAATTCAATATGTTGATGCTTTTTATTTTCAAATTTAATATTGATGATATCAAGAAAGTGCGCATAAATAGGTATATTTTTTATTTTTAAATTCATATTGAAAAAAACACTTTAATTTCAAATTCATTAGGAAAATATCAAAAAGTTCTAAAGAAAGTATGATTATGATTATCACCTTGGATTATTTAATTTTTTTTTTATTTTTAAATTCATATTGAAAAAACCTTTAATATCAAATTCATTATGAAAATATCAACAAAAGTAAAAAAAAATCGAAAGAGAGAATGATTATGATTATCACCTTGGATTATTTGACTTAAAACTCTTTATTTTCAAATTCAATATTGAAATTATGATAAATTTTCAGAGAGAATATGATAACCACCTTAACGA
This sequence comes from Larix kaempferi, assembly GCA_027924585.1. Lineage (NCBI taxonomy): Eukaryota > Viridiplantae > Streptophyta > Pinopsida > Pinales > Pinaceae > Larix > Larix kaempferi. The sequence goes on from BSBM01000089.1 coordinate 30,068,002, forward strand.
TATGTTTCTAGTTATGAAAGATAATGAAAGTTTTTTTTTTCAGCGAAAAAAGCTACTATTGATATTCAAGGAGAATCATATAGTACAATGATCAACTTGATTCATGATCTGAATCATTTAAGGACTTTTTGATCACATAGTCTTACTTAATCAATCAAAATCAATACATTCTTTCAACATGGACCCAAACAGATAGGCTACACGCCTCTACAAAAACAAGAGAAAAAGATTTCCAGCAACTTAGTCAAAAAAGTAGATGTCACCACAGTCCACAATGGCATTTTCCAGCCATTCTTCCCAGATAAGATGACCTTCAGAGCCCTCCAAAGCCTGCTTTGATAACTTATCCGCCATCGAGTTGTTTTCTCTATAGATATGCTCAAAGGAGATATTATGTTGCAATGAGATTTCTCTTTGAGTACGGATGCATCAATGACAAAGATTAGTGACATTGAGTTTAAAATGCCCCATTGCCCACTTAATTGTTACACGAGAATCTCCATAGACTTTGAGATTCACTAATCCAAAAATATTTGCCAGTTTTAAGACACACCAAAGAGCCAAAAGTTATGCTTTCATGTTCGTGCCAACTCCACAATGGAGTCGAACAGAGAAATGATGATCTTCATTGATAAAAATTACTCCTCCTACTGCGCAAATCCCATTTTGCGATGCCCCATCAAAAAATAAGACTAGTTGATTTACTTTGAATGAAAAGTTATGAACTTTGCCAACCTTGAAGTTGTGCTCATCATTCTTATAAGCTAAAAACATCTTCAAAGCAATCGAACCACAAACCTTTTCATCTAGCTGTAAGTTTTGAAAGATGGCACAATTTCTCGTGTACCAAATAGCCCAAGAAATACAAATTGCGATGATGAAAAAAGGCTTACTATTTCTGAACCAATTTAATAAACAACATTTGAACTCTGTCACGTCCCCATTTTGACCCCATTTGCATTAAATCGTAAATGATGTAAATATTGTAACTTAATCATGGTGAGGAGCTCAAGGCCAAGGCCCCACCATTGATTTAGCATTTTACGTACCGGAAATCAAAGAGATAGATGCCTATGGTTCTTGTGCTAGAAGGGCACGATGTAAATAAGACATCATGTAAATACGAATTTAATGAAAGATACCCACAACCAGCTATGCAATGCAACAAAGAGATGGGGGCATGATCTTTACAAGGAATAGGGAGGGAAAATAACCAAACCCTTGAGCCATGGTGTTAAGCAATTTCATTGAGGAAACCCATGAACTCTCAACTACCCATTTGGTCTCATGCACCCAATCTTTTAATTCTTCCAAGAATTGGTTGAGGCAATTAATGCCTTGGGATGGGAAAGGTATGGCTGTCAATTTTCGTGTATGGGCAAGACAGCAACCTGGGAAATCAAGTTTTGGCTTGCTGGGCAAGAAAACCCCCACGAAATTGGCCCAAAGTCATTCTTCACCCATGGCCATTCTTCCTCTCACGTAGACTGAGCTTACTGGAGTTGATCCTCACGTTTTTCGCCATAACCCTGCGTTTTTGCATGTCCAAGAACTCATTTTTGGTATTGTGTAGTAGCTAGGAAAGGAGGGATGCGATTTTGGGCTGAGGGAGAGGTCGTTTTTTCCCTTGGGGCATTTTTCTAGAATGGATTGCTCTCCTAGTTGAATTTAACCAGTTTGCCAATTCGTTTTGAGTCTACCCACGTTTTTCCTGAAGCTCAAGAAACCCCATCTCGTGCATTCCACTATTGAAACGTTTTTCTCATGCCCAACACTTACATTTTTTGCTGTTATATGCATTCCTCTCCTAGCAACCTCAGAAACCCAATTGCTGGTTGGTATGGCTGATTCTGGTGTATCTATGGTTATGTGAGACCCTGTTGTTCCCTAGTTCCTTGTGGAGATCATGCTCAGCTCGGGGGTGGCAGTGATGCTGAGAGATTAAGGAGCACACTGGCCTACGGTTGGGTGGAACGTTGCAGAAGCGTAGCTGGTTGCTTGGGACTACTTCATTAAGATAAGTATCCTCTTTTGTTATCTTTCAATTGTTTAATGGATGAATATCTTGAATGTAAAATGAATGAGTAATTGAAATTACTTCTGCTGTGTATAAACAAATACTTATGCATCCTCATATGTCTTGCATGCTTACTTCATAAGTACATGGGGCTAGATCCCCGGTTTGGGATCACGATCCTCTCCATTGCACTAGTATAATGGGAGGGGACGTGACAAACTCACCAACATCCCAAGGATGGGTAATATTCAAATTTGCAGAGACAAAGGCCTAGACTTTGTTAGTGAAGTTGCAATTGACTAAAATATGCTGAGAAGACTATATTGAAACCAAACAAAGGCTACACCTGCTTGGGCCAATCCATCCACGCTTAAGCAAATTCTCCCAAGTCTTGAGTTTGTCTTGAATAGCTAACCACAAGAAACATTTTAATTTTAAAGGAATAGACCACTTCCAAAGTCTCTTATACCACCAATCTTGAGGGAAAATATAGTTGTCTTGAATTATTCTTAAATATGTTGATTTGGTAGTGACTATTCCAGAATTAGCATTCCCACTCCAAACCAAACGATCAAGATCCAAATTAATTTTCACACCAACTGAATTTAAGGATCTGATAAAATGATCCCATTCAAACCCAAAACATCCAGAGAGTCCAAGGTCTTTGGAATTCATCCACACAATAGAACCAGCCTCATCATTCCTTTGTCTACAAATTCTGTCGAGGGTATTCAACACAAGAACCTGTAGGTAATAAATTAATGTATTAGAAAGCGGATAAGAATCCTCCATTCCTAAAACTAGATCCAGACCGATTCTAACATTAGCTCCAGATCCCACTTGCCAATAGAGATCATGTTTGATCCATTTGAATACTTTCATGAAACCCCTCCAAACAGGAGAGAAATTCCATCCCATCATCTGCAGATTTCTAAGCCAAGTAAGCACATTCGGCTTTAGATATTTAATTTGCATAATCCTGAACCAAAGGGTAGTCCCAAAGATACATCGCCAAAGACTTGTAAGCCTAAGAGATGCACTAAAAGCTTCCAAGTCTTTGATTCCCCAGCCCCAAAATATTTCAGGCCTTGAAAGGACTTGCCAAGCGACCATTGGCATTTTTACAAAATCAGAATTTCCTATCCAAAGAAAATTGAACAAACATTTTCTCATAGAATTTATGATGGAAGTTGGCACTTCAAGTAATGAAAACCAATAGACAGGAATGCTAGAAAGCATTGTCTTGACTAAAATGAGCTTTCCACCAATGGACAGAAGTCTAAAAGACCAATGTTTGATCCGATTCTCTAATTTCCTCAATAGCCAGAACCAATCTTTGATAAGGTAATTGTTAGGTTTCAATAAGAACCCCAAGTATTTGAAACCATCCTCCAAAGGGCAACACTGGAAGGGAAGGAAGGAATTAATACTTCTCAGAAGTAGTTCATTTGAATTGAAATGATAGAAACTGGATTTTGCCGAGCTAACCTTCATGCTAGATGCATTGCAGAAAGTCTGTATAATGTTTTTGTACATTTTCCATTCTGCTACTGATTCCATACCCCCCACCAAAACATCATCCGCAAATAGAATATGACTGCTCACATAGTCTTTGGCCAACTTAATACCTTTGATCCAACCATTTTCGAAAGCTTGTTTCACTAACCTGCTAAAGCCATCCATCACTAGAATAAAGAGAAGTGGGGAAAGAGGACATCCCTGTCGAATGCCTCTTGAGCAGCTAAAGAAGGGCGATGGAGATCCATTAACCAACATTGCAATATTCATCGAAGTGATGCAAGCCATGATCCACCTTATCACCAGAGGAGGAACACCAATCCTTATCAAAATTAATCTCAAAAAGTTCCAATTGACCCGATCATAAGCTTTCTCTAAGTCCATTTTAAGCAAAATGGAGTTCATCTTTTTTATTTTGATGTTGTGCAACAACTCCTGAGCTATCCCCAAGGCATCATGAATCTGTCGCCCAAATAAGAAACCATATTGTTCTGGAGATATAAATTATGAGAGAGCCGATTTCAATCTTTGAGGAATTATCTTGGCAATCAGCTTGTACACAAGATTGCATAAGGCAAGTGGGCGAAAATCCCCAAAAGAAAGTGGCTTGTTACTTTTTGGGATAAGAGTAACAAAGGTTGAATTGAGTCCTCCAGGAATGGAACCATTTACCCTTGAGAAATTTACCAAAATTTTAATCTCATCACCCATTACATCAAAAAAATGGATGAAAAGCTCCACTGGCCATCCATCTGGCCCAGGGCTTTTCTCTTTAGCAAATAATTTTAAGGTGTCCTCGATTTCAATCAGTGAGACTTCCTTTTGTAAATGATCAACATCTTGTTCATTAGAAAACCTCGGGTAAAGCCTAGCCACTTTGATCTGATCTTGTAAAACACAGTCGCCCACATCATTATAAATGTTTCCAAAGAATTTGACTGCTTCCAATTTTAGCTGATCAGGCCCAGAGATCAGCAAACCCTGGGCATCTTGGATTTCCCAAATGGTGTTCATATTTCTTCTAGCAGAGGCAAAAGTGTGAAAAAAATTTTAGTTTTTATCCCCATGGGCTAGCCAGATGGCTCTGCTCTTGAGACGCCATTCTTTTTCCTCCTGGACCAGCAACTCCTCTTTTTTTTGTTCAAGATTTTTCAAAGCTTCGAATGACTTATCATCTAAGGAGTTTGAGAAGTTATCTTCAAGAGCTTTATGAATTTTCAATTCCAACTGAGTTAACTCTAGCTGATCTGCCAACTTTCTGTTTTTAATCCAGACCATAATAGCCTCTTTTAAATCTTTCAACTTATGAGAGAATCGAATCAATAAGTTGTCCTCTTGACCCCTATGATTCAACCAAAAATCTTTGACCATAATACAAAACTGATCATCATTTAACCAGGAGCTGTTAAACTTAAAGGGAGATGAATGCCTTTGCCCATAATCATCCAATTGTAACACAATAGGCCAATGATCAGAGAATTTAGTCTCAAAAACCCAAGTCCTGTGACTTTGAAAATGACCCAAAAGCTCTGACTTAATAAGAAACCTGTCGAGCCTTTTATGAACTCCAGCCTTGCCGCATCTACCATTTGACCATGCATGCCTTAGCTTCATAGGTAAGATATCTATTAAGTCATTCTAAAAAAAAAACATAGAAAAGAAATCAGCCAAATCATCCAATTTAGCCGTATGACCCCACACCTCAGAAGCTAAGCTTGTGTGATTCAAATCACCTGCAATAATCAGATTTGAAAGACTCAGAAGACCAGAGTCTTGGAGAGACACCCAAAAGATCTCTCTCCTTGTAGGGAGCATAACAATTTAAAATATCAAGAGACTGGTGACACCCACAAAAAGAACCCTTCAGGAGAATACCCCATGGAGTAGAATGGGCTTTAAAAGTGAACAGAGACGGGTTCCAAGCTACTGCAAGATGCCCCGAGAGACCACACGAATTGACAGCAACCACTTCTTGGTATTATTGCTACCTCTCGGTTCAATACTGACAATATCAAGAAACTTGGATGTCAGCTGAGTGATATGGATAATACCACGAAAGTTCTTTTAAATTCAATATTAACATTCAAGAAAGTTATTAAAAAGAGATTATATTTTGGACAAAGAGAGGAAGAGTATGATTACTTTTTTGGATGATTTTATTTTTTAATTCAATATTTACAATAAAAAAAAGTTCTCAAAGAAAGCATGAATACTACTTCTTGCATATGTATTCTAATACATAATATTGTAATGAAACCTTTACTATTATCATTTTGATAATATGATTTCATTATCATCATTTTCATAATTATTACTAGAACTTATTCAATGATTAACTTTCAATATAATTTCACCATCGTCATCATTCTTACTATCATTATATGAATATGATTACCATATTGAATCATTTCACTTGATTAATTTTGAACACATGATTTCACTGTCATCATTCTCACTATCATCACTAGAACTTTAATTAACCTATTCAATGATTAACTTTGAATATAATTTCACCATCGTCATCATCATCATTCTCAACTTCAATTAACTTATTCAGTGGAAGGAATATGTTCATAATTATTTTCTTTTTCATCTCCAATCTCATCACTAAGAATAATATCATTCTTGCTATATATATTATCAACATTCTATGAAATCTTCTTAGAAAATGATCACTATCCTCATCACTCTCACTAGAATTTCCATTTATCTCTTCAATGCAAGGATTATTACTCAAATATAGATCTTTGTCATCATTATCGGTAGTGCAAGGAATATGTTCAATCATTACTTTCTTCATATCCAATCTCATTACCAAGAAGAATATCATTCTTGTTATATGTATTTAGAATTTCCATTTATCTCTTCAATGCAAGGAATGTTACTCAAATGAAGATCTGTCATCATTATTACTAGTGCAAGGAATATGTTCATCATTATTTTCTTCATATCCAATCTCATTACTAAGAAGAATATCATTCTTGTTATATGTGTTTTCAACATTTCTACAAAACTTAGAAAATGATTACCATCCTCCTCACTCTCACTAGAATTTCCTTTTAACTCTTAAATGCAAGCAATATTACTCAAATGAAGATCTTTGTCATCAACAAGAAGAGGTGACCGACAATTTTCTACTATCCATTAGATAACTTGTCCCAAACCATGTTCCCATTGAACAATACCTCCAGAATGTCTCTTCATGTACTCAAGATCTACAATATAACTTGTTCTGAATCAAGTTCTTGTTGAAGAATACCTCCATAATGTCTCCTCATACTCTACAACTTTTGCTTCTACAGTTCACCAAGTTCCACACAAAAACTTCAAAGGGTTTCCTCCATTTGAAGCAAGACTGACCAAGAACCACGATTCAAGCACTTCAAAGTGTTTGAATCTCATGAATGGGATCACATACACTTCAAAAGGAGGATACTTTAAAAAACGTGTATGGATCTTTGTAAATCCCTTCATCGAGAAGCAATTCGCCTTATTGAGAGATTTTTGGGGGAATGATGGCATCTTTTGAGCATGCTCCTTAAAGCCTTCTCTTCACATTCTCTCTCTCTTTTTTTGGGGGGGGGGCATGGGCTCCCATGTGGTTTTTCCCTCTTACTCAATTTTTAGAGAACCTTGTGTGCATGGGTACCAAATATGGTTGCAAATCTTGTGTGGATTTTTTTTTCATTTTTTTTTTTTCAGGGGGGGTGGGCTCCCATGTGGTTTTTCCCTCTTACTCAATTTTTAGATAATCTTGTGTGCATGGGTACCTAATATGGTTGCAAATTTTCAAGACCATTTTTTTCTTTTTTTAATTATTTCACTTAGCTAGGCTTATGGGGGGAAGGTGTTAGAGAAAAAAAAACCTCTCCTTAAAATCATTCTCCTACCTAGTGACTTAGACCATGAATTCATTACTCTAGTTGGCCAAACCCCATTCAATTTGACCACCTCGGTCCCCCTAAAGCTTCTTCCAAGATCCTAAGGCCTTGAATTGCTATTTTTAGAACCATTTAAGTCTATCTTGGCATATGAAGGTGAATTCCTTCAATTAGGGCTTATTTTCCTTGATTTTAGAGCCCCACATTGCAAGTTGGAGTTATGGAGTGAATTTGGGGACTTTACTCCACTGCTTAGGGACTACATGCACCTTTTCTTAACTATAATGAGATAGTAGCGCACTCATTGAGTGCGTTTAGGGATTTTCTCCTCATGCATTTGCATGCAATTAGTTGCATGTGCATGTAGTTAGTTGCATGTGCCTCATTTAGTTAGAACTAGTGATTGAGAAGTCTTGAGTCAGTGTAACTAAGTTTAGAGAGTGTGCATGAATAACTAAGGGTATTTGGCTCTAATTAAACCTGAGTAGCACCTCTTTCACTGCATGAGTAATTCAAATTGCCTTGCTTATTTATTGTAACTCTCTTCATTCATTGAAGCTAAATGTAATGCATCATTCTCTTTCTCTCATGTTAATGAATTCTCTCTTTTGTGTGATTATTAATGTATAGCACATTTATTGAATGAATTTTTAGATTGTTGATCTCTTTCACAATATTGCTATCTTGTTTAGTATCTAGATCGATATGCAAAATTCTACAAAAATGGCTGAAAAATAGGTCACAATTAAAGTTTAGAGAGAAAAAAATAGATAGTACCATGTTGAAGATCTCAAAATGTTGATCGCGGTGGTGCTAATGGTTCATCAAATAGAGCTATGGATATCCCAAATGGGGCTATTGAAAATTGGGCCAATTTCCTATAAAGAGGGGTGGGGCCCGCATTTCGAAATCATTTGTTCCATTTGAGTTTGGATTCCCTAGGATCTCGTTTTCATTTTTTGGGAGATTTGATCACTGGATTTTGATTTGGAAATATCCAAGTAATTTATCATCTTCTTCCCTTTATTTTTGGCGGATTACTTTTTGGGTTTGGTGGTTTAATGACTTGTACTGCATACTGGAAGGGTTTTTGGATGAGCAAGCAGGTTTCTAAGGAACATCCACATGGGTATGCACGAGGTTTCTTTCGATAGTCACACATTGCATGGTAGGTTCTTTGCTTGACCGCACGACTAATCCATGTGATTGTACCCTGGATAGTGATGCAAACGTGTGTCTGAGCAATGTATGTCTTGCGTAACTTGTTCGCATGACTTTATGGGATGGAACCAAACAATTTTGTTTTAAGGTGTACATTTACTCCATCCATGAAATGTGTGTAGTTTAGTTCTTTGGACTCGTGCAGGTTTGTATTGATTTCTAAGAAAAAGCCACGCAATTTTTGTAATTTTTTTTTGGGGGGCAGGTTTCAGTCTAAATATTAATAGCTTCCTTTGCGTGTTTTTGTGGTTGCAGGATTCTTATTAGTATAGATGGATATTGAGTGTTGTGAGCACCCCTATAGTGAGATATATATAGATTTTCAAGGTGATCCTGTCGTTCCGCAAGCCCTATGAAATGAAAGGCTACGTAAGTTCTTCCTTTTCCAGATGATGAGGTCTAGCAATAACCTCATGTAGGTGATACTTGGGATGTGGGATCTATTGGGATTGTTTCCTATTTGGGGATGAGGTATTGACCTTGTACAACCAAGATATCTATTTCTTGATTGGGACACCCATGCGGGGGATTGAGGATCAAAGTCACCCATCCTTGGTTGGTTGATGAACCATTGATTGGTTAGTTTCTCAATATTGTGGTGGTTGACAAGATTATATGAGTTCTAGGAAGATATTGGTGGCCTACTTGCAATAATTGACTGTCAGGGTGGTGACAGTTGTCATAGTGAGGGTGTTGGGTTCCTCTAGGCCCCACATTATTTCGAGAGGGTAGCACCTTCTGGTGGAGGATGTTTTAAGGGTTACTTGGGTCACCTAAGAACATATGTTGGTGAAAACATGCGCTCCTTGATGACTAAGGTTGTGGTGGAGGGGCACATGTTTTTCAGTTAGGGGAGCACCCTATGCGCCTACTTGTTTGAGTGAATCCTTTTGTTCCCTCCTTCTTATAGTAGTGCCTCTAAGGCATCTGATGGAGGCTTCAAATGATTTTCTGGGGTAGAGTGATGCCCAAAGTAGGTGTTGGGAAGGTGGTCTAGATCTTCATGCCTCATTATCTATTTGTTTGGAAGCATTGATTTGGGGTTATTAAGCAGTACCCATATAATGGCATGGACTATCCACTAGTAGAAAAACATAAATATATGACTAAGAAGACTACTATAAATTGCATATAAATGACTAATTTTTTTTACGTGACTATTAGTAGTATATTGCTAGTCATTTATAACGTGTCTAAATTTATGACTAAAAATTTTTAGTCATTTATTGGTTGTTCTAATTCGTTAACTTGGTATATTTAGTAGTTTTCTTAGTCACTGATTTATGTTATCTAATAATTTATTTAGTAGTTGTAGTCATTCATTTCCATTAACAAGTAGTATATTTAGTCATTTTAATCATTAATTATCGTCAACTAGTAGTATATTTAGTAGTTTTCTTAGTCATTCATTGTTGTTATCTGGTCATTTATTTAGTAGTTGTAGCCATTGATTTCTATCAACAAGTAGTATAAGTCAGACAAGTGCTTAAAGTTTGGTCATCATCTCTTATACCACATTCATCAATTTTCTACCCGCAAGCATCCATAGCATTGACAGAGTTGTCTTTTAAACTCCTTTTGCGCTTGAATTCTCTTGTCTCATTTTACCTTTTGGTTTATATATGTATATACACATATTTTATGTTTCTATCTTACATTTTCTTTTGCTTTTGCAGTGAGTAGATGGGGGAGCAAAGTCAGTAAACCCATTAGAGGCATGAAATGGTATGTAGAGTTGCTTTGATTTGCTGAGAACTATCATGGATCGAATTCTCCCATGGGTTGACCACTGGAAAACATCATATAATTTAGTCAATTAAGCATGTGAAGTGAATGGAGCTCACTAGAGAATATCCAAATGACACCTAGAGTCCCTCTAACTATTATTCTCATGTAATCTCTTTCAAATCTATCAATGTTCCACCATGACAAGGATCCTACTATAAAATTCCAGATAACTTGTAAGAATGCTTAGATATAATGCTTTGGTGTCAAAAAAATATGATGTATGTAATTCCAATAATACCATTGTGCAAACGTTGGCTTTTGAAACCCAAAACAAATCAGCCGATGGTTTTTGAATGAGCCCTCATGGTAGCTGATGCTAAAATTTTGATGTATAAGTTTAGAAAGCAAAGTTTGGTCAAAACTTAAAGTAAGAGAAATGAATATGAACAATCAAAGCAATCCATCAAAAGGGAATGGTTGCAGCAAAGAGGATAAAATTAGAAATAAATTCCATTAGAATTACTTGCTATGAATAAGAAATTTAAAACAAACCAACAACTTAGTCTTAAAGCTTAACTAACAACACAAGCATATAATGCCAATATTTTCAAATTTCTTTCGAAACAGGTGTCACAATCAAGAGGACTAAAAGCAAGCTCATGGTCATATCATCAAAACCAACTCCAAGCAATATGAAAAATCACAAAAGTGTTATGTCAAGGGAAAAAAATCATGAAACACATCATGTAGTGCTTTGTTCTTCCAGTACCGCACTAAGTCATAAGTTTCTAAGCTCTTTTCTGTACTGACTCAACTCATTCTGAGTTGTTTTTAATAAATTTCAAGTTAATAGAATCTTTTGTTATTTCAATCAGTTTCTATGTTCATGTCTCTATATTGTTTACCTCTGTTTTACCTATGTTGCAGCATAATATTTTCTAGGAATTTAACACTAACTAGTTTTCACAAGAATTTAATTTTGTAACATAGAAAAATAATTCTACAATTCATCCATTTATAGTAGGTCTATTTCTTCAATTTCCTAAGCATATTTACTTATGCACTATTATTAAACATTTAATTAATAAAACAAGGTATGACAAAAGCAGAAGAATAATACCTAGACTTATGTAGGTTGCAAATAGTCCCCTCGCTCCAGTAGCCTTTCCCGTCCAAGCCTTTTTTTAACCAAAAATCAATAAACCACCCTGCAAACCAACTCTTATCATTCTGGCCCTAGGAAACCAGTGGGATTCCTAGCACCCGAGCCCACAAACCAATAATCCCAAGAGCAACTGTAACATACCCTTCCATCCATCCAAGGCAAGGGAGGGAACATGATACCAATCTATGGGGCTTTTCATAAACTCAGCCAAATTCATTAGATTCATACGAATTAAAACCAATGTGTGTAGATGCAATTCAACAAATATGCACGGTGGAAATAAACCTCATCCACACACATATCATATGCATACAACATATAAAAAACAGTCATCAATTTAAACATTGCAGAAGTAAATACACATCATATACTTATCTTCATTTCGCAATTGGTCCCAAGCAACTAGTTGCGTCTCTGTAGCGTTCCACCAAACCATAGTCTAGTTGTGTTCATCAATCTCTCAACACAACTGCCACCACGGAGCTGAGAATGATTCTTACAAGGAAAAGGGGACATTAAGGTCATACACAACCAATTAATCGTTCATTTGAGCCAAGCCAATCCATAGCTGGGTTTATCAAGCTACATCTGAACCCTCTTCATTTTCAGATGCTTGCACTCAAGCTCAATCATTGGGCATGGATACACATGTTTATATCATCAAAACCTACTCCAAACAATAGGAAACATCACAGAAGTGTTATGTCAAGGGAAAAAAATCATGAAACACATCAAGCCAATTTACAAGCATTTCTCCCTCCAATATTCTATTGGTCAAGTTGATTCACAATTTCAACATCCTTCCCAAAGCACTTTCTAATCATACTCTTTTCTTCTCTATATGGTCACCTCACATATAGTTGGTTCTCCATATTTATCAAGCATGCTTAACTCACCTCCCAAATTGATATTCTAACAATACCAGGCTTACAATTGTCTTAAGAAGAAGAAATTCATGCTCACGTAATGGTGGCAAGGTTGGATTAGCTATAGGGTTGAACGAATGATATGACGGGTAAAGATACTCCTAGAAAAGTGTAAAAGTATTTTCAATTGAAATTTCCTGAACATCTTCCTATAAGTTTTAAACCTGTGTAGAGAAGCAAAGCATACAGATTCTTTTAAGCAAAGAAAATATTACACCACAACATTTACACATAATACACAGAGATTTACCCTGGAAACCCTTAATCAGGAAAACCAACAAAACTTAGAGCCGCACCTTTTATTTTCTCATACTCATTATGAATCACTCACAATACAATATACGTATTCCGCGGAGTCCAATACCCTAATCCATTAACTTGGATTAGAAAATAGACCCCAATCCCTTAACCGAGATTAAATTACATATTTGTATAAAATTCCCCCAAAATAGCCGAAATCAACCCAAAACATTTGATGCTCACGGATGAAAACAATTGGTAGTCTGTTTTCGTATTGGAAACGACCTATCGGCCATTTCTGAAGGGATCATTAGGCGTGCCATTGACAAGGGCATCCCCCCCCCACCATACATATGCAAAGAATATAACACATACCCAACACTTCCAAGGAATGTATGTAGGAATAAAGGATGGTTTGAGGATACGGTTTGATTTCCTATTATTTCATTACCAGGTTTGATTTATTAATTATACAAAGAAGTCAAGACTCATGTTGTTTCAATATTACCCAAAAAACAATGCAATTGTAAATAGTTTATTAGAGTGTAGTTTCTATACATCATATCATTGAATAATTCCTTGATTGTTCATCATGTTGATTAAGACATCTCCTCGGTTCTTGATTAGTTGGTGCATCTATTTCGGCCGACAGATACCCATCAAAACAATGCAAGATGAGAGTAATGCCCACATAAAATAAATAAAGAAATCATTTTAATAAAATCATGTTGTTCTCACTTCTCACCTTTCATCCTCTAGAAAAGATGCATTTCAATTGATATGAGTTAAGGGTGGAAGATTTCATTCATGATTTATTTTAGTGCAACAAGATGGATTTCCAAGAAAAAATGGAGGTAATCTATTTGTTAGCATAAAGATGTAACCTTACTACCTAACCTTCCTCCAAACCAATGGGAAAATAGGTTCAACTTTATATGTACACCTCATCATGAAACTGAGTGCTTGAGTTAACAAGAAGGTCATACCTGAATGGGTGCATTCTAATCACACGTCTTTCCAATTTCATGGATTCTAGGCTTTGACATAAGCAGTGAATTCTTTCAATTTTCTTCTAGTCACGGTGATTATGAATGAATCGATTCTCTTTAATCCAATTCATTTTCTTGATTATCTCGTATGTTGATAAAACCTCATTCTTCTTATTGTACATTAATTCTCTTATAAAACTTCTAATTTTCATGCATGGGGACTAACATGCTCAAACTTTCTAGTCATTAATACATGGGATGTTAAATTTTATATCCCTTTTCACTCATGTGTATTGATGAATTTATCCCCTCACATTGTGATGATTGGATACTTCAATGTGAACCATGTAATGAGATTTTGACCCTTTACAATTTATCTTGGAAATATTTTGGTTATTGACTCAACGATCAGTCATCAATGCTTTAACTTTTCATATAGTGGTTATCCTTTTCATCCATTGGAACCTTGTTGCTAAGAACGACATTGTTCCAACACTTTGAAATTTTACAATTGTGGCATACTCTATCAAATATTTTCCAAAATTGGTTGATTCCATTTCACCCATTACAAATTCTTGGGAAAGATAAAAGGCACAATATTGAGATCATAAATATAGGGTAACGACTTGGAATGCTTAAGAAAATAGGCCTTCGTACTCACACCTTTCAAGTTAGCTAAGGATACTGAATCCATTAAACCCTACCAATAGATTTGGAAAATTCAGTGAGAGTGTGAAATAGAAGGGGAGGTCCCCTAATCCTTTGACTGATCTTGGAGGTGAGATGGAAGGGTATACTCTATTATGATCCTTCATGAATTCAATTGTATAACAAGAACTAGTTCATACAGTTATAGTCATGTTCATTTTCTTACCAAGCCTCAGATATAGTACCAAATTGAAAAATTAATTTAAGAAAAATTATTGTTCAGGTTATTTCAACATGCTCCTATAGATGTCTTATTTGTAAAATTCAAGATACCAAGATCAATCAATAATCTAGGTTTAAAACGAACAAAGTAACATATCGTCTGCAATTTTCAAAATTTCAAAGCGACAAAATGACAGTATGGGGAGTAGCTAAGCTAGATTAAAAAAATGAAAATTGAAATGACTATCTAGTGGATGTATTCAAAAGATAAACTTAATTAGCCAAGATCTTATTATGAAAGTAAGAAGAAAATAAAACCTATACAATGCATAAACTAACCTACATTGGTTCAACCAAGCTATGTGAAATCATAGAGCTAGTGTAGCCATCGAAGAACTTCCAGTGTCATAGAAATATCACAGTCATGCATAAGTTTATAGGATCTGTGGATTGTGTGGTACATGGTTAGAAAAAATATACCTATCTAAAATCTACTTACAGTCAAAATCATCAAGTATGTGCCGTGCCACAGGAACTTTGATAGGAAGATAATTACAACCAAGTCTCAATAATGTCAATAAAGCTAGAAAGAAAAGTATGTTATTCTTGTGAAAATTTCGGAGATGAATGATGTACCTCATTATGATAAGATGAAAATCTAGAATTAGTCGTCATGGAAAATATCTCGTCATTTCATTTAGAATGTGAAGAGATGATATGAGGACATAACATAACCATCATTAGATGATGAAGTTCCTCATCATAATAATTAGAGAAAATAAATACACAATCCATACAAGTAACACAATTTATACCCTGGGAAAACCCATTATGGGAAACAGGCCAACCAAGAATGAGGAATATGCCTTTTCCCTTTTATATAAAATGTCAATACAAAGGAAATGATACTCTCTATGGAGTTACCTATGACTCTACGGTCAGAACGACTATCGCAAGATCTCCTACCTCCTCTGTTATGCTCTATAATCCACTCCCATGATGTTTCTAAACTATGGAACAATACATTAAAATCAAAAGAATGGAACCCCTTCTTCTCCTAATGGCCAAGTATTTAACATAGCTCGATAGCGTCTAGGGTTAATTTTAGGGTTTTGGCATGCCTTGATTCTTGATTAGGGTTAGGGTTTTGGACCTTCTAGAATTTTCTTGAAAGTACACACATGAATAGCTTTGCATGTGTAAAAAATGAGAGTTGACTCTGGAATCCAATTGGTACCATGGTGGTCAACTGGATCAGTAAACTAGCAGGAGGCATACATTTTTCATATAAACTCCATTTGAGGCTATTCTTGGACAATTGGAAAGGTATTAGAGGGTAGAATCGTGTTTATGGGAATTGCACAAGTGGTAAACTTTTGACCCCCAAAAAAATTGTTTATAACCTCAAACAAGCCCCAAAATATTCTAGACCCCAAATTTGCAAAACAATACCTACCCCTAAAATGGGCTCTACAAGCCAATTCATCCAAATTTTCACCCCCAAAATCACCAAAATAGATGAAAAATTATATATTTACCCATTCAGGTCATATACTTTTCTAGATGTCTTTAATTTTCATGAAACGATAAGTTATGGAAATTGGTAAAATTGAAAGTTAATGTGTGTATAGATAAGACATTCTAGGAGAATGTGTTTTTCATCATCCACTTTCTTAGTATCACAAAGGTTACATATATAAGAAAACATTTTTTTTAAATGTGTGTGGTTGTAAAAAGTAAAGGGGGAGTTAGGATGGCTCTAGGGGTTGATATTTTGTAATCATATGAGTGAAGCAAGGTCAAAATGCGATAATGTAAAGGGGGGGTTATGATATATTAGGGGGGTTGAGGGTTTGTAATAATATGACAAAAGTGAGGTCATGCTACTATAGAAGGATAAGCAAAAGGATTTAAAATATGGAGGGTTATGAAGAGGGATAGGGTGCCTATATAAAAAGATTGTATGTGAAGTACTGTCGAGAGAGAGAAATGAATTTTTGCAAGTTGACTTTTGGGTTGTAGCGTAATGGGGAAGAGGGATAGAAATATAGGTTGGTTTTTTGGTTTTGACATATTTATGGAAGTGATAGGAATTGCAATGGTATTGTATATGGAATTTTAGTGTTGTTGGTATGGGATGACTAGAAGTAAGTTAAAACAATTAAGAGAACATTTATCACATTTGAATGTCATAGAAAGGCCTTATTGAAAAGGTGACTATATGACATTTATTGATAAGTAGGTGAGGGCATATTGTTGTACCCATCCCATCTAATAAGGAGAGTGATGAGGGTCACATGAAAGCTATAGACACTTGAAACAATTATAGGAACTGAGGTTATTTTTTCTTCCCTTATTGAGGATTATGGTAGCTAGATTATCTTTGATTGAAAAGTTGAGAGTAAGAAGGAGATTTGAGGGTGGTACTACAACATGTTCTTTGGACATTAAGAGTAGGGATGGATATGTTTCCATAGGTTTTAGAAAATGGACAATATTTCTTTGAGTAGTAGAATTAGTGGATGCATGTGCCTTAGAATACTCAAGGGTTTGCTAATTAGTGTATAATGTTTTAAAAATCTATAATCTATAGCATCATGATATGGGGTTTTATGATATTGGCCATCAAATAGGACAAGAAGAGGGAGTGATGTTGCCAAGAATATTAGAAGTGTGTTATAGGGGTGTTATGCAAGGGGAAAAATTGTTTGTGGTAGGTAGGTTGTGAGCATTAGGGCTATGATCAGGGTTTGAGTTTAAAAAGGGAATGAAATAAGGACATTTTTATACTTTGTAATAGACAGGAATATAGAAAATTAATGCTTGGTTTAAGGTGGTGCTCTTAAACATTGCTACCTCATGATGAAAAATACAAAGGAATTCATAATTAAATTTTAGCACAAGGTCCTCTTTAGAATCCCTAATCTAGAGTTGTATTCAAACTTTGTGAACACCTATATATACTACTAGATACTTTAAGTTGTCCCAACTATAAACACCTAAACATTAAGTTTGATGAATAACTTGGAGGGTAAATACATATTCTAAACACTTAACAAAATGAATCCCATGTGGTGATGCACCCCAATGCATCATTGGTGGAGTGATTCTGATTAAGTTCGATGAGAATTTTTATGTAGTGTTGGATTGCAACTAAGCTTGGGCAAGTCCTTCTATGTGGTTCCTTGAAAGAAACAAGTATTGATCTTTAGTCATATCTAGGCATGCTTGCAACTCAATTGTTAGGATCTAAATCCATGAATAAAAAAATATACATGCATTTTTACATCATATTTAGGCAAGGGGATATTGGTATACAAATGAAAGGTGGAGACCCTAGTTGAATGATGTAGAGCTTCCCTAAGTGCATTGGAAATTTCATGAAATGTAGTATTGAGGCTGGATTCTTCTTCATTGGAAGAGTTTTCTTTTTGGGGATGCATTATCAAAGGGAAAATATTGTACAACAATATATTATTTTGGATATTTGAAGAATAAACCCTAAGATAACAAGTTGGCTAGGTTAAATTCCAAAGAGGCTAAGCTACCAAGAAAAATATCAATGGAGAGATATGGAATAGAAATGGAAGTAGATATGGCATAAGCAAGTCTGAGTGGAAGAGTGGCAATAACCAAAAACATTGGTAGAGCGAGATTTGCATTAGGCCTAGAGAACCAAATTGATTAAGTTGTGTGTTTAATATGGGTTTCTGGTGTGCAACTCATGGCCAAGTGAACCAATAGGAGATAAGAGATTTTAGGGTGGTGGACAAAGGTCAAAGAACCTAAAGATTAAAAATTTGTGTTTGGGAATGTAGTGAAGAGAGCCATAAATATTAAAGAAGATGTGTAGGTTGAGAGGTTGGCCTCTAGAAAACCCAATGTTAAGATGAATGGACCAAGTCTATATTGATTTTTTTGGTACTATATAGAACATAATAAATCTGAACTAGTAATGAAAATCCATAACATTAAAAACATGAAAACAAAAACATTAAAAACATTGAATAAATGGCTCACACTAATTCATTTGACGAAAGGTCTTCTTAAAATATTACAATGGGTCTACTATAAAAAAAACTACTAAATAGAAAATTATAAATGAAGATACACATAGCTCCATAGTTTGAAGAAAGAGTAAATATTGCAATGCATTCATCTCAAGGGCTAAGCGTATGCATCAAACTAATAATTAATGCAGTGGGAAATAACAAAGTGTTCCCTTAAAAGGAGGGGGCATTTCCAGTGATGCTTCCTTCTTGGTGGGTGGGTCCTCATGTTCCTTATTAGAGGTTTCCATGTTTTTTTACTATTACACAAGATTAACTCTCACATCGCAAATAGAAAATAGCCACATTAAAACATAATATCAAGTCTTTGGTGTTCATTGTGTTAAAAAAAAATTATATCCTTAATCCATCATCAAAATGTCATAAAGATGTGTCCAAGGATTATTATATATAATGAAGGAGGGATGGCATAGATATGATAGAAAGAAATAAATAAAAATGACAATTCAAACAATTTGAATTCGAAGTGATGAACAAGTTTAGGCAAGCTCTGCAACCATGGCAGCAACAAACCTAGTTTTTCGAGATTCTGAGGAAATCTAGCGGGTGGTCTAAGGTTATTTAAACTCTTTCCTCTATCATTATTTGCTCTGTCACTCTTATGGTTAGTTTTTCTAGGTTTTAATGATTTTAGTTTATCTCCCTCGACAAACTTAAAGTTGTAATGGACAGAACTCCTAATCCTCCCTTATCGTTATTCCCTACACTATTTGATGCATCGATGGCTGTAGTATCGAGAGGCCGGTCTTCAGTTCCTTTGTCCCCACCTATAGGCGAAAGCTAAGCATTGAGCTACAGAGCATTAAATGCGGACGCTCAGTCCTTAGGGCCCATTGGATTCAGAGAATCTCTAGATCCAACGAACCCTAAGCATTGAGCTGACGCATTAAATGCTCTGCAGCTCAATGCTTAGCTTTTGCCACCTATATTGAGGGAGGTGAAGTCACCCCTCTCTCTCCATTGGGACTCTTTTTCATTTACTGACAATACCTTGGAATTCGATCACCATAAAAACGGTTGTTAGGACAATAAAAATGGTTGTTAGGAGGAAAAAACCCTTCAGTACCCTCAGGAGACACGGGGAAGCTCGGTGGTTTCTCATACGCTACCGAAAACTCCAATACCTTTCTCTCACATTCTCATCAACCCTCTTTGGGAGGATGGAAAAAACCATGTGTTAAGAAAACCAACAAGATATTTCTTGCTCTAGGTGAGGACGTTGAACTTTATGAATCTATACCTCTGTCGGAACATGTCGTTGTGCGGAGGTTTGGAGACAGACGCATGAGTTGATCAAAATTTAGAACCTGGGTAAAAATGAACTTGACCTCGAAGTTGGGATATGAACCTATCGTGTATTCTCTCACCAAAGGGTGGTTGGGGGTGATTCTAGACTAGTTTTTGGATACCAAAATGCTTCTCTTAGGCATTTGGGAGTGGGATTCTTCCATTCTTTGCATTAAGAGATGGACCCCCTTTTTCGAATCCCAAACAGAGAATTTTTACAAACAAGTCGTGTGGGTAAAATTTCGAGGTCTTCCTCCGGAGTTATGGACCTTTAAGATTTTCCATTGTTTGGGAAATAGTTTAGGTACTTTCCTGAAAGCAGATATGGACTTTTTGGATTTGGGCATTCTCTCTATAGCTAAATTTTTGGTTGAATTGGACATATGAGAAAGATTGGCAGTGGAACTTGATATCTCCCTACAAGACAGAATCTGGAACCAACGTATTGACTACATTGACATCCCATACAAATGTAATGGATGCCACAAATATGGACACCTCATTAAGGTGTGCCAAAAAGGTTTTAGAAAGAAAATATGGCAAAAGAAATATTAGATGGTGGCTCAAACAATGGAGAGTACACCTGTTTCTACTATATGAGCATTGGTAGAGCATGGTCCACTTTTGGTGTCTTCGATTCCTCAGGAAGAAGATCAACAAGTTGGAGTTACGGGCCATTTTGATAACTTTCCTGATAAGTTTATTTTACCTCCATCTCTTTTTGATATTGAAACCCTGTTGGATTCTCCACTCCAGCTTTAGTGTCTTCTTCCTTCTACTCTTTTCAGCCATGGATTGACCTTTTTGGGCCCCTTATTATTGTTTCCCCCCCCGATCCTCACTTCTTCGAAGAATCATTCTGCCCTCTTCATTCCCAAGTATGACTTGGTAACTTGGGATCCCTTTTTAAACAAGGATTCCCTTCCCTTCTCCCTGGGATGGTCTTTTATGGATTCAACCCCTTTGTTCCCTTCAATTTCTTCTCCTTTGCAGGTTATGGAGTCCCTCACTAGAGAGTCCTTTCTTCCTTCTCCAATTTCACCAGGTTTTACAGGGCCCCCTTCTCCCCTGCTTAATACATCTTCACATTTTTTAGGCATGTACTGATACTAGCTCTTTAGTTCCATTATCAGTGCCCCTTGGGAGACCATCCTCTCTGATACGATCTACCCCTAATATAAAGGTCTCTAATGGCTACAATTTGAGATCTAATTCGAGTAAGTTCAAGCCATCTAGTTGAGGACTGGGCATTATTTGGTGCCTTAGTCATTCTATTCCCAGGATTAGGGGAAGGAGTCCATTATGGACTCAGCCAGGGCCCAAGCAGTTATTGATACCAGTGCAAGAAGACAAAGAAGACTTAAAGGGTTGGTTAGAGTAAGCAAACATGGGACGTTGTTTCCATAATGTTAGTTTTCTCCCTTAATGTTCGAGGGTTGGGGATGCTCTCCAAAAAAATAGCTCTAAGGAGGTTGGTGGATGTTTATTGTCCATAGGTTCTCATGCTACAAGAAATATTAGCTACAGGTGAACATATTTTGGATGACCTTAAAAGACTTCTACCGAGATGGTATTTTATTTGCTTAAATTCATTTAGTCATTCAGGGGGGCTTATTATAGGATGGTTGTCATCTTACTTCTTGATGATGAATAATTGGGATATACAGTCCGGTCTGGGAGTTGTTCTATTATATAGATAAAAAGGTATGGCCTATTCCTTTGTTAATGTGTATGGAATGTATCAGCAGCGGGAGGATTTTTGGGACCGTGTTTTGGTAGTAAGTTTATTGACAATGGAATTCTTAATCATTGGTGATGATATGAACTTTACCTTGGGCGAAGCCAAGATATGGGACCCTCAGGCCCACATACACCCCTTATTAGAATACTTTAGCAGTAAACTATCAGAACTTTCTCTTGTGGACATTCCTCCCATTCAATTGAGGCCTACGTGGTGCAACATGCAATTAGGGGAGGCTTACATTGCTAAAAGTATTGATCGATTCATAATTAATGAGGGAACTCTCCATTCTACTACTTCTATTTGTTAATGGTTCAGTGTAGGGGGTGACTCCGACCACCACCCCATTTTATTAGAAATGAATTGAATCAACAAGAAGCCATAGAGTCCATTTAAGTTCGATGTGCGGTGGTTGAAGGATTTGGAGTTTAGAGCAATGGTTAACAAAGAATGGACTCCCTTCGATAGGAACAATGTGGCTTCTGCTACTTTCCAGTTCAATAATAATTTTAAAAGGATTAAGGAATTGGAAATCCCTTGGATCGCAAGGAAAATACTTTCCCTTTCCTCGGAGCTCAGGGCCATCGAAGCTTCGTTGGAAGGATTTAATAGTAAACACCCTGTAGGATTCATTTCTGAAGAACAAAAGTAGGAAATTGTCATCATGGAAAGACACAAGAAGGAAATCCTCCTGGATGAAGAGTCCACAACTTGCCTACAAATCCAAGCCATATGGATTTAGTTGGGAGACATGAACACCAAGTATTTCCATAATCATAACAAGCATAGGAATAATGTTAACACCATATGAGACTTACAAGACGATAGAGGCATTGAATGCTCAGGTTTTCAAGAGTTGACAGAATTGGGGACTAAGCACTTCCAAGCAGTTTATTCTCAAAATTAGGAGTTTTCATTATTACATATGATGAGTCTAGTTGCATCTTACCCCAATATGGTGATGAATGATGACTCCCATAATCTCCAACTTCTTGTGGCTATGGAGGAGCTTAAAGAATCCATCCATACTATGCAACATGACAAAAGCTCAAGCCTGGATGGTTGGGAAATAAAGTTTTATGAGGCCTTTTATGGAATTGTTTGAGGAGGATATTTTGGATGCTATATAGGAGTCAAGACAAAAGAGTAGAATTTTAGCGGCTTTCAACTCGACTTTTATTTCCTTAATTCCTAAAAAGGACAAAGGATATACCTTTGATGATTATCAACCTATGTCCCTTTGTAAGAACATTTACAAAATCACAACTAAGGTGATCACAAATAGGATCAAAGGCATCCTATCCAAGGGGATTTCACAAGAACAACATGCTTTTCTCAAGGGTAGATTGATACATGACATAGTTGGGATGGCTTAGGAAGTGCTTCACTCTTCAAAACTTAAAAAATTGCCTACAGTTATCCTAAATATTGATCTTTGGCATGCTTATGATCAAGTTAATTGGACATATCTGTGATTGGTCCTTCTACAAATTGGGTTTCCAATACCTATTGTCAACTAGATTATGTCAAGTGTATAGACAATATCATTTGTTATCCTTATTAATGCCTCATCTTTGGTTTTTTTTAAACTCAAGAGAGGTCTATGACAAGGCTGTCCCTTAGCACCATTATTATTTCTTCTTATTGTGGAAGGCTTGAGCCAAGCTATTATTCATGCTAAGGAATATGGATCATTAAGATCGAACCAAATTTCCAAGTTTCTCATCTACTATTTGTAGATGATATCATGATCTTCACTGATGGTACAAGAAGGTACATCTGTAAAATCAAAAGAATTCTACATAGTTTCACGGAGGCAACATGTATGAATATCAACATCCAAAAGTCTACTATATCTATAATGAATTTAGATGATGAACTAACATATTGGATTACTCTACAAATCTTGTATAAGGTGGTGAATGTAGAACAAGGCTTATAATATCTGGGGTATGTCTTAAATCCCAATGATTATGGTGTTAAGGATTGGTCATGGCTAGTCTATAGAATAGAAAGAAAGATTTATCTTTGGTGCAACATTTGGTTAACATAAGGAGGCTGACTCATCCTCATTAAATCCATCCTAGAGGCATCACCAGTATATTGGATGACAATAGCCCACATTGTTGAAATATTGTAACTTCAAAGAATATTATATTTGTACTTTATTATTCCAGAGATGTTTCATTCCTCCGTGAAGATCTTATTGTATATCTAGAGATGTTTATTCCTCCGTCAGAATGTGGTAACTCGGGTTATTAGACTTCCCTAGCAGGGGTCGGCCCTGTATGTGTTATGTGGATCAAAGGGTTATTAGACCACCCTAGAGGGGTCGGCCCAGTCAGTTGTAATGGGGTTTTTAACCCAGTGATTAACTTGGGGCCGACCTAGCTTGTGTAAAAGACAAGTCGGAGTTGTGTATAAATAGAGGAGGTGTGTTCCTCATTTAACACACATTGCACTCACTTGTGAATAATGCATAAGTGAGAGAGAGATCTATTGTGGAGGAGAAGGAGGTCATGGTTGTAGATTACATATTTGTATTTGCTGGTCATATATATTGAGGAAGCTTTGCTAGGCTTTCTACCCCTTGAGGGTTTCCCAGGATAAATTCGTGTCTCTTGTGTTTATGTTGTGCTTGTTGTTCTTTCAATGATCATGTATATGCTATTGGTGTGAAATGGAATGTAATGCTGATATTTTATGTCTTAGCATATTGAATCTTAACATGGTATTAGAGATAACATGAAGGAAGGCAATGTATGGCACTTACGACACTTCACTTGCGACAATTTGAAGGTTAGGGTTTTGTATAGAAAAACCAGTCATCGTGGAACTTTCACTATAAATCCATTTTGGCGAAGGTTTGGGATCTAAAACCTTTACAGGTAGTAGATGACATTCCCATGTACCTTGTGTCCAAAGGAAACCCTCAGATTCGTTGTACTTTGTGAGTTATGATCAGTACAAGTTAGGGTTTTTGCCTCTTCCAGATCTCAGTCATAATCAGGTGACCTAGGAAAAAAGTTCATAACTTCGGCTAGGAAGCTCCAAATGAAATTTTGTAAAAAGTGACAGGTAGCGCACGGGATTTGCTATCGGAGATAAAGATTCAGAGGCCGAAGTTGAACCAGTGACATGTGGAACTCTGTACAAGTTCACTCTCATGTTTTATCCCATAAACAAGTCATGTTGCAACACTTGGCATAAATTTCTCTCAGAGAATCCAATTGAGGTTAGACCTATGGGGTTGGAAAGAGGACAGGTCGGGATACCACAGGAAACAGTTTCAGAGCCTTTGGATTCATAATTTCAGAGTTACACCAGAAACAATAAGGTGCATATTTTTGTCAAAACAGATTTGGATTTTGAGCACCTTCATTCTTGAATCGTCACTACTGTGGAAAATTAGGGTTTTGGAGAAAGTTGGAATTTTTGGAATCGGAGTCCACGGCTGAATGCTACTAAGAAAAATCAAAATTTAGAGACCAAGATCGAATTTTTTGGTTGGTCAGAAGGGTGGGCTTGATCAAACCCTAGTTCGGGACCTTGATCGAAAGGTGGAAAATTAGGGCTTCTGCAAAAAGTTGAAATTTTTTAAGTCTGTGACCATGGCTGGAAGCTCCTTAGAAAAATAGAAGTTTAGAGCTTTGGATCAAACCTTTTGATTGGGAAGAAGGGTGGGCTTCATCAAACCCTAGTTCGGGATCCTGTCCAGAACATCTAGAAGTTTCAAAGGCAATTTTGAGGGGTCAAATTTTGGAGATTTCAAAATTGAAGTATGCCAGCTTGGTCATCTAATCAAGGCACATCTTTCCATCCATTCAGAAGTGTGAAAGTCAAAGTTTGAATTTTTAGGGTTTCTCTAACAAACCATAATCGAGCTTCAGATCCAATTTTAGGTGGAGATGAGGCTAAGGCTTTACATAAGAAGACTACAAGAATTCCCTGATAGGTTACTAGCACAAGGTCTCTAAATCATTGAAGAGAATACAGATATTGTTTGGGTATGTTAGACATAACTAAGCATGTATCTAATCCAGGTATGTTTTCCTATGTCAAGTTAGAGTCCTACTTTGTGCTAGGATCTTAGTATACCCATGTATTGAATGATCATGACCATACATATTCAAGATTACTTAGAATCATAATGTTGTGATAATATTGAGTTTATACTAATGAATATATGATTATGTATGAGATCATGATGATGACACTAGTGCACACTTAAGCATGCATAGTGGTCAAGGATGGATAGAAGCTCATGACATGGAAGGGAAGTCGAGACCAAGAAGGATGCAACCTCACAAGACATAAAAAGATAAGTATTTGAATTGTTATTTGAATTACTGAATAGTCTATGATATTGCTCGTAATAGTTGTATGCATATTTGTATTCCTAGAATATATCATGCTAAGTGTAAGCATTCATATAGCATTGAACATTATACTACTAATATGCATATGATTGGTAAGTTGGACAAACATTCCATTGTTGATTGTCTAGAATGAAACCTCTTTGCTAACATGCTGAGAGCTGTGCACGCTCTCGATAGTATGTTTTGGTAGAGATGGAAGGATCTAGATAGCCACTGTATGCATACAGGATATGGAAAATTGTTGTGCCAAATCATTGGTCAAGATAATAGCATAACTATGTAAATCATATCTGTATGCATAATAGGTTATCATGTCAACATGATTTGATGATTATGAAGTATTACTAATCATGTACTTAATTTTGATTTGTAGGAAAGATCATGAAGAATGATGAACACTGAACAAGTGATGGATGTTCAACAAGAAGATTTACAAATCAAACATACTATAGAAAGCTTGTGGCTAGAAGATTCTCTTAGAAAGATGAAGAGGATCATGACGAGATGTTTGCTCCAAGTAGCTAGATAAATACTGTTCTCTCAATGGTGTGATTGAAGAAGAAGTGCGAATCGAGAAAACTCCCAGGATTCAATTGAAGAAAGCTCTGTACGGGTACCCAGGATCGATAGTCATTCGATGAGCTTAATGATCACCATGGGTGATGCAGATTTCAACCTTTGCTACAAGGTTGAAGATGGTATCTATATACAGAAGGAACTCACCACAGAGTTCGAATGATCCTGAGGCACATATCAGTAGACCCATCTGACGAGAGATGGCTCGGATAGATATACAGAAGATCACTCAATGCAGAGTGTGAATGATGTTCAGTCATAGAGGAAGAATTGATAGCTTCTTGACAAGCTTGGGATTTGCCAAAGTAAAGTTGATCCTAACCTTTACCTCAAGGTTATGGATGATAAACCTGTGATACTATGATTGTATGTGGATGATCTCTTTTTGACAGGGAATGAGAAACATATCATGGAAAGCAAGAAGAAGCTAGCTACAGAGTTTGAGATGAATGATCTCGGATTGATGCATTACTTCCTAGGACTGAAAGCATGAAAAGGCTCAGAAGGAATCTTTCTCAACCAAGGAAAGTATTCTGAGAATCTTGAAAAGATTTGATGTGTTGGAATGGCCACTCTCATGGGTTCCAGCTTGAAGCTGTTAGTTGATGAATCATCAGAGTTAGTGGATGTGACTCTATACAGATAGATTATTGGGTCATTGATGTATCTGATAAATACCAGGATAGATATATGCTTTGCTGTGAATACCTTGAGTCAGTATCTAGTGGAAACTAGATGTGTTCACCTAATAGTTGCAAAGCATGTGATGAGGTACCTAAAGGGTACGATAGACTTTGGTCTATGTTGTCCTGGAGATCATGACTTCAGATTGTATGACTACACAAGATGTTGATTGGGAAGGAAGTGTATCAGATAGGAAGAGCACATCGGGTGTATGTTATTGTCTGGGATCTGCCATGATCTCGTGGTTTAGCAGGAAGCAGTCTAGTGTGGTTCTCAGCATAGCTGAAGCGGAATATATATAGTTGCTTTCTCTGCTAGTTGTGAAGCGGTATGGCTTCGGAAGTTGTTATTAGGACTGTTTGACTTAGAGGTGGACTCCACTGTGATCCTATGTGACAACCGGAGTTGTATCAAGATGGCATAGAATCCACTGTTCCATGATAAGTCAAAGCACATAGAGATCCGATATTTCCATATATGGGATATGGTGTAGAAAGGAGCTATCAAGCTCGAGTTGCTGATATACATTGACCAAACCTCTATCTCGAGTAAAGTTTGAGTATTTTCGATACAATCTTGGTGTAGTTCAGAAGGACCCTCCTCGAAAGGGGGAGTTATATGGTCGATGATGATATTTGGATACTGGTATTAATGTGGATACCTGTATCGATGATGAGATTGTCTATATTGACGGTAAGGTCGATGATGAGGATACTTGTATTGATGATATGGATACTTGTGTCGATGATGAGGTTACCTATTCCGACGATGAGGTCGATGATGAGGTTTTCGGTTATGACAATGAGGTCAATGCATGGTCCCTAGTGGACGAGGAGGGATTGTATCATCCCTGGACTTAGGTCCCTGAATAGATCCGTAGACAGTTGTCTTCAATAATATGGTCCCTTGTGGACGAGGAGGGATTGTATCATCCCTGGAATTAGGTCCCTGAATTGATCCGTAGACTCTTGTCTTCGAGAAAGATGTTGGTGAATGATGTAATGTGCACTCCTAGACTGCTCAGTAGTGGGTGATCATTCACGAAACCTGTAATGATGTAATGTTCACTCCTCGATTAGCAGGTGATCATTCATAGGTTGTAAATCCTAGATTTGATCTAGGTCACACCCCAGTTGAAATAGTACTGTCTCTATGGTTGACTGGAATGATGTAATGTTCGCTCCTAGACTGCTCAGTGTAGTAGCAGGTGATCATTCGTAGATCCTGTAATGATGTAATGTTCTCTCTTGGACTGCAGCAGGTGATCATTCACAG
Organism: Larix kaempferi; assembly: GCA_027924585.1. Taxonomy (NCBI): domain Eukaryota; kingdom Viridiplantae; phylum Streptophyta; class Pinopsida; order Pinales; family Pinaceae; genus Larix; species Larix kaempferi. The sequence continues at coordinate 30,096,569 of BSBM01000089.1, forward strand.
GTGATAAAATCCTAGATTTAATCTAGGTCACATCCAGTATGAAAAAGGACTTGCACTGTGGTCAGGATTGCATCATCCCTGAACGCTTGGTTCAAAATGTACGTGATGGGGATTGCATCATCCCGGAACCACTAGTTCAAAATGTACGTGATGGGGATTGCATCATCCCAGAACCACTAGTTCAAAATGTACATGATGGGGATTGCATCATCCTGGGACCACTAGTTCAAAATGTACGTGATGGGGATTGCATCATCCTAGTACCACTAGTTCAAAATGTATGTGATGGGGATTGCATCATCCCGGAACCACTAGTTCAAAATGTACATGATGGGGATTGCATCATCTCGGAACCACTAGTTCAAAATGTACGTGATGGGGATTGCATCATCCTGGAACCACTAGTTCAAAATGTACGTGATGGGGATTGCATCATCCCAGAACCACTAGTTCAAAATGTACAAGAGGGGATTGTATCGTCCCCGGACTTCGGTCCCTGAATTGATCCGTAGAAAGATGTCTCCGAGAAGTGTTTCTTAGTGGATGAGAGGGGATTGTATAATCCCCAGACTTCGGTCCCTGAATTGATCCATAGACATATGTCTCCGAGAAGTGGTCCTTAGACTCTATCTCAGTTGACGAGTGGACTGCATCATCCTTAGACATGTTATGGTGTCTTAAATAGATCATGTGTATTGCAAGGTATGCTGTTATGATACTGTTGATCGTGATGATCTAGATGACGATGTTGTTGATCGTGATGATCTAGATGATGATGCTGCTGATCGTGATGATCTAGATGACAATGCTTGAGATGTACCTGCAATAATTAATTAATGCAAATACACGAGATATCAGAAATAATAGAACAGAATCGCTTTTATATTGATCACGGGCCACTTCGAGGGGGCAACCTCCTTTGAGCAAGCTCAATACAATTAACTTCACAGTGCCTTCAATGACCTCAACACACACTTATATACTAAGTCTATGCCCAATACTATGAGTCAAAACCATGGGACATATAATACTACGGGACGGCTTACAAAGCATATGCGTCCAATACTATGGGTCAATACTATGGGCTAATATAAACTACGGATCAACAAATACTACAGGATTACTTACAAAGCATATGCGTCCAACAACAATATACTAACATAGTAAAGAGAAGGGTTGACATAGGTTCCTAACATCCCCTCTCCCTTAGAAAAAGCTTTGTCCTCAAAGCTTTGGTTGGAGAAATTGTTGCAGAATCTGAAGGAGTGGTTCCCCGGTCGCATCCTCGAGTTGCATTTCGGGCCACTGACGCCTTTGGAGTGTCAAGGAGGATTGCTTGGAAGGATGTAGATGAAGAAGAACCCTGTCAGCTGCGTGGAAAATGCGCTCAGAACAGTGCTGATCGGCTTGTTGTTTCAGGCAAATTCTGGCCATGTGAAGATTGTCCTGCGGAATGAGAAGAATCTGATCATGGGTGCAAAGAACCGAGTCAATTTCCTGAACTGGGGAGCTACGAAGGGTGTATGGAAGAAGAACTGGCGGTGTTTTTCCATAGACTGCTTCATATGGTGTCCTTTGAGATGTGGTATTGTACCACCAGAGCGCTGCTAGTAAATCCATAGAAATAGTTGGCCAAAGTTGTGTAGGGATGGAAAAGGGTTTGAGCAATCCCGAAAGGAGTGTCATTTCACCCTTGTTGACTTGGAAAGTATCATCGCCAGCCACCATCTGTTGAATTGTCATTTTTAGTCCCTGCCAAAAGAAGTTACGTTGGTCCCGGTCAGACATTTTGTAGAACCCAGAGTGCCCTGTTGATGAAGAAGCATGGAGTTCATAGAAGAGAGAGCCTTGTTGAACATATGGCAACCAATTTGGAACAAGCAAAGAAAGAGTTGTAAGAGAAACTAGGTCGTCAATTGTGTGAGAAGAAGCATCTTCCACCATATTGTCCTTACCCTTCTTGTAAGTGATCACATAGGGATAACCCATGAGTTGGATAACCAATTTCAGGTGTGTTGGGGAGGAGACCCATTGTTCCAGAAAATTTTCCAGACTCTGGAGATCAGTCTTGATGCAGAAATAATTCCCTAATAGGTATGGCTGCCACTTCTATACTGCATGCAAAATAGCCATCATTTCCTGTTGAGAGGTAGATGTGGCTAAAGTCTTACTAGAAAGGTCTCTTAAGGGCAGCAAGCGCCTTGGTTCAGCAAAGATACCTGCATCTCTATCCAAGGGAGTAGTGGAGACCGTGGATGGGTGCATCTGAATGGAATTGAGCTGAGCGATGGCACCATGTGAATTCTTCTTAAGGATTTTTTCCAGGCGATGTGAACTGATGATACAGAGAGACCTTGGTTGTAATCCCATAATTTGTGTTGTGCCCCATTGACTTTAAACTGCATCCAAAGTTCAGCAAAATCCCATAAGATGGGGCCAAGTGTGAGTAACCATTGAACGCCCAAAACCACATCACATCTGCCTAAGGACAAGGCAAACATGTCAGAGCATAGGTTATAATATTCCATAGAGATACACACATTGTGACACTTCCCCTTGCAAGGTAAGGTGCCCCCATTGGCAACCATGACTTCAAAGTTGGAGCAAGGATGGACAAAACAATCAGCATGTTTGGCAATCTGAGGGTCAATGAAGTTATGAGTGCTACCAGAATCAATGAGTATGGTAAGAGGGAGCTTCTTGAAGTATCCCCTGACCTGCATTGTTTGTGGGGTGGTGACAACGGTTACAGCATGGAAAGAGAGCTCGGGTGGGTTGTCCTGAGATGGGGTGTCAATAGGCGGGTGTTGAATGTCGACCTGATCATCTACTGTATCTGTAGCTTCTTCACCAAGTGCTAAGGCAGGTGGAGAATCCACAGCCAAGAGATAGAGCTGTTGTTGAACACATCTATGTCCCCAAGTGAATTTCTCATCACAATTATAGCAAAGCCCTTGTTCTTGGTGTGCCTGCATTTCTAATTCAGGCAAATGCTTGATAGGAGTTGGTTGGGGAGAAGGCGTGATGGGAGGTCGTTGGAAATCCATATTTCTGAAGGGAACAAAGGTGGATTTGGAGCATTATTGAGTTGCGATCTTGTCCTCAGCCAGCTTAGCCAACCCTAGGACTTCCATCATTGTGTTGGGACAAAACATTTTGACCTCTGAGCGGATTTCATCCTTGAGACCACTGATAAAACAACTCCTGTAGAATTCATCAGACAATCCTTCTGTGTGATTGGCTAGTTTCTCAAATTCCGTCTGATACTCTCTCACTGTGCCAGTTTGGTGAAGTTTAGTGAGTGCTCCTATGAAGTCGTCAAAAGAACTAGGACCAAATCGTGACAAAAGGAGTTGGCAAAAATCTGTCCAGTTTGGCGCGGGATGAGCTTTGATGTACCAAGGGTACCATTGAAGGGCTTCTTGTTCCAAATGAAAGGATGCAAGTGGAACTTTCTAAATATCAAAAGTATTATGCAGACTGAAATATTGTTCTGCTCGATACATCCATCCAGTCGGATCAGTACCATTGAAGTGAGGAAAATCAAGCTTCGGCCCACGAAAATTGCTGGAAGAAGAGAACCCGGTGGCTACAAAAGATTATGGCTGTCTGGTATTGTTCATGGCTGAATGCTGAAGATGGAGGCTGAGAAATTTTTCATCTAGATCTTGGAGTTTGGTTTGGATGGCTACAAGTGCTTCCTCCATGGTGTGTGCTCCTGCACGGGTTACAACCATAACCAGATTTGTTTTTTTAGGTGGAATGGGTAGAAAAACACAAACAGAAGCTAATTTAGTAAAGGGAAATTTGGATTGGGAATCTGATGGGTAATTGGGGTTTGACTAGATTTTGGACACTGTCGGAAGGACAAGAAAGCAAAAAGGGGGATTTCAGAAGCAGGCTGATAGAATGAGAAAATTTGGCAGAGAGAGACAAAGAAGCAGAATTCAGAAAGGAACTCTGTGGTAAAATTTGAAGGGGCTTGGGTGAAATCTGAAGAAGTTATGGAAAAACCTAAAAATAGACAAATGTGGGATTTCGGGCTTTGACAAGGGGAATTGGGGATAGGGTCCTCAGGAATGAAATATGCAGAATGGAATGACAGGGGTTCCCTGAAAATTTCAAGGGAAACAGAGGTAAAACAAGGAAGATATGGAGAAAAAACTGATTTTATTTTATTTTATTTTTTAGACTGGAGCGGCTACGGCTCGGAAGGAATCTGGAACAACGCTGAATGGCTGGATTTGGAATGGCTTGCAAAATGGATCTGAAACGGCGCAGCAGTGATCGACAATAGTTCAGCTGAAAGTAGATATGGACCCTAGGTATGTGCGTCTTCCTAACAGTTCAGGGTTTTCACTCGGCCACCAATGCTGTCTGACGGCTTGCGTATTGGGGTAGTACCCCTCACTCCACGGCTCAGGTAAAACTGATAACCGCTTTGCCACAAACGACAGCTCTTGGTTTACTTCACGGGTGGGAACTAGTCAATCAGGTAGGGGTCGTTGCCCTTTCCGCTGGCAGGTCCTCTCAATGGGCCAGCTACTTCGGGGTTCCTGTGGTACTCCTCACAATGAGTTTTAGGGCTTATGCCCAAGTACTTCCCACAGTTAAGCGGATAGGGATTATTCCCAAATCCGAACCTGCAACAGAAAAAATTTGGACAGAAATTCCACCCAATGTTCAAAAACCGGATCTATATTGCTTAGAATCGCTATTATAGCATGTTTCCGGAACTGGAACAACCACTTTGCTTCTACCCATGAAAGCGGAATAGAAATCTGGGCATTCGGTCAAAAGATTTTCTCGCCACAATTTCCGCGGCCGTCACTGAAATTCTGAAAAAATATTGATTTCAAATCCGCGACATCTCCACTTTTAGAACTCCAAATGAGATGATTTTTTTTTTTGAAACTGCGTATTTTTGAAAGAGGAATTCAAATATGCAATCAGTTTCTTCTAATTTTTTGCAGAAAGTTTCAGAAATTGATCTGAAAGTCGCCGCCCAAAAAAAAAAAAAAAAATTCCCACTTGTGCCAAGGAAAGTGCTCTGATACCAGATGAGATGTACCTACAATAATTAATTAATGCAAATACATGAGATATCATAAATAATAGAAGAGAATCGCTTTTATATTGATCACGGGCCACTTCAAGGGGGCAACCTCCTTTGAGCAAGCTCAATACAATTAACTTCACGGTGCCTTCAATGACCTCAACAAACACTTATATACTAAGTCTATGCCCAATACTATGAGTCAAAACCATGGGACATATAATACTACAGGACGGCTTACAAAGCATATGCATCCAATACTATGGTTCAATACTATGGGCTAATATAAACTACGGATCAACAAATAGTACGGGATGACTTACAAAGCATATGCGTCCAACAACAATATACTAACATAGTAAAGAAAAGGGCTGACATAGGTTCCTATCAATGTTGCTGATCGTGATGATATAGATGACGATGATGCTAATCGTGACGGTCTAGATGACGATGTTGTTGATGATCATGTGATGATGATGTTGTTGATCGTGTGATGACAATGCTGATGATTGTGTGATGATGATGCTAATGATCGTGTGATGACGATGCTAATGATTGTGAGGATCCAGATGATGATGTTGATGTTGCTGTAGCTGTTTGAGTGTTGCAGAATATGAAGACTCAGTACTGAAGATGTTGATGTTCCAGTAACTGCTTGAGTTACTGATGATGCTGAGAAAGCTTCCAATGATTTATAGATGTATCATGTATGATGTAGTTGATGACTCCTTGCTCGTGCAGATGTTGTTATAATATACTTCTCATTAAGGGGGAGTGTTGAAATATTGTAACTTCAAAGAATATTATATTTGTACTTTATTATTCCAGAGATGTTTATTCCTCTGTCGGAATGTGGTAAATTGGGTTATTAGACTTCCCTAGTGGGGGTCGGCCCTGTATGTGTTATGTGGATCAAAGGGTTATTAGACCACCCTAGAGGGGTTGGCCCAGTCAGTTGTAATGGGGTGTTTAACCCAGTGGTTAAGTTGGGGCCGACCTAGCTTGTGTAAAAGACAAGTCGGAGTTGTGTATAAATAGAGGAGGTGTGTTCCTCATTTAACACACATTGCACTCACTTGTGAATAACGCATAAGTGAGAGAGAGATCTGCTATGGAGGAGAAGGAGGTCATGGTTGTGGATTACATCTTTGTATTTGCTGGTCATCTATATTGAGGAAGCTTTGCTAGGTTTTCTACCCCATGAGGGTTTCCCAGGATAAATTTGTGTCTCTTGTGTTTACGCTGTGCTTGTTGTTCTTTCAGTGATCCTGTATATACTATTGGTGTGAAATGGAATGTAATGTTGATATTTTTTGTCTTAGCATATTGAATCTTAACACACATACCGGTTGGTATCCTTAATACTATTTGGAAAATATGTTGCAACTTCCTCTGGAAGGGTAAAAAATCCACTCATCAATTCCATTGGATAGCTTGGGATTGGACCACCTTCCTGAAACTTTGGGGCGGATGGGGTATAAAACACTCAACATGCTTTGCTACTATGCTGGAAGCAAAAAGCATCCGACGCATTCTAAAGTTCTAGAATATTTTGACTCAGGTGATATATTTCAAGTACATCTATCCACTCTCCATAGAAGATTGGTTTAGGAGCATAGTCGAATGTTACCATAATATTTCTACAATGTGGAAAGCAAATCTAGACGCCTTCGATTTGGTGGCTGATGGTTTGCAGTGGAATATTGGGGATGGTAGTAAGGTTAAATCGGGTATCGAACCTTGGATCAGTAGTGGAGAGGATTACTGGCTCCCCAATCATATGATTGATCATCTCCAAGACAAGGGTTTTTATTTTCTAGCACAGATAAAGGATGTGATGCATACCAATCTACAACAACAAGGTTGGCTTCATGCAGTTCATTTTGGTTTCATGCGAGCTAACCATACTATTTGGGAAAATTATATCATATGTTTACAGTCTAGCCCCATATGATTGGTGGATAGACCCGATGATATCTATTGGTTCCTGAATAGGGATGAAGGAGTATATACTCCTAAGATTGGCTACGAGGTACTCTATTAAGAACGAGTTTTTCTAGAGCCACGATGTTGGTGTTCTATTATATGGAATATTGCGTGTCCCTTGAAGATGGCACTGATGGATAGAATCCCAGTTTGGAACTATATTCAACGAAATATTTATGAAGGTCCTAGTCATTGTGCATTATGTAGAGAGCACGAAGAGTCCATCAAGAATTTATTTATTAGATGCTCCTATATAGTGAGAATTTGGAAAATAATTTTTCTGATTAAAGGAGTTCTTCATCACTGGTCTGGGAAGAATTTATCTAAGACCCTCCAATCCTGGCATAATTATCCCTATGATGCCAAATTCCAGGCATTGCCTTACATCATTATTTGGTTCACATGGATCTCACGAAACAATGCTATTTTTTAGGATAAGTTTATTCCACCGCCAGTTTTTGCATATAAGATTTTGGGCATAGTAGAATGTATGACTCAAAGGAAAACAACTAGAATGCCCTGGATCATCACTGGAGAAGTGGTGGACAGAACGTACCCATGGTGTTATTTCGATGGTGGAGCCCAAGGTGATCCATGAAGAGGTGGAGCTAGAGGCATTATCTTCATCAATGATCTTCAATGGACGAAATTTGCGGCATCCACATGTCCAAGATTCAATAATTGGGTTGAGTTAGTGGCCATCAAATATACTTTACAATTGGCCATTTCATTGGAAATTCTTAGACTACGGGTTTTTGGGGACTCCAATTTGGTTATCATTTGGTTGAATCACACATGGCAGCCCATGAACATCTTCTTAATAGCTATTTTTGAGGAAGTTGACAGGTTAGTGAGGCATTTTCAACACATCACGTTCTAGCATGTGTTTAGAGAAAAAAACCATTTAGCAAACCAACTGTCAAAAATAGAACTACAATTCAGTAATGTTATATGGCAGAAATGAGAAAGCAATAATGACAACATTACCGAAGATGACCGGGAACCAATACCTTTGTGATTGCAAAGCTACAACAACTCTCTATTATGTTTTAATTCTATGGACGGTAACACCCATTATTAATATGCTTTTTGCATAGAAACCCTAATGAATGCCATTTTGTAGATACATATATAAAGTTCAAATTGAAATAGAAGAATATCATACATGCTCAATATTAGTGGGTTAATCCAAGACAATACCATGGTTCATGTAATTTCTTAATACAAGGAAAATAAGATAAAAAAAAATTATATGATTGAAAGATAAACACAGGAGAGTTAAAGAATGCTCTCCACCTATCTGGTCATTTGGCTTTGGCATTTAAGAACATACGTAGTCATGATCTCGTCATGTGACTGGTCGTCTCATGATTCGATTGAGAGCATTGCATTGCCGTTGAAGAAGTCCATCGATCGATCTATCTTGTTATTCAGAAAGATGGCGGATCAGTACAAGCAAAATGGGCAGGAGAAGGCTGGACAAGCTCAGCAAACAATTCTCATTCTCTCATTCTCTTTAGTCTCTACTCTCTCATTCTCTTTAGTCCCTACTGTTTTAGAAACTGCTGTTGCTTTGATTGATCGTATTGGATATTGTTGTTTTGGGCAGGGGATGATGGGGACTGCTCAAGAGAAGAGTGGTCAGATGAAGGATATGACTCAGCACAAAGCTTCTCAGGCGACTGAAGCGACCAAGGGATTGGGTCAGTCCGCCATGGGTACTGCCCAACAAGGGAAGGAGCAAACTGGCTCTTTCTTCCAACAGGTTGTTCATCATTTTATTACAAAATATTGTATTGCCGGTTTTTAAGATCTGATTTAAAGATTTAACTATTGAATTTGAAAGGTTCTCTTAGCTTTGAATGTGTTGAAATTAGTTGAGTTTGGCTGACGAAGGGTGCCACGCAGAGTGTGATGGAGGCTGTGAAAAACCCCTTTGGTGCTGGTAGCGAGTAGAACAAGTGACTACGACTACCGTGCCATGTTAAGTCTTTTCGTGATTGCAAATTGTAATAATTCCCCCATTTTAATGAATAATAAATATTGGATGCCCTGTTAATTGATTAATGAGATTGTGGATATGAGACTTGGAATATTTGAGGTTCTCGATATAATTTGAACTTTGCTATAATTTTCAGGAAGCATTACAATGGCAATTTTAATTAATTTAAAATTAATTAATTAAGAACATTTCATTATTTTCCTCTCCCCAAACCCATAAAACTGTGGCCACAGATCGGACAACCTTAACTCAATTGAACATGACAGACTTCAATGTTGATTGGAGGTATATCGAAAAGGAAGACGAACCCCAAGACACAAAAAGCCCGGCCGTTTTTTGGTTTATTCTGTAAGTTTTAATACAATTTTTTTTCGTTTATTCTGTAAGTTTTAATACAATTCAATGAACAGGTTCAGGATTATTTAACTTTTAAATTCAGTATTGACACTGTCAAGAAAGTTCTTTTAAACTCAATGTTAACATTATCAAGCTCAGATAGTAGGATTACAATTTAGCACATTGGATTATTTGACTTTGACTTTTAAATTCAGTATTGACAATATCAAGAAAGTTCTCAAAGAGAGGGAGAATATAATTACCACCATTAAATTCATTATTGGCAATGTTGGCAATGTCAAGAAAGTTCTCCAAGAAGATAGTATGATTAGCACCTTGGATTTTTTCACTGTGAAATTCAATATTGACAATATCAAGAAAGTTTTCAAAGAAAGTATGATTATCACTTTGAATTATTTCACTTGAATAATTTGTGACATGATTTCCATATCTAAAGCATTTTCATCTCCGGTCTCCTCATTAAGAGAAATATCATCGTTACATATGTATTTTAATACATAATATTTTTATGAAATATAATTTTTTTGTTTCTAAAAAAATGTGCAGTTTATTATATTTGGAATGAAAAGGCACATTTTACAGTGTCCAGTAGAAGGATGTCCAGTAGAAGGGAGTGTGTAACTCCTTATGTGTTCATCCTATAGCTGACACGTGTTCTTATATATAAAACTATACAAATTAGATAAATTAAAACCATAAACATTGCATTACACACTTCTTCAACATTTTCAGTTTAAAAAGGGGTTTGCACCTCTCAGATTTTTTATCCCTCTAGGCGCTTGGTAGATCCTCTTTTAACATGGATCTATGCTGGTAAAATAAACCACATTATGCCTGCAGAGTGTGAATGGGTGTATTGTTAAGGCACTCCTTGTGTTAGGTCACAGTTCGAAACACCCTAGGTACTAGCTTAAAAAAATAAAAATAAATAAACCACATTATGCATAAGTTTGAAAGATCTTCATACATGAGAGTATAGTATTGAGAGTTTATAGTATTGAAACTGTATCAGGCTCTAGACAAACAACTAGAAACCCAACGAGAAAATTCCCAAAGCTATGAGAGGTTGCTAAAACCCTCTATCCACCAAAAATGCCCTATTACAAGGCTTCATACAAGTACATAGAGCACGTTACAAAATATGTTAAATAAAAGCAAAAAACCAAGCACCAAGGTTGTCAAAACGAAGTCTGAGAGTTGATATGTTGGTATGGGGGAGTCTTACTTTAATACGAAACACCTTCCCCTCATCCTCTGGACACATCCGTCGATAGGAAACACCTTCCTCGTCGCTGCATCACTGAGACAAGGCACCACCAGACCACAAAAACACTGTCGGTGCCCCACCACCAAAGGACTCCATCTTCGCCTTTGGTGCTCCATCGTCGCAGAAGAAACTCGCCGCAACCCACCTTTGGATGACTAAGAAAGTTTCTTCCACCAAACACTACAAAGATGGAGATGCCATCATTGCAAAGATTGGGAAGAAAAATGTCGCCGCCACTAGAACATGATTCCATAGTGAGAAGCCCGCACTGTATAAGGAATGCCTCTTGGTGGTATTGAAGGCAACACCTGCAACCCTAGCAGGTTTTCTCATGGGAAACCCTAGCAGGATCTGAGCGCTCATGGTGGAACCTCTAGCAGGCTCTGTGCGCTTATGGCGGTGACATCCGAAGTTGCTGATGGGGGGTTTGTTGGCCACTGTTCTAGTGGTTGCGGGTTTTCCGGGTATATTTGTTCTAGCTCAACCATCACCTTATTCTAATATGGAATAAAACGAGGTCCTTGAGTTCGTTCAACAACTTTTGTTGAGCTTAGTACCAACCAGGTTAATCAAGTGGGAATAATTTACATTTTCCTCATATCAGTCGATGACAGTATCATGTGATGGGTTGTTGACATGCTTAGTTTTTTGAGTGTTTGTTTTTCTGTTTATGGTGGATCGGCCCTACATTTCAGACAAAAATGATTCTCGGTAGAGGGGCCGGGGCTCTGAGGGTTTGTTGTGGGAACCCATGTCATCCCATTTTACTATTTCATGACTATTTTGGGTAATGGTTAACATGACGGTGGACCGGGTTCACGGGTTGACTCTACTATGCGAGTACTTACAAACCCTGGAGTACACGTGTCCTATGAACCTAGCCACCTTTCGACTACTAGGGTTTCTCACATTTGTGGTGACAAGGTGTCTTCACGGACGGGTCTTTCTCAAATTCCTTTACAGAAGGAGCTGGATGGAGCCTGTGGGGAGGTGGCTCGACACTCATCACCCAAGTTGAAGTTTGAGTGAGAGAAGAGAGGCAGGCCTCTGTGCGTGTTGGGGAAGGATGTCACTATGGACCCGATATTGGCGTTGAGCCAAAGGGTGTTGGTGGGGAAATTTGAATACTTCCAGTTGTCGCGACCAGAGATCCTTTACTAGATTCGGCAGCATTGGAAGCCATACATCTCAAACATCCTGCATGTTTTAGTGCCAGATAATGGGTCGTTAATGTTCCAATTATTATCTGAAGAAGATCGATCGAGTATTGAGAACCGTTTCTGGGTTTATGGGAAAGGTTCATTGGTGTTGTCTCGCTGGCATAGTGGCTTTGACCCTCGTACGGAGAAACTGTCTAAATGACACCTGTGGACTATCTTACCTGACTTCCCTTTACACTGCTAGAACATAAATGGCTTCATGGCTCTTGCAAATTCTATTGGACATTTTATTTTGATGGAGGAGGAGTAGCTGATGGGATCTAAACAAAAAACCCCCAGGATGCTAGTTGAACTTGATTATTCTGAGGGATTTCCTAGGGAGTTGGAGGTGGTGTGGGAGCGGGAATCTTTCATTCAGTGTCTTTCCTATTGGCACATCCCATTCAGATGCCACCTCTGTCGAAAGGTTGGCCACTCAAAGTCAAAATGTGGTTCCATTGTAGAGAGCATTGATCATGGCGTTGGTGAAGGGGACCAGACTTGTGCTCCGAAAGACAGTCATTGGGTTCCCATCCCACTGGACTACTCATCGACTACTAGTTATCTGGGTAAGTTTTCTCAAACTCTACTTGTTCTGCTAAAATTTCTCTCTCTAGATGATATACGTAATGCTCTACCACTCTGTCAGGAAAATGGTATAGGTTGTGAGTCTTTTTCACAGGGTTTGGGGAAGTCTCATTTTCTTGTTGATGCTCCTTGCGCTATTAACTCTATGGAGTTCGAGATGGTGTTAAATTTGGATTCACAGGATCTACATGGGGAAGTTTCAATAGATCCACCACCCCCGTAGTCCATTCTACCTAATGTTGTTCTTCCTGATCTGGCATATCCCTCCCTTACATCTCAGACTTTTCCTCAATCGTCAGTTGGGTCTTTTCAGAATAGTCTGGGTATTGTCCTCTCTCCTTCCCCTCTCCCTGATAATTTTGACATTACTCCGTTGCACGATGGGGAGGAGCTTATTCCATTAAAGACTTACACCACAGACCCAAAGGAAAACCCCTCTGTGATTCTGATTTCCTCCATCTTCAACAAGAATGTAACTATACACAGACCTTGCAAAAATAAGAAGGGATCCTATCAAAAGGTAGGGGGGGATGTATCGCATTCTCCGAACTTAAGACATCACAATCCTCCTGTTTTCTCATTATTTGAGAAAGGTCTTAATCAAAACTCACCTACTCGGGCTCTTAGAGATGAGTTCCACATATTTTATACCCAACTTGGTCGAATGGCCGTTGCGGGAAGGAAGGGATTGGAAAGCGTCTTGACCGTTTTTGCATGGCTGAGGATCTCTGTGGTGTTTTGGGTAAGTATCGCACTTGGTCATATGTTGTGGGATTTTCCGACCATAAGGCAGTCACATTACAATTGGACTTTGACACTCAATTTAAAACATACCCTTATAAATTCAACCCTAGTCTATTGTCGGACCTTCTTTTCTGTGATTGGATCTATAACACTTGGATGGATTTGCAGCTTAAGGTTCATGCATCTCCTTTAATTGAGCTTCCTTGCAAACTTTTCTTATTAAGATATTTGGTGGAGACTGGGTTAAAGTAAAAAAAATGGATAATCTGAAGTCTTTGGAAGCCATTGAGAAGGAGATACAAGCCATCTCGAATGTTATGGATGACTCCTTATTCTCTTTGGAGTGTCTTAACCATCTATCGGAGTTGATACAAGAGAAGGAGAAGATCCTGAATCAGATCGAAGAGGAATGGTGCTAGAAGAGTAGGGCCATATGGCTCAAAGTGGGGGACCGCAACACTCAATTTCTTCACATATTTTCCAACCAGAGGCAGTTGATGAATGCTATCTAGAATGTAAAAGTGGAGGGTGACATAAATGTTTCTGATAGTGCTTCTATCAAGAGAGTGACTATGGATCACTTCATAGGTATATATTCAAAACAAAAGGAAAATAATTTGCTTAATCAGTTGGAGACCATACAACATTTCCCGCGTTATTTCTCTTTAAAGGATTGCAGAGAAGTGGGCAAGCTTGTGACAAAGGAGGAAGTTCTGAAAACCTTTAAGCTATTTTCGAGTGACAAAATCCTGGGGCTCGACGGGTGGACGATGGAGTTTTACCTCCATTTCTTCGACATGCTGGGTGATGAGCTAACGACAACTATTGAGGAGTCTAGACTAAAAGAGTGGATTCTCCACTGTCTGAATAACACTTACATAACATTGATTCTGAAAGTGGAGCGTCCTGTGGATTTCGATGAGTATCGTCCCATTTCTCTTTGCAATCTTATGTACAAATCCATCACCAAATCATTGTTGAACGAATCAAACTTGTCCTGGGAAGGTTTATATCGAAGGAACAATTCACTTTCTTTCCTAATCACTTAATAATGATGTTGTGGGGGTGGCTCAATAAGGTCTACACTCCATTAAGATGAAAAGGTTGAGTGCTTTTATACTAAAATTGGATCTGCAAAAAACATACAACATAGTGGATTGGGATTATTTACGGTTCATTCTTATTCAGATAGGCATGTCGGTGGAAGTGGTCAATTGGATGATGGTTTGTATCACGTCTGCTAGCTTTGCGGTGCTACTGAATGGGTATCCTACCTCTTTCTTTCAAGGTATCCGTGGACTGAGACAAGGCTTTCCATTGTCCCCATATCTCTTCATATTGGCCATTGAAGGGCTTAGTATAATGATTAATAAGGATAAGTCACAGGGGTTGATCTCAGGTATAAAGGTGGCTAGAACCCACTCAATTTCTCATCTTTTATTCATAGATGATGTGTTACTATTTGGGTTTGGGACTAACGAGGAATGGAATCAGTATTATAAGATTCTTAACTCCTTTTGTGATGCATCTGGGATGCTCATAAACCCTATAAAGTCCTCCTTTTCCTTTAGATGTGAGGATACATCTACAAAATATTTTAGTGTGGAGTTATTTCCCTTCCAATTGAAGGATATTGAGGAAGGCATCAAGTATCTGTGTTTCCCTATCAAGACCAATGCTTATATGGCCGTTGATTGGAATTGGCTTGTACAGATGGTCACTAGAAGAATCAATTCTTGGGTGCAGAGGTGGCTTACCCTGAGGGGACGACTTATTCTTGTTCATTCAGTGCTACAAAGTGTTCCGATGTATTGGTTTTCAGTTTTTGTTGTCCCGTCGGCGGACTATAACTGCTTGAATTCCAGCCATATGAAGAGACAACTTCAGGGATACAACAAGGGTGACCCAAAATGAATGGTTTCGATTTCTCTAGGATAGTAGAGATGAAGAGAGAGAGAGAGCATGAGTCTAGAAGAGGGAAGTGTCTAACTATAGTACCAATAGTGGATGCAATCTCTTTCTTAATAAATAAAGTTCTCTGATTTTAGTTATGTTGTTGTTCGTTCTTGTTTGAATGACTATTCTTTTTTCTCCTTGCTTAGTTAATTTAACCTATGTGAATCGAGATAATATTATTGTTGTTAGCTCTGTAAGAAGACCCAACAATTCTATAGCTGCGTAAGATTGTAGTGAAACACAAGTGACCTAAATTAAGTGGTATCAGAGTTGGTTCATCTCCTGAGGACAGTCTCCTAAATTCGATATGTATAATGTGGTAATAGAAACCTGATTTTTTGGTGGTGGTTCATCATGACTGATGAGGTGCGATTTGTGCGGGAAAAAAAAGCTAGATTGAGGCCTGTGAATGTTGGTTAGATTGAGGACTACAAGACAACTTGTGGGAATTCCTCCATGGAGAAGAGGAACATCGCGAGTAGGTGCAGGGAACCGAGACTTGGAGGAACTGAGAAGGAGGATAGAAGAAATCTAGAACATAATAAATGGGGATGCTGAGGCAAACTCATACATGGAAGAGGAGATTGAAGAAGAATGAAATGATGGTGAAATAGACCTAGCTGCGAGTCATATATATTTTCTGAAAGATAGAGGCAGTTCTAAAGTGGAATTCTCATACTATGATTGCAATGTGAAGGTTGAGACTCTCTTGGACTAGGTAGGGGTGATTGAAATATACTTCGAGTACAAGAACTCCCAAGACCCCAATCGGGTTTGATTTTCAATGAAAACATTGAAGGGACATGCTTCAGTATGGTAGGATATTCTACAGAAAGATAGGACAGAGTACCAATAGGAGAAAATTAAGATGTGGAGGAAGATGGTGAGAAAAATTAAGGAGAAATTCATGCATGTAGATTACCAACAAATTTATGTAAGCAAGTTCAGAACTTGAGGTAGAGAGAGACATATTTTCGGGAATTCATTGAAGAACTATTCAGATTGTCACTCAGGTCAGGGATAAAGGAACCTGAATTTTAGAGAGTTGTGAGGTACACGAATGGATTGAAATATCAAATTCAAAATTAGATGAGCATGCATTGTTTCCGTAATGTAGATGAAGATTACCAAGTTTCCTTAAGTGTAGAAGAAAAGATTGATAAAAAATTGCAATAGAAAAATAGGCTCGAAGGGGTCTTAGAAGCAGAGGCAAAGTAAACATTGCCAAGGGTAATGAAAAGGAGGAGGAATCCACCAGTGGCTAGAATGGTGCTAGAATGGAAGGGTTAGAAATAGTATTGGAATAGGTAGATGATTCGAAAGAGGAAAGGGTAGGTATCTTATCATTTTCTACAAGTGTGGAGTAGAAGAACACAAGGCCTCGAAATTCCTAGAAAATCACAATGCAAGGAGACATAATAAAGCTAGGGCACAAGTCGCTCAAGCTAATGGGAAATCCACTGTTGGATAGAACATGATAATACTCCAGTAGGAGAAGGGTGAGAATTTGATGTTTCAAATAGTGCTGTTTCATCTTGAACATAGGAAAATAATTTTAAAAACAAAGTCTAAGGTGGAAGGAAAGTGCTACAATTTGATCATTGATGGCAGCCATACACAAAATCTAGTATCCATGGATGTCATGGAGAAATTCTATTTGAAATGCATTTCCCATCCTAATCCATACCGATTTTATGCTTATAAAATGGACAACAAGTGACCATGATTGGGAAGTGCTTATTAAATTTCTATATTGGGAATTTTAGTGAGTAGGTTTTGAGTGATGTGGTAGATATAGATGTAGGCCATGTCATTCTTGAAAGACTGTAGTAGTTTGACAGGAAGGTTTACCATGATGGAAGAAAGAAGACTTATGCATTTACCAAGGATGCACAACGTTACATGCTAGAACTAATGGCTGAGATTGAAGTGAATGTGGTAGATAATAGTGGCAGCAAAAGCACTGGAATTGGTAGCAATAACAAGGTCATGTTGTGCTCAACTAAATAATTTCTAAAGGAACAGAAGAAGGCCAAATTTTTCTTGGTGTTGATTCCAAAGTAAATCCAAGATGGTGGAAGGAAAACCACTACGCCACATGAGATTCAATCCTTGTTAATGGGATTTAAGGATATTGTCACAGAGGATCTTCCAACGGGACTTCCTCCTATGAGCAGTATTTCACACTAGATTGACTTGACACTAGGATCAAGTCTTCCCAATAAGGAACCTCACCAGATGAGTGGGTATCATCTAGTAAAGTTCCTAAAGAGTGGGTATCATCATATTCTAATAAGGGAAGGGGACAAGTGGAAGACAACCTTCAAGACAAAGGATAGACTATTTGAGTGGTTAGTGATGCCATTCCATTTGACCAACTCTCCTAGTACATTTATGAGACATATGGATGAAGTCTTGAAACCATTTTTTGGAGAATTTTGTTGTTGTGTACTTGGATGACATATTGATCTTTAGTAAAAACAAGAAAGAACACCTAGAGCATGTGAGGAAGGTGTTGTATTAATTGAAGGAAGGGAAGCTGCTGGTAAATTTGAAGAAGTGCACATTTCTGAAGGAGGAGTTAGTGTACTTGGGTTTTGTAATTTCTAGAGAAGGATTGAAGATGGATCCCAAAAAGGAAGGGTTATTTTGGATTGGCCAACACCTAAATGTGTATTTGATGTGAGAGGCTTTCACAATTTG
The DNA here is from genome assembly GCA_027924585.1 of Larix kaempferi. NCBI lineage: Eukaryota > Viridiplantae > Streptophyta > Pinopsida > Pinales > Pinaceae > Larix > Larix kaempferi. The sequence continues at coordinate 30,114,427 of BSBM01000089.1, forward strand.
GCAAGCTTCTACAATAAATTCATTTGGAATTTCAACTTGATTTGTGCACATCTTACTGAATGCATGAGGAAGGGGACTTTCCAATGGATAGTAGCAATGATGCAGTTGTTGAGAATCTGAAGAAGAAGGTGACCTGAGAGGCCAATCTTGTCACTTCCATATTTTAATAAAGGGTTTCAAGTGGACTATGATGCTAGTGGAGTAGCGGTTGGAGCAGTATTGAGCCAAGAAGGAATACCAATGGCATTCTTCAGCGAGAAATTGAATAAGGCTAAGAGAAAGTACTCAGTTTACGATTAGGAATTCTATGTTATCACACAAGCCTTGAAAAAGTGGAAGCACTACTTGTTGCCAAAATACTTTTTCCTATTCACTAATCACAAGTCATTGTAGTACATCAATACTCAAGGTAAGCTAAACCAAAAGCATTCGAAATGGATAGAAGTTTTAAAAAGTTACTTGTTTTTCTTAAAGCATAAGTCTGGAAAGTCAAATAGAGTTGCAAGTGCATTAAGCCAAAGGATAGTGTTGCTGAACACTTTGTTAGTGGAAGTTGTTGGCTTAGAGTGTATGAAAGAATTGTATGTAGAGGATGCAAATTTTGTAGAAACTTAGAGAGCGTGGAAAATGCCTTGGAGTATGGACAAAACACCATATTTGGATTTCCATATCTAAGAGGGATTCTTATTTAAGAATAAAAAATTGTGCATTCTACGTGGTTCCTTGATACAAAAACTCATAAAAGAGTTGCATAGTAGAGGTTTGGGAGGACATTTTGGCATTGATAAAACCACAACATTGGTAAAGGAAATATATTCTTGGACCAACATCAACAAGGATGCCAGGAGATTTGTGAAGCATTGTAGAATTTGTCAATTGGAAAAGGCCAGAAGTCAAAACACCAAGATGTATACTTCATTGCTAGTTCTGACTGAAACCATGGGAGGATATAAGTATGGGCTTTGTGGGGCTTCCTCAGATGTAGAGAGGACACGATTCCGTGATGGTTGTAGTGGACAAATTTTCAAAGATGGCCCATTTTGTATCATGCTAGAAGGACAATGATTCTACTAAAGTGGTTTCCTTATTTTTCCAAGAGATTGTGAGATTACATGGATTGCCGAGAAGTATTACTTATGATAGAGATACAAGTCTCCTTTGGCATTTCTAGAGAAAACTTTGCAAGAAGATGGGTTCCAAGTTGTTGTAAATTTCATCCTATTATCCACAAATGGACATACAAAGGTGGTCAATCAAAGACATGGAAACTTGATGACAAGCTTGAGTGGGGAAAGGCTAGGAGAGTGGGATTTGGTTTTGGCCCAAACTGAATTCACTTCCAACGATTCAGTGGACAGATTTATTGGAAATAGTATGTTTCAAGTTGTGTATGGCAGGTCACCAAAGGGAGTTGTGGATTTGGTTAAATTGCCAAGTCTAGGGGATAGGAAAAGTGTTGATGACGTTGAATTTGCATAAGGAATGCATGAATTGCATGAACAGGTCAAGAGGCAGCTACATCAACAATGTCAAATACAAGTATAGAGAAAATTTACAGAAAAGGGAAAAGGTTTTTCAAGAAGTTAAATTGGTAATGGCACACTTGAGGAAAGAAAGATTCCCTAGAGGCACCTACATCAAGCTAAATTACAAGAAAATTGGACCATGTAAAATATTAAAGAAGATTTCTGATAACGACTATAAAATAGAGTTGCCAACAGATTTGGATATTTCTTCGATATTCAATGTAGCAGACTTGTACGAGTTCCTTGAAGGAACGAAAGATGATGAAGAAGGTAACAAAGATGGGTGGAAGACTCAGTTACCAGCTAAACTAATCGAGGACCTAGAGCAAATCTTGGACAAGAGGATCAATAAAAAGACTCGGAATGATGAGCATTTTGAATACTTAGTTAAGTGGAGAAACCGAAGCATTGAGGATGCATCGTGGGTCTTCGAAGAAGAGTTGGCACACATACGAGGGTTGCCCTCCTTTATAGACACTACCGTTGTAGCCACATGAGCTAGATGCTCATGTTTTCCTACTGTGGATTTATGATGCAGGAGCATCTCTGGGGTTGGGCAATCAACATCACCTAAAAAAATGTTAGCAATATCATAGGTAGAAAATGCAAGAGTTCAACCACCACATGAAATTGGTTGTAGAAGGGACTGTTGGTTGCAGATGCTACTGCTCTATTCCAGAAGTTAAAGAAGTGGTTGCAGATTGTGTTGCCTTATTATAGAAGTGGAAATAACAAAATGCAAATCCTATGGGGTCTTGCATATCAAGCAACGAAAGAATGTATATCAAGCAACAGAAGGTGGACCATCACCTTGGCGGGAATCTAAATGATGCATGAGGAATTGAAAGGGCCTATAACCGTTTGACTTATGGCCATATGAAGAGAGTTGCAGAGAGAGCGAAACAGTATGACTCCAACTGTAGTACCATTGGTGGATATAATCTATTGCTTGATAACTAAAGTTCTTTGATTTCAGTTATGTTGTTGTTCTTTCTTGTATGAATGGTTTTTTTTTCTCCTTACCTAGTTAATGTAACCTATGTGAATTGAGATAATGTTGTTGTTGTTAGCTCCATAAGCAGACCCGGCAGTTCTGCAGCTGCGTTAAATTACAATAAAACTACAATAAAACACTTGAATCACTTGCATTATTAAGTCTCACATCGCAAATAAAAATAAAGACGTGAAAACATAATAATGTTCAAGAAATTTTATATCCTTAATCCATCATCAAGATGACATAGATATATGTCCGAGGATGGTTAGATCTGATGGAGGGGTATAGCATAGATATGATAGAAAGATGAACAAAGTAAAGTTAAAAGAATGCTCTCTCTTTTTTGTATTTTTTGGTACTTGGTGTTCTTTTGTATGGTCGTTGTTATGGATTACATATCAGTAAAAGGTTAACCCTAACTTTCTCTAACAAAGTAAATCCGATGACATCACGAACATTAGAAATATCTGTTATACATGTGCATATTTGGCTTTTTAAAAACATTTGGCTTTTAAGAACATACTTGCTCATCATGTGACCCTCGTGTGATTGGTCATCTCATAGTATTCGTTATTGTTTCTGTGTCTTTCTCAATGCATGGTTGACACGCCTTCAATGTCTTTGACGACATCTGTCCAGAGTGGCGTCCACTCTCACCCAGCGAGAGAGACGTGTCAATCTGAGGCGCTCCCCTCCCTCATCTTTATAAGGGACACTGTCTCTCCTTCTTTTCAACACAAAGTTTAGCGCAGCGCTACCATTTGAGAACATTGCATTACCGTTGAAGAAGTCCATCGATCGATCTATTGTTATTCACAAAGATGGCGGATCAGTGCAAGCAATATGGCCAGGAGAAGGCTGGACAAGCTCAACAAACAACTCAAGTAATTATTTATATTATTTGTACTCTCTCACTCTCTTTAGTCTCTACTGTTTAACTGCTTTGATTGATGGTATTGGATATTGTTGTTTTGGGCAGGGGATGATGGGGACTGCTCAAGAGAAGAGCGGTCAGATGAAGGATATGACTCACCACAAAGCTTCTCAGGCGACTGAAGCAACCAAGGGAATGGGTCAATCCTTCATGGGTTCGGCCCAACAGGGAAAGGAACAAACTGGCTCTTTCTTCCAACAGGTTGTGCATCATTTATCAGAAAATATTGCATTGTCGGTTTTAAGGAGCAGATTCAACAGATTTAACTTTTGAATTTGAAAGGTTCAACAGATTTAACTATTGATGTTAATGTGAATGTGTAATGCAGGCAGGGGAGAAGGCGAAGGGTGCTACGCAGAGCGTGATGGAGGCTGTGAAGAGCCCCTTTGGTGGTAGCGAGCAGAACAAGTGATCACCACTACGGTCCCATGCTAAGCCTTACTGTGAATGCAGATTGTAATAATTTTCCCATCTTTATCAATAATAAAATGACATGACAATCAGATGATAAGATTGTGTATATGAGACGAATATTTTTCTTTCGATTTCCAACATTAGTTTTGATAGTTTTACAAAGTTTTCAACATGGATTATGTTAATTTGTTCTACAAGTCCTGATGTTGAGATCTCACACATTCCAGGTCACTGTAATTTTAAGCATACATAAGCATTACAATGCCAATTTTAATTCATTGATAATAAATCAATTAACAACATTTCATTAATTTTTCCAGCGTGCAGACACATTACAATGGCAATTTTAATTGATTAATTATAACTCAATTAACAGTGTTTGATTAATTTTCTGAATGGCAATTGTAATTTTTATTGATAATAATCAATTGACAGCATTTCATTAATTGTGAGACAGGTATAGGATGTGGAAGGGACTCCAAAGAATTCAGGACGGAGAGAGATTTAGAATGGCCACTAACTCTCACGGAAAGGTAAATCGCAAGCCACTGCTCGCAAGGAATCCATCTATTTCGGTTGTCTCCAGTGGCATTGTTGAAAAAAATAGTTTATTTTCAAAATCATTATGAAAATATCAAACAATACGTTCAAGTTTTTTCATTTTCAAATTCCATATGTTAATGCCTTTTATTTTCAAATTTAATATGCACGATATCAAGAAAGTGCGCATAAATAGGTATATTTTTTTTATTTTTAAATTCATATTGAAAAAAACACTTCAATTTCAAATTCTTTATGAAATATCAAAAAGTTCTAAAGAGAGTATGATTATGATTATCACCTTGATTATTTGACTTTTAAATTCATATTGAGAATATGATAAATTTTCAGAGCGAATATGATAACCATGATTATGATTATCACCTTGATTATTTGACTTTTAAATTCATATTGAGAATATGATAATTTTTCAGAGCGAATATGATAACCACCTTAACTGTATGTTTCTAGTTATGAAAGATAATTAAAGTTATTATTGCTACCTCTCGGTTCAATACTGACAATATCAAGAAAGTTGGATGTCAGCTGAGTGATATGGATAATACCAGGAAAGTTCTTTTAAATTAAATATAACATTATCAAGAAAGTTATTCAATACTAACATTATCAAGAAAGTTATTAAAGAGAGTATATTTTGTCTTCTTTCGTTCTGAAGTAAAGTTATTCAATATTAACATTATCAAGAAAGTTATTAAAGAGAGATTATATTTTGGACAAAGCGAGGAGAATATGATTACTTTCTTGGATGATTTTACTTTTAAATTCAATATTTACAATAAAAAATGTTCTCAAAAAAACATGAATACTACTTACTTCTTGCATGAATACTACTTCTTGCATATGTGTTCTAATACATAATATTGTAATAAAATCTTTATCATTATCATTTTGACAATATGATTTAATCATTACTAAAAATAGTTCTCAAAATACATAATATTGTAATAAAATCTTTACCATTATCATTTTGACAATATGATTTAATCATTACTAAAAATAGTTCTCAAGTAAAGCATGAATATTACTTCTTGCATATGATTTCATTATCATCATTTCATAATCATTAATAAAAATAGTTCTCAAAAAAAGCATGCATATGTATTCTAATACATAATATTGTAATGAAATCTTTACCATTATCATTTCAATATAATATTGTAATGAAATCTTTATCATTATCATTTTGACAATATGATTTCATTATCATTATTTCATAATCATCAATAAAAATAGTTCTCAAAGAAAGCATGAATACTACTTCTTGCATATGTATTCTAATACATAATATTGTAATAAAATCTTTACCATTATCATTTCAATATGATTTCATTATCATCATTTCATAATCATTACTAAAAAAGTTCTCAAAGAAAGCATGAATACTACTTCTTGCATATGTATTCTAATACATAATATTGTAATGAAATCTTTACCATTATCATTTTGACCATATGAGTTCATCATCATCATTTCATAATCATTACTAGAACTTATTCAATGATTAACTTTCAACATAATTTCACCATCATCATTCTTACTATCATTACATGAATATGATTACCATACTTTCACCATCATCATTCTTACTATCATTACATGAGTATGGTTACCATATTGAATCATTTCACTTGATTAATTTTCAACCCATGATTTCACCGTCACCATTCTCATTATCATCACTAGAATTTTAATTAACATATTCAATGATTAACCTTGAATATAATTTTACCATCATCATCATGACGATTCATGCATAAGACTAATATGATTACCATACTTTCACCATCATCATTCTTACTATCATTACATGAGTATGGTTACCATATTGAATCATTTCACTTGATTAATTTTCAACCCATGATTTCACCGTCACCATTCTCATTATCATCACTAGAATTTTAATTAACATATTCAATGATTAACCTTGAATATAATTTTACCATCATCATCATGATGATTCATGCATAAGACTGCCCAAACATAATCCTCCTCTACATATTGGATATTGAGATCAAGAGTGCCCTTTAGAAAATTCTCAAAACCACATTATAAGATTCGATAATTGTGGAGGGACCTTTTGCTCATTGTCGTGACTATCAATAGCTCCATTGGAATATTAAATTTTGCTCCATTGGAATATTAAATTTTTGTAGGCAAAGATACATGAAGAGATTACTTTCGAGATCACTTTCCCCTCACCTAGATTCATGATTCACCTGTCATAGATATGAACCTTACACAACTTCAAAAAACTCACAAGTCTGATGCAGATCTGCTCATGGAGGAATTATGATGCCAATATTTTCCTTGGTCTCTCCTTCATGTGATCTCATTGAATGAAATCCCAAGAAAACGCATTACAGGATTCTTCACACAAGCATGTAGCAACTTCTCTTATGGCGGCATGATGACTAGGGTTTCCTTCATGGTGACCTCCTCGCCTAGCCACATGACACCTTTTTAATAGTCATCTCTTCCAACAGTCATAGATTCACAATTTCAACTGGGGTATCTCCACCAAAAAAATGTTGTTTGTGGCCTTCCACCAGCTCATTTCACCTCTCCAAAACTTTTATGTCCTCTACCTCTATAGCAATTTAAGACTTCGGTAGCTTCATGCAAGCAACCACATCTTCTTCCATGGATCGTTGCACTTCACTCCACCTGGATCATACCATTTTTCTCCAAGAGAAAGCATCCCTCCACTAGATATCAAATGATGGATTCATTATGCAGCCTCATGCATAAACACTTTGTTAGGAACCCATGTCTTTACTTTGATAGTATATTGTTGTTGGACGCATATGCTTTGTAAGTCATCCCGTAGTATTTGTTGATCAATAGTTTGTGTTATTGTTGTTGGTGCATACACTTTGTAAGTCACCCGTAGTATTGTTGATCCATATTTTGTAGTGGCCCATGGTTTTGATCCATAGTATTGGTGCCTAGACTTAGTATATAAGTGTGTGTTGAGACCTATGAAGGCACCGTGAAGTTATTTGTATTGAGCTTGTTCATAGGAGGTTGCCCCCTCGAAGTGGCCTGTGATCAATATAAAAGTGATTCTGAGTTCTGTCATTTCTGCTATTTCACATATTCTTATTAATTAATTGTTGCAGGTGCTTCACATCTGGTATTGGAGCACTTTCTTGGGCTCGCGGGGTGAAATTTCTGCCAAATTTTTTTCTCATCTGTTGCAGGTTCGGATTTGGGAATAATCCCTATTTGCTTAACTGTGGGAAGTACTTGGGCATAAGCCCTAAAACTCATTGTGAGGAGTACCACAGGAACCCTGAAGTAGCTGGCCCATTGAGAGGACCTCCCAATGAAAAGGGCAACGACCCCTACCTAATTGATTAGTTCCCACCTGTGAGGTAAACCAAGAGCTGTCGTTTGTGCCAAAGCGGTTATCAGTTTTACCTGAGCCGTGGAGTGAGGGGTACTGCCCCAATACACAAGCCGTCAGATAGCATTGGTGGCCGAGTGAAACCCCTGAATTGTTAGGAAGCCGCACATACCTAGGGTCCATAGCTATTTTCAGCTGACCTGTTGTCGATCACTGTGTTAGGAACCCATGTCTTTAGTTTGTTAGTAGGATGTTGTTGGACGCATATGCTTTGTAAGTCGTTCCGTAGTAATTGTTGATCAATAGTTTGTGTTATTGTTGTTGGCGCATATGCTTTGTAAGTCGCCCGTAGTATTGTTGATCCATAGTTTGTAACGGCCCATGGTTTCGACCCATAGTATTGGTGCCTAGAATTAGTATATAAGTGTGTGTTGAGACCTATGAAGGCACCGTGAAGTTATTGTATTGAGCTTGCTCAAAGGAGGTTTCCCCCTCGAAGTGGCCTGTGATCAATACAAAAGTGATCATGAGTTCTATCATTTCTGCTATTTCACGTATTCTTGTTAATTAATTGTTGCAGGTACCTCACATCTGGTATCAGAGCACTTTCTTGGGCTCGCTGGGTGAAATTTCTGCCAAATTTTTTTTCGCATCTGTTGCAGGTTCAGATTTGGGAATAATCCCTATCCGCTTAACTATGGGAAGTTCTTCGGCATAAGCCCTAAAACTCATTGTGAGGAGTACCACAGGAACCCCGAAGTAGCTGGCCCATTGAGACGACCTGCTGGCGAAAAGGGCAACAACCCCTACCTGATTGACGAGTTCCCACCCGTGAGGTAAACCAAGAGCTGTCGTTTGTGGCAAAGCGGTTATCAGTTTTACCTGAGCCGTGGAGTGAGGGGTACTACCCCAATACATAAGCCGTCAGACAGCATTGGTGGCTGAGTGAAAACCCTGAACTGTGAGGAAGCCGCACATACCTGGGGTCCATATCTACCTTCAGCTGAACTATTGTCGATCACTGCTGCATCGTTTCAGATCCATTTTGCAAGTCGTTCCAGTTCCAGCGGTTTGGCGTTGTTCCAGAATCCTTCGAACCGGAGATCCCATTCTGCAAGTAGAGCCGTAGCCGCTCCAGTCTGTAAAAAAAAAAAAAAAAAAAAAAAAACACACCGAGCCGTAGCCGCTCCAATCTGAAAAATAAATAAATAAATAAATAAATAAATAAATAAATAAAAAATCAGTTCAGTATAAAATTCAGTTTTTTCTCCATATCTCCCTTGTTTTACCTCTGTTTTCCTTGAAAATTTCAGGGAACCCCTGTCATTCCATTCTGCATATTTCATCCCTGAGGACCCTATCCTCAATTCCCCTTCCTACAGCCCGAAATCCCACATTTGTTTATTTTTAGGGTTTGCCATAACTTCCTCAGATTTCACCCAATCACCTTCAATTTTTACCACAGAGTTCCTTTCTGAATTCTGCTTCTTTGTTTCCCTCTGCCAAATTTTCCCATCCTTTCACCCCGCTTCTGAAATCCTCATTTTTGCTTCCCTGTCTATCCAACAATGTCCAAAAAACGAGTCAAACCCCAATTATCCTTCTGATTTTTTCCCAAATCCAAATTTTCCTTTACTGAAGTAGTTCCTGTTTTTGTTTTCCTACCCAGTAAAAAAAAAAAAAAAAAAAAAATCCCTAGTTATGGTTGTCACCCGTGCAGTAGCAAAACCCATGGAGGAATCCCTTGCAGCCATCCAAGCCAAACTCCAGGATCTGGATGAAAAATTTCTTGGTCTCCATCTTGAACATTCAGCTATGAACAACAAACGGCAGTCCGATTCTTTAGTAGACAATGGGTTCTCTTCTTCCAACAATTTCCGTGGTCCGAAGCTTGATTTTTCTCGCTTCAATGGTACCGATCCAACTGGATGGATCTATCGTGCAGAACAGTATTTTAGTCTGCATAATACTTTTGATGTCAACAAAGTTCCGTTGGCATCCTTTCATTTGGAACAGGAAGCTCTTCAATGGTACCGTTGGTACATCAAGGCTCATCCAGAGCCCAACTGGCCAGACTTTTGTCAGCTCCTTTTGCAATGATTTGGTCCTAGTGCTTTTGATGACTTCACCAGAGCCCTCACTAAACTTCACCAAACTGGCACTGTGAGAGAGTATCAAACCGAATTTGAGAATCTAGCCAACCACACCGAAGGATTGTCTGATGAATTTTACTAGAGTTGTTTTATCAGTGGTCTAAAGGATGCCATCCGCTCTGAGGTCAAAATGTTCTGTCCCAACACAATGATGGAAGCACTCAGGTTGGCTAAGTTGGCAGAAGACAAGATTGCAGCCCAACAACGCTCAAAGCCCACTTTTGTTCCCTTCCGAAATATGGGTTCTCAGCGACCACCTATACCGCAGGCTCCTCGACCGATTCCTATCAAGCGTTTGTCTGAAACAGAGATGCAAGCACGCAGAGAAAACGGGCTTTGCTATAATTGTGATGAGAAATTCACTCGGGGACATAGATGTGTTCAGCAAAAGCTCTATCTCCTAGATGTGGAGTCTCCGCCTGCCTCTGAAATGGGTGACGAAGATCCAGAAACACTGGATGCACCGGTCGACATTCAGGAACCGCCTAGTGACCCTCCGTCTCAGGATGACCAGCCAGAGATATCTCTCCATGCTTTAGCGGGAATCACCACCCCCCAAACAATGCGGGTCAGGGGTTACTTCAAGAAGCTTCCTCTTACAATCCTCATTGATTCTGGTAGCACGCATAATTTCATTGACCCTCGGATCGCCAAACAAGCTGATTGTTTTATCCATCCTTGCTCCAACTTTGAAGTCATAATTGCCAATGGGGGCACCTTACCTTGCAAAGGGAAGTGTCGAAATGTGCGTATCTCTATGGGAGATTATACCTTGCGCTCTGACATGTTTTCCTTGCCCTTAGGCGGATGTGATGTGGTTTTGGGCACTCAATGGCTACGCACACTCGGCCCTATCTTATGGGATTTTGCCGAACTTTGGATGCAGTTTTCCGAGAATGGACACAAACACACATTGACAGGATTACAACCAGGATCTCTTAGCATCATCAGTTCACATCGCATGGAAAAACTCCTCAAGAAGAATTCACATGGTGTCATCGCTCAGATCCATTCCATCCAGATGCAACCAGCAGCAGTCTCCACTACTCCTTTGGATCTACAACAAATTCTGGATCGGTATACAGGTGTCTTTGCTGAACCAGTGGGATTACCACCTTCCAGGCCAAAAGACCATCGTATTCAGCTCCTTCCTGGTAGCGTTCCTCCCAACATCAGGCCCTATCGCTACCCATTTCACCAAAAAACGGAGATTGAAATGCTCGTTCGGGACTTATTGAAGCAAGGTATTATTCGCCCAAGCACTAGTTCCTTTTCTTCTCCAGTTATTCTTGTCCGCAAAAAAGATGGGTCATGGCGCCTCTGCATTGACTTCCGAGCGCTTAATCACCTCACCATCAAAGATAAGTTTCCAATTCCTGTTGTTGATGAGCTTCTTGATGAGCTTCATGGGGCTCACTTTTTCTCCAGGTTGGATCTTCGTTCTGGGTATCATCAAATTCGGGTTCATGAGGATGATATTCCTAAAACAGCTTTCCGCACACATGATGGCCATTATGAGTTTTTGGTCATGCCCTTTGGCCTCACTAATGCTCCTTCCACATTCCAAGCCTTAATGAATAAAATATTTCGACCCTACTTGCGGAAATTCATTCTGGTATTCTTTGATGATATCCTCATCTACAGTAAAACATGGGATGAACATCTCTAGCATCTGGATCTTGTCATGCAACTTTTCTCTGACCATCATCTCCATGCCAAGCAGTCTAAATGTGTTTTTGGACAAAAGGAAGTTGAGTATCTCAGGCACATTATCTCAGCACAAGGGGTTCACGTGGATCTTGCCAAAATCGAGGCCATGAACAATTGGCCACATCCTCAGACACTCAAGAGCCTTCGTGGTTTTTTGGGGTTGACTGGCTACTACCGCAAGTTTGTCAAGGATTATGGGAAGATTGCAGCTCCATTAACTGCTCTATTGAAAAAAGATGCTTTTACATGGACACCTGCTGCTTAGTGTGCATTTGACAAACTAAAACAAGCTATGTGTACTACACCGGTGCTAGCTATGCCTGATTTTTCCAAGCCCTTCACTATTGAGAGTGATGCTTGCGGAAATGGGCTTGGTGCTGTTCTCCTTCAAGATGAACACCCCATTGCGTTCACCAGCAAATCCCTTTCAGGTAAGAATTTAGCTGCCTCTACCTATGAGAAGAAAATGATGGCTATTTTGCATGCAGTACAGAAGTGGCATCCATACCTATTAGGGAATCATTTCTGCATCAAGACTGATCACCAGAGTCTGAAATATTTCTTGGACCAGCGTGTCTCCTCCCCGGCACAACAGAAATGGGTTAGCAAACTCATGGGTTATGACTATGAGATCACTTACAAGAAGGGTAAAGACAATATTGTGGCAGATGCTCTTTCTCGCACATTTGATGCCCAAGGTTCTCTTTCAGCTATTTCTATGCCGGTTCCAAATTGGTTGCAATCTGTTCAACAGGGTTATGTCAATGACTCTTCTTTATCTCAGATCATCCAACGCTTGACCAACAATCCTTCTACTGTCCCACATTACTCTTGGGATGGTGCTTCTCTGCGATACAAGGGTCATCTGGTGCTTCCCCAGAGCACAGATCTTCAACAGGCTGTCTTCTATGAACTCCATGCTTCTCCATCGGCCGGGCACTCTGGGTTCCTCAAAACATATGAACGAGCACGGCGTAACTTCTTTTGGCAGGGCATGAAAATGACAATTCAACAGATGGTGGCCGAATGTGATACCTGCCAATGCAATAAGGGTGAAACAACACTCCTTCCAGGATTGCTTGAACCCTTGCCCATACCTACACGGATTTGGACAGATATTTCTATGGATTTCATTGAAGGGCTCCCTAAATCTGGCGGGAAGACAGTGATTCTCGTTGTGGTTGATTGTCTCTCCAAATATAGTCATTTTTGTGCTCTCAGCCATCCCTATACAGCCTCCTCCGTCGCTCAAATTTTTATGGACCAGATCTTTCGTCTTCATGGCATCCCTTCTTCCATTGTCTCGGATCGTGATGCGACTTTCACCAGTCATTTTTGGACAGAACTATTTCTCCACACTGGCACCAAACTGAAGATGAGTTCAGGGTATCACCCACAAACAGATGGTCAGACTGAAATTGTCAATAAATGCTTGGAAACTTATCTTCGTTGCTTCAACTCGGAACAACAACATCAGTGGGCAAAATGGCTCCCTCTCGCTGAATGGTGGTACAATACCTCTTACCACACTGCCTCTAAAATGACCCCATATGAAGCAGTCTATGGTCAGGCACCTCCAGCTCTTCTCCCATACACCGCCACCAATTCACCAGTTCAGGAAGTTGACACGCTCCTTCGCAACCGTGATTAGATTCTTCGCATTTTGCGGGACAATCTTCACATGGCAAGAAATCGCATGAAGCAACAAGCTGATCAGCACCGTTCGGAGCGCACTTTTCAAGTCGGCGATATGGTTTTTGTTCGTCTCCAGCCGTACAAACAATCCTCCTTGAAACTCAAAGGGCGTCATAAGCTCGCTCCAAATTTCTATGGGCCATATCGGATTCTTCAGCAGATTGGGTCTGTTGCTTATAAATTGGAACTTCCTCCTTCTTCCCGCATTCATCCAGTCTTTCATGTCTCTTGTCTGAAGAAAGTTCTTGGCACCAACATCAGCAGCCAAACGACTTTACCTGAACTGGATAATGAAGGATCCATCCTTTTGGAGCCAGAGGCCATCCTCAATCGGCGCACGAGTTAGCTTCGCTCTCGCTCTATCACAGAGGTCTTAATTCAGTGGCACGGCATGCAACCCGAGGATGCTACATGGGAACCACTCCTTCAGATTCAACAACAATTTCCACATCTAAAGCTTTGAGGACAAAGCTTTTTTTAAGGGGGAGGGGATGTTAGGAACCCATGTCTTTACTTTGTTAGTAGGATGTTGTTGGACGCATATGCTTTGTAAGTCGTCCCATAGTAATTGTTCATCAATAGTTTGTGTTATTGTTGTTGGCGCATATGCTTTGTAAGTCGCCCGTAGTATTGTTGATCCATAGTTTGTAATGGCCCATGGTTTCGACCCATAGTATTGGCGCCTAGAGTTAGTATATAAGTGTGTGTTGAGACCTATGAAGGCACCGTGAAGTTATTGTATTGAGCTTGCTCAAAGGAGGTTGCCCCCTCGAAGTGGCCTCTGATCAATACAAAAGTGATTATGAGTTCTATCATTTCTACTATTTCGCGTATTCTTGTTAATTAATTGTTGCAGGTGCCTCACACACTGCTGGACCGTTTCAGATCCAGCCGTTCAGATCCATTCTGAAATCCGTTCCAGATCCAACCGTTTTCAATCCATTCGGTGCCGTTTCAGATCCCTCTATTTCCGCTCACTTCTGGGACGTTGCAGATTTATCTATTCCAGATCCCTTCCAAGCCGTAGCCACTCTAGTCTTAAAAAAAAAAAAAAAAAACTCCCTTGTTTTCACTCTGTTTCCCTTGAAATTTTCGGGGAATCCCTGTCATTACATTCTGCATATTTCATTCCTGAGGACCCTATCCCCAATCCCCCTTCCCAAAGCCCGAAATCCCACATTTGTCTATTTTTAGGGTTTGCCATAACTTCCTCAGATTTCACCCAATCACCTTCAAATTTTACCACAGAGTTCATTTCTGAATTCTGCTTCTTTGTCCCCCTCTGCCAAATTTTTCCATTCTTTCACCCCGCTTCTGAAATCCTCATTTTTGCTTCTATGTCTATTCAACAGTGTCCAAAACCTAGTCAAACCCCAATTACCCTTCAGATTTTTTCCCAAGTCCAGATTTTCCTTTACTGAAGCAGTTTTTGTTTTTGTTTTCCTACCCAGTCAACCAAAAAAAAAAAAAAAAAAAACTCTTGGTTATGGTTGTCACCCTTGCAGGAACAAAATACATGGAAGACGCACTTGTAGCCATCCAAGCCAAACTCCAGGATCTGGATAAAAAATTTCTCAGCCTCCATCTTGAACATTCAGCTATGAACAACAAACGACAGTCCGAGTCTTCATCAGACAATGGGTTCTCTTCTTCCAGCAATTTCTGTGGTCCGAAGCTTGATTTTCCTCGCTTCAATGCTACTGATCCAACTGGATGGATTTATCGCGCAGAACAGTATTTCAGTTTGCATAATACTTTTGATGTCAACAAAGTTTTGCTTGCATCCTTTCATTTGAAACAGGAAGCTCTTCAATGGTACCATTAGTACATCAAGGCTCATGAAGAGCCAAAATGGCCAGACTTTTTCCAGCTCCTTTTGCAACGATTTGGTCCTAGTGCTTTTGATGACTTCACAGGAGCCCTCACTAAACTTCTCCAAACTAACATTGTGAGAGAGTATCAAACCGAATTTGAGAAACTAGCCAACCACACTGAAGGATTGTCTGATGACTTTTACCGGAGTTGTTTTATCAGTGGTCTAAAGGATGCCATCCGCTTTGAGGTCAAAATGTTATGTCCCAACACAATGATGGAAGCTCTAGGGTTGGCTAAGTTGGCAGAAGACAAGATTGCCGCCCAACAACGCTACAAGCCCACTTTTGTTCCCTTCCGAAATATGGGTTCTCAGCGACCACCTATACCGCAGGCTCCTCGACCAACTCCTATCAAGCATTTGTCTGAAACATAGATGCAGGCACGCAGAGAAAAGGGGCTTTGCTATAATTGTGATGAGAAATTCACTCGGGGACATAGATGTGTTCAGCAAAAGCTCTATCTCTTGGATGTGGATTCTTCGCCTACCTCTGAAATTGGTGACAAAGATCCATAAACAATGGATGCTCTGGTCGACATTCAGGAACCACCTATTGACCCTCCGTCTCAGGATGACCAGCCAGAGATATCTCTCCATGCTTTAGCTATAATCACCACCCCCCAAACAATGCGGGTCAGGGGTTACTTCAAGAATCTTCCTCTTACAATACTCATTGATTCTGGTAGCACTCATAATTTCATTGACCCTCGGATCGCCAAACAAGCTGATTGTTTTATCCATCCTTGCTCCAAATTTGAAGTCATGGTTGCCAATGGGGGCACCTTACCTTGCAAAGGGAAGTGTCAAAATGTGCGTATCTCTATGGGAGATTATACCTTGTGCTCTGACATGTTTTCCTTGACCTTAGGCGGATGTGATGTGGTTTTGGGCGCTCAATGGCTATGCACACTTGGCCCTATCTTATGGGATTTTGCTGAACTTTGGATGCAGTTTTCCCTCAATAGAAAAAAAACACATTGACAGGATTACAACCAGGTTCTCTCAGCATCATTAGTTCACATCGCATGGAAAAAATCCTCAAGAAGAATTCACATGGTGTCATCGCTCAGATCCATTCCATTCAGATGCAACCATCAGCGGTCTCCACTACTCCTTTGGATCTACACCAAATTCTGGATCGATATACAGGTGCCTTTAATGAACCAATGGGATTGCCACCTTCCAAGTTAGAAGACCGTCATATTCAGCTCCTTCTTGACAGCATTCCTCCCAACATCAGGCCCTATCTCTACCCATTTCACCAAAAAACGGAGATTGAAATGCTCGTTCGGGACTTATTGAAGCAAGGTATTATTCGCCCAAGCACTAGTTCCTTTTCTTCTCCAGTTCTTCTTGTCCGCAAAAAAGATGGGTCATGGCACCTCTGCATTGACTTCCGAGCACTTAATCACCTCACCATCAAGGATAAGTTTCCAATTCTTGTTGTTGATGAGCTTCATGGGGCTCACTTTTTCTCCAAGTTGGATCTTCGTTCTTGGTATCATCAAATTCGGTTTCATGAGGATGATATCCCTAAAACAGCTTTCCGCACACATGATGGCCATTATGAGTTTTTGGTCATGCCCTTTGGCCTCACTAATGCTCCTTCCACATTCCAGGCCTTAATGAATAAAATATTTCGACCCTACTTGCGGAAATTTATTCTGGTATTCTTTGATGATATCCTCATCTACAGTAAAACATGGGATGAACATCTCCAGCATCTGGATCTTGTCATGCAACTTTTCTCTCACCATCATCTCCACGCCAAGCAGTCTAAATGTGTTTTTGGACAGAAGGAAGTTGAGTATCTCGGGCACATTATCTCAGCACAAGGGGTTCACGTGGATCTTGCAAAAATCGATGCCATGAACAATTGGCCGCATCCTCAGACACTCAAGAGCCTTCATGGTTTTTTGGGGTTGACTGGCTACTACCGCAAGTTTGTCAAGGATTATGGGAATATTGCAACTCCATTAACTGCTCTATTGAAAAAGGATGCTTTTACATGGACACATGCTGCTCAGTGTGCATTTGACAAACTAAAACAAGCTATGTGTACTACACCTGTTCTAGCTATGCCCGATTTTTCCAAGCCCTTCACTATTGAGAGTGATGCTTGTGGCAATGGACTTGGTGTTGTTCTCCTTCAAGATGAAAACCCCATTGCATTCACCAGCAAAGCCCTTTCAGGTAAGAATTTAGCTGCCTCTACCTATGAGAAGGAAATGATGGCTATTTTGCATGCAGTACAGAAGTGGCGACTATACCTATTAGGGAATCATTTTTGCATCAAGATTGATCACCAGAGTCTAAAATATTTCTTGGAACAGCGTGTCTCCTCCCCAGCACAATAGAAATGGGTTAGCAAACTCATGGGTTATGACTATGAGATCACTTACAAGAAGGGTAAAGACAATATTGTGGTAGATGCTCTTTCTCGCACATTTGATGCCCAAGGTTCTCTTTCAACTATTTCTATGCCTATTCCAAATTGGTTGCAATCTATTCAACAGGGTTATGTCAATGACTCTTATCTCAAATCATCCAATGCTTGACCAACAAACCTTTTGCTGTACCACATTGCTCTTGGGATGGTGCTTCTCTGAGATACAAGGGTCTTCTGATGCTTCCCCAGAGCATAGATCTTCAATAGGCTGTCTTCTATGAACTCCATGCTTCTCCATCGGTAGGGCACTCTGGGTTCCTCAAAACATATGAATAGGCATGGCGTAACTTCTTTTGGCAGGGCATGAAAAGGACAATTCAACAGATGGTGGCCGAATGTGATACCTGCCAGCGCAATAAGGGTGAAACAACACTCCTTCCAGGATTGCTCGAACCCTTGCCCATACCTACACGGATTTGGATAGATATTTCTATGGATTTCATTGAAGGGCTCCCTAAATCTGGCGGGAAGACAATAATTCTTGTTGTGGTTGATAGCCTCTCCAAATATAGTCATTTTTGTGCTCTCATCCATCCCTATACAGCCTCCTCAGTTGCTCAAATTTTCCTAGACCAGATCTTTCGTCTTCATGGCATCCCTTCTTCCATTGTCTCGGATCGTGATGCGACTTTCACCACACTGGCACCAAACTGAAGATGAGTTCAAGGTATCACCCACAAACAGATGGTCAGACTGAAATTATCAATAAATGCTTGGAAACTTATCTTCGTTGTTTCACCTCTGAACAACAACATCAGTGGGCAAAGTGGCTCCCTCTCACTAAATGGTGGTACAATACTTCTTACCACACTGCTTCTAAAATGACCCTATATGAAGCAGTCTATGGTTAGGCACCTCCAGTTCTTCTTCCATACACCCCCAACAGTTCACTAGTTCAGGAAGTTGACACGCTCCTTCGAAACCACGATCAGATTCTTCGCATTTTGCGGAACAATCTTCACATGGCAAGAAATCGCATGAAGCAACAAGCTGATCAGCACCGTTCTGAGCGCACTTTTCAAGTAGGCGATATGGTTTTTTTTCGTCTCCCGCCGTACAAGCAATCCTCCCTGAAACTCAAAGGGAGTCATAAGCTCGCTCCAAAGTTCTATGGGCCATATCGGATTCTTCAGAAGATTGGGTCCATTGCTTATAAATTGGAACTTCCTCCTTCTTCCCGCATTCATCCAGTCTTTCATGTCTCTTGTCTGAAGAAAGTTCTTGGCAC
Organism: Larix kaempferi; assembly: GCA_027924585.1. Taxonomy (NCBI): domain Eukaryota; kingdom Viridiplantae; phylum Streptophyta; class Pinopsida; order Pinales; family Pinaceae; genus Larix; species Larix kaempferi. The sequence continues at coordinate 30,133,313 of BSBM01000089.1, forward strand.
CAACATCAGTGGACAAATGATTTTACCCAAACTGGATAATGAAGGATCCATCCTTTTGGAGCCGGAGGCCATCCTCAATCAGTGCACTCATCAGCTTCGCTCTCGCTCTATCACATAGGTCTTAATTCAGTGGCACGACATACAACCAGAGGATGCTACATGGGAACCACTCCTTCAGATTCAACAACAATTTCCACATCTAAAGCTTTGAGGACAAAGCTTTTTTTAAGGGGGAGGGGATGTTACGAACCCATGTCTTTACTTTGTTAGTATATTGTTGTTGGACGCATATGCTTTGTAAGTCGTCCTGTAGTATTTGTTGATCAATAGTTTGTGTTATTGTTGTTGGCGCATATGCTTTGTAAGTCGCCCGTAGTATTGTTGATCCATAGTTTGTAGTGGCCCATGGTTTTGACCCATAGTATTGGCGCCTAGACTTAGTATATAAGTGTGTGTTGAGACCTATGAAGGCACCGTGAAGTTATTTGTATTGAGCTTGCTCATAGGAGGTTGCCCCCTCGAAGTGGCCTGTGATCAATATAAAAGTGATTCTGAGTTCTGTCATTTCTGCTATTTCGCATATTCTTATTAATTAATTGTTGCAGGTGCTTCACACACTTTTCTTCCACAGCCATAAATCAATAGACCCAAGAATGTCACTCACATTTGTGGCATGGATGGATACTCCGCACATGAATCTGGTAGAAATAGTAATTACTTCAATTAACTTAGCTTTTACTTTAGTTCCTATTTTGACATTTGGTTAATAAATGCAACCGCATGCTTTGTATGCATGCAAAAGCTAGGTTAGAGTTTTTAGGGTTTCCATAAGTGTTGAAATACACATTACATTTTGGTTTGTATTACATCAATTGATCTTCCATTTATGAATAAAGATTGAAGAGCCGTAGCTCATTCTACGTAATCTTTTGTTTTATTTCTGCCTCCAACCTTCAGTTTGGTATCAGAGCTTAGGAGAAGATCCATTGTGAGAGTTCCAGAGAAGCCAAAGCCATAGCTTTGAAGAATTTTACAAAAAAAAAAATGGCAGAAAATTATCGCACCCTCCCTATAGTCTAAAGCACGATAATTTAGGGAGATAAAGTAAAAAATATTTGGGAATTATCGCAGCCTCTCTATAGGCCAAGATGTGATTATTTGTGAAGACCTGTGACAATTAGGGAAAGAGCAAGAAGATGAGAGTGATTTTTTTTTACTTTCATGAAGTTATTTTCTTTTATGATATTCTTTGAGTAAGAATTTGTTTTTACAAGAGAAAAAGATATTTAAAAAAAAAAATTATTTAAGAGGGAGACATTATTTTTTGACAAAAAGAGGAAGGAGATTGTTTTAAGAAAGCCAGTGAAAGACTCTGCAACATCTATGGCTTCTAGCAACAACAATCAATCTCATATTTCTCCTCTTACAAGGAAAAAGGACTATGATGTCTAGGCCACGAGGATGGCAGTTTATCTCAGATCAGAAGATGTGTGGGAATATGCGTGAATGGCTATTCTGAACCAGCAGATGATGCAATTTTTCAAGCCCTTTCAAATGCAGAAAATGATGTCCTACGAATGCACCGGAAGAAGGATGCAAAGGCACTACATCTCATAATGAATGCTTTGGATAACAACGTATTTCCAAAGATACCAGCTTCATTACATGCCAAAGCAACATGGGATACCTTGGTGACCAGTTATCAGGGTGCTGGTAAGGTACAAATAGCTACACTCCAAAACCTAAGAAGAGATTTTGAAGATCTGAAAATGAAAGAATCAGACTCAGTAGATTCTTTCATGAACCAAGTCATGGGGATTGTTAATCAGCTGAATACCTATGGTGAAAAGATCGAAGATGAACGGGTGGTTGAAAGGGTTCTGAGATCCCTACCCCACAAATTTAATCTGAAAGTTGTAGCAATTGAAGAAGCAAAGGATCTGAGTACTCCCTATATAGATGAGTTGACCAGATCTCTACTTTCATACGAATCCAGAATCAACAGGAATGAAGAGTCCTCTCTGGAGAATACTTTCAAAGCAAATGTCTCATTCTCAAAAGGTAGAGGAAGAGGCAGAGGCAGAGGAGGATCAAGAGGAAGAGGCAGAAGTGGCCAAAGTAATGGCAATGAAGATCGAGATCACCATCATAACCATGAAGGCGGGAACTACGATAAAAAAAGGTCAGATAAATCTAATATTAAGTGTTATTATTACAATAAATTTGGGCATTATGCTCATGAATGTAGAAAGAAAAATTCTGATCAAGCAAATCATAATTCTAATGTGACTAATACCTCTGAGGATAGAGAAGATATGTTATTTCTTACATGTCATGCTGCACATGAAATCCCAAAGGGACTTTGGATTTTAGATAGTGGCTGCAGTAACCATATGGCAGGTAATAGAGGTCTAATTGCAGACCTAGATTGATCAGTGAGGACAGAGGTCAAATTTCGAACAGATGAGGTAGTTCCGGTTCTTGGAAAAGGAGTGGTCAACATTCTAACCAAACAAGGCCAACAAAAGACAATCACAGATGTATATTATGCTCTAGGATTGAAGCATAATCTGCTTAGCATTGGACAACTTACTAAAAATAAATATAGACTTGTCTTTGATGGATCATATTGTGAAATTTATGACCAACCCCCAAATAGATAGTTGATCATCAAAATGCAAGTGACTAGGAACAAGATGTATCCATTAGCCATGAATTGCAGCAGCAAGGTAACCTCTTTTGCTCAAAAAGCCACTTGCATGGATGATTATTGGTTATGGCATTTTAGATATGGACATCTTCACTTTGGTGGTCTCGAGTTTTTGCGGCAGAAAGAGATGGTAAAAGGATTACCCCATATGAAGGAGCCAGAAAGCAGTTGTGAGTGTTGCATCATTGCAAAGCAACATAGGGATATCTTTCCTAAAGGTATGTCTCAAAGGGCACATGCACCTCTAGAACTTATTCATACTGATCTGTGTGGACCAATGCAAACTCAATCAATTGGTGGAAGCTATTATTTTCTTACATTTATTGATGATTTCAGTAGAAAAACATGGGTGTATTTCCTTCGTCAGAAGTCTGAAACTTTTGGCAAGATCAAGGAATTTAGGGCTTCGGTTGAAAAACAAAGTGGTTATCAAATCAAAGTATTGAGATTAGATGGAGGGGGAGAGTATGACTCAAAGGAATTTCATGATTACTGCAAACATCATGGAATCAAGAGGCAATTCACTACACGATATACACCTCAGCAGAACGGTATTGCAGAACGCAAGAATAGAACCATCATGAATATGGCAAGGAGCATGCTGAAAGGAAGAAATTTGTCCCATGAATTTTGGCGAGATGCAGTGGCTTGTGATGTTCATGTGATGAACATATCTCCCACCAACATTGTGAAGAACAGAGTACCAGAGGAAGCATGGACAAGTATGAGTTGTAATGTTTCTCATTTCAGAATATTTGGTTGTGTTTCTTATGCTCATGTTCCTAAACAGCTAAGAAAAAATATAGATGACATGAGTGAGAAATGTATATTTCTTGGATACGGTGAAGAAACTAAAGCCTACAAGCTGTATAACCTTATTACCAAAAAGGTTATCCTCAGCAGAGATGTTTTGTTCAAGGAGGAAGAGTCATGGAATGGAACCATAGACAAGGGTGTGGGAGCTGAAATACCCCAACCAGAAGATGGAGAAGAAGAGGAGTTGATTGGACAATAGGGTCCAGTAGCAAATATTCCAGAAAGAACACCTAGAAACTCAGTTCGAGGTGAAGCATCAAGCCCGCAATTAGGTAATGAATTTGATCACAATAATAGAAAGACTAGAAGATTGGAAGATATTTATGATGAATTGGATGCAAATACCAATTATGTTTTTATTGCTAGTGAACCTATGTTTTATGAAGAGGTTGTAAAACAAGATCATTGGGTAAAAGCTATGGGCGAAGAGATAGATTCCAGTGAGAGAATTGATACATGGGATCTAGTTGACCTGCCAAAGAATAAGAAACCCATTGGTGTGAAGTGGGTTTATAAAACCAAACTCAACGAAAAAAGTGATATTGATAGGTACAAGGAAAGGTTAGTAGCAAAAGGTTTCTCGTAACAACCTGGAATTGATTTTGGAGAAAATTTTGCACCAGTGGAAAGATTGGACACAGTAAGAGCAGTCCTAGCAATTGCAGCCCAGAAAAAATGGAAAGTGTATCAGATGGATGTCAAGTCGACATTCTTGAATGAAATTCTTGAATAAGAAATTTATGTGGAGCAGCCACATGGGTATGAAATAAAAGAGCATGAAGAGAAATTTTACAAGTTGAAGAAATATCTATATGGGCTCAAGCAAGCTCCAAGAGCTTGGTACAGCAGAATTGATTCTTATCTGATCAAAAATGGTTTTAGCAGGAGCAAGGACAAACCAACACTTTACACAAAGGTAAATGAACAAGGACAGATTTTGATAGTTTGTTTATATGTTGATTATATGATTTTTACAGGTGACCTCTCAGTAGATGAGTTTAAGGCAGCTATGAAGAAAGAGTTCGAGATGACAGATCTTGGATTAATGAAGTTCTTTCTTGGCTTAGAAGTAGAACAATCAGAAAAATGTATATTTATCTCTCAAAATAAATATGCTAATGAAGTTATTAAGCAATTTAGAATGCTTAATTGCAAAATGACACCTACACTAGTGGCAACATTGATCAAAGTTGATCAAAGAAGATGACAGTCCCAATGTAGATCCAACATTGTTTAAGAGACTTGTAGGAAGTCTCATGTATCTCACTGCTATGAGACCAGATATTATGTTTGTTGTCAGCTTGATTTCGAGGATCATGGAATCTCCCAAAGACTCGCATTGGCAAGTTGGCAAAAGGATCTTACGATATGTTGCAAGGACTTCAAGCTATGGAATTTTATACTCAAGCACTGAGTATGATGTTTTGACAAGTTTCACTGACAGTGATTTTGCAGGAAGTTTTGATGACAAGAAGAGCACTTCCGGTCATTTTTTCATCTTGGACCAAGTGTGATTTCATGGGCATCCAAGAAGCAGCCCATTGTGACACTTTCATCGACAGCATGTCAAGCAGTCTGGTTACGCAGAGTTTTAGAAGGTCTTCAATAGAAACAAGAACGACCAACAACAATTCAACAATCTCTCTATCCAAGAACGATAAATTTATAACTTTGTATTTTTGAAATGCTTTTTTAATGCTTTTTTTTAAAAGAAGAGCATTACCAAGAAATTTGAAACTATACTTATATTAGCCAAAGGAAGGAATTCCATGGAATGAATTATAATGGATACTTATGAAACTCATCGCCAAGGAAGGAATTATAATGTATACTAAATTGTAATGTACATTTGTGAACTTTAAAAGGAAAATAAATTGTAATCAAGTGAATTTTAAGAAGCACAAGTTAAGGAAAAAATTATTATATGAATTTGGGAAAATGTAAAAGTTATTTAGAAATATAAAATATATTTAAGTTATTTAAAAATATAAAAGAAGAGAGTAACTAATTAATTCACAATAACAATGATAGAAAAACAAAATAGTAGCTATGTATTATTGAAGTCTTTGATACAATATTTTGAAAACTTTGAAAAAGATTGGGAAAGTATGAATGTTATTTAAGTGACAACAAAACAACTTTGTGATTATATGAAAATGTTATTGCATAATTGGTAGTATCAATAGTAATATTGGAGAGAAGGTTATGCTTTTTCATTGTTAAGTTATATAAATGAGGTTGCGTTATTAATAAAGAACAAACATAGTTTCAAAATATATCTTCATTTCTTAAACAAAGTTTGAATTCCTTATGTAATGGAAGTAAATAATGCTTGCAATAGAGATATATCTATCATTGTTAAGATCGTTATTGTTTAAGATGTATAAGAATTCATATATCCAAGAAATGTAGAAAATCCTCGAATACTTTTAATGGGTGTGAGGTCCAAGGTTCTATCCTCCCTATCTTCTTCTTTTTTAAAATATATTGACTATTATACTTGCATAGATTCCAGTGTATGGTTTTTATACTTGCATAGATTTCAGTGTATGGATTTCAGTATAATATATTGAATATTCTCCTTCCATAGATTTCGTTGGATGGTTTTTTATAAATGCATCGATTTCAGTGTATGGTTTTTTATAATTGCATAGGTTTCAATGTATGGTGTTTTATCATTGCATATTTTTCATTGTAGCAGTTATTCCTTGGATGCATTGTTTTCATTGTAGATTTCAAGGATGCAAAAATTTCAGTGTGGATTTCATAGATGCATTAATTTTAGGGTATATGTTAATGCTTGATATTTTTGATATAGATTCCGAACTAGAAATGGAAGATGTGCATGTGGAAGATGCTATGATACAAACAACAAATCAATGAGAAGAACAAAGAAAATGAATCACAGATCGACAAAAAGAATATCGAAAAAGAAAGTTAGCTGGATTGACAGCAAAATAACGAGAAGAACAAAGAAAACAAAACGCAGATCGACAAAGAGCATATCGAGAGAAAAAGTTTCAAAGCAATTGGAAGAAAAAACAAATCAAAATGTAGAACGACAAGGAGAAAATGTAGAACGACAAGGTGAAAATGTAGATCGACAAGGCGAATATTCAACCCATATACCAGTAGAACTAACTGTGGGAGATGCTCAACGTGTAACGGTCAGAGATCGATGTGTTGTTGACCCTCGATACTGTGTTTCGACAAAATGGACAAAGCAATGAAAAAATATATTTTCATAATGTATTAATGAATATTAGAGATGCAATGAGTGGTCTAATAGAGGATTGGTTATTACTGATGACTCATACAGATACTTCCTTACATGCTACAATGAAAAAGTCCTTTAATAAATATGTGGGGGTACCATGGGATGAATCGTTTCCTCAAGTTGTTACTTACATTATGATAATCCTCATAATTCTATCTGTGTTTTCAACTTAACATGTTCCTTACAATGTTGATCAAACTCCAATTTTGTGTCACCACCCACGACTAGAACTAGCCTAGATCCAAATGCTAGGATCTATCAAGCGCCAAGAGGGATCAAATCTCCCGAGGTGCAAACCTTGACTCAAGTATGGCACTTAAGGAGATGTTTGCACCTCAGGAGATTTGATCCCTCTCGGCGCTTAGTAGAGCCTAGGATTTGGATCTAGGCTGGTTATATTATATTATTGTTGTATTCTTGTTTAATGTGGAATTTTTCATTATAATATAATGTTGTATTTGGTTATTTTGAGGTAAATTGATGCAGGGGCATCGGGATCCAAGACAAGAAGCAACATATAGATGACAGGTGGGCGCTAGGAGGAGTTCAATTTCATCCACAATGAAAGTAGGGGAAACCATACCCTGAAGATCGAATCGAAGATGAGTCGATGAGATGAGGTCGACAATAGCAGCGGGTTCAGTTGAGGACTAGGAAGTTGGAGGGATCGATGATAGGTCGAGCCGACGGAGATGGAAAGTAGTCAAGGCAGGCCAACTTCTATATGGAAAGAATAAGTTGGATTTGAATGTAGAATAGAGAAAATTCAGAAGATTGATCGATTGAGTTTTAGTCAGTGAAACAGAGGAATGGATATGTCAATGAGGATTGGTTAGTTGAAGGAGAGACTGAAGGTGAAAGGAGTCTGGAAGCAACTGATGAAACTGAGTGCACAACTAGAAAAAAGGTTATAAGCACATGAAGTAGAAGCAACACTGCGGGAGTTCTTGAGCAATAAATGAAACAATAATGGCTGTACAAGAATACGCCAGATGGAATAGAGTGCCAAGGATATTTATGAAAAAGAATCCGAAGCCTTCCAGAAGAAGCAGAAGCGAGAAGCTGAGGTGGTGGAAGGAAGTATAAATTTTGATCAGGACAAAGGAGAAAGGATTTTTTTTGTGCTTCTAAAGAACACAAAGCAAAAGATGTCGTAAATTGAACGGGTATGGAACCTAGAGATTGTATAAAAAACACTTTTAACTTATTTCCAAGAATTAATAAAAAAAAAGTTCTTTGCGGTGGATTGTTTATGTTTTCTATGGTGTGTTTACCATTTTCTTTTGTTGTGCATTATGATCTATGACTCATTATGGTGGGTCACCCACTCATTACTAGTTTGGTATCAAAGTAGGAGCATCCTACTGGAGCAGTGGTGAAGAGTCCAATTGTCACTGGATGTGGAGGTTGAATGGTTGAATCGATCAATTGAAGTGAGAAATGGATTAAAGAGAGTAAGTGTTCATGGTAGAGGACAAAGGCCATGCATAGGACTGGCCATTGGTTGAGATACATTTGAGGAATGTGTCTAGAAAATGAAAACATTGAAGAATGAGTTGGCTAGATACATTTGAGGAATGCGTCTAGAAAATGAGAACATTGAAGAATGAGTTGGCTACTATGAAAGAACCATAGAAGAGGGGTTTGTTGTTAAAACCCTAAACCACATTGATGAGGAGATTGAGGAAGAATCTCCTGAGGAAGTAGAAGAAGACCCATGAGATAAATTTTTGACATCCTTGTCTGAAAGGAGAGTGACGAGGGATACATTGAATCTATAAACAATTGAAACAAATATGGGAACTGAGGTTATTTTGGCTTCCCTTGTCGATGATTATGGTGGATAGATGATCTTTGATTGAAATATTCTAAGCAAGAAGGAGATCTAATGGTGGTACTACAACATGTTATTTGGCCATTAAGACTAAGGATGGATATGCTTCCATCAAGTTTGGAAGATGGCTGATATTGGTTTGAGTAGTAGGATTAGGGGATGCAGGTGCCTTAAAATACTCAAGGGATTTCTCCTTAGTGTATAATGTTTTGGATGTGACATGATGTTTTAAAAATATATATATTATGTAGCATCATGATATGACATTTTATGATAGTGGCACCATCATAGAGGATAAGAAGAGAGAGTGATGCTGCGAGGAATATTAGAAGGGTTTCTATGGATGTTATGAATGGGGAAAAAGTATTTTTCGTAGGTAGGTTGTGAGCAATAGGGTTAGGAATAGGGTTTGAGTTAAAAATGGGATGAAATAAGGAAATTTTTATACTTTTCAATAGAAGGGAATAGAGAATATTTTGTTTAAGGCGATGCTCTCAAACAAAGATACCTCATGATAAAAATGCAAAGGAAAGCATAACTAAAGGGCTCGTGCAAGGTAATGATACCCAATTATGACACGTTAGTTGCAATGACATTCTGGAAAAACAGAAATATTGTCATTAAAATCAATTATTAGAGGTACCTACAAAAAATTTTCCAATTAGGTGTAAAAAGATGAAACGTAGAAAAACGGATGACCTTCCGGAATATATAATTTTTATTGATGGAAAAGTGGTATAACCTTCCCAAAATGTCATTATTCGAAGATTGGTATGTTATTTGTTTTCTAAAACATAATGCACATGTTTTTTTTGAGCCACTTGTTTGCTATGTAAATTTTCAATTTACGAGAAAAACAATATGTAGAGGCGTAGGCAACAGAAAAATCTTGTGCGGGGCTATTTTTCCAAAATTTTAAAAGTCAATTTTATATTCTTTTTAAATTACCGAAGTTAGTGAAGCCTTAAAACGACATTGTCAAGTTTTAATCCACCATATCATGGTCTACAAATAATCAAAATGCATTTTTTTTTTGAGGTTGTAGGTATTTTCGTTCTCTTACCTGGGTTCTTTTCCGTTTTCGAAATAGGTAAGCCAATCAAAAGTTATAGGCAAAATAAATGACCTATGTTTTTTACAAATTTGACATGAGTGTAGTTTAAAATGAATTAAAAATAGAGAACAACAACAGATCTATTCAAAAATTATATATTTGGAATCTGCACACAGAGCTCGATAAGTGTGTGCAATTTCATTTGCAGTGCACTCATGGAGCTTATGCAGAACTAGTTGTGAAAAATAGGAAGTTGCAGCGTTTGATGTTTTCTACTATAAATCAGGGATAAATCAGACCGAGCCTAAAGGTACAATCCGTAGCTAATTCCAAGCCTGCAAGGGCGCCAAAAACAATTTGAATTCAAACACGTGTATGTGCAACTATGCACACGCGCAAACACGCATGCGCGTGATTGAAAGCGCACACGCGTTAATAACAGCACGCCCGCGTCCTTGCACGTACGTGCTATTGTATGCCTTTGTATGGTTTATTTAATTTCCTTTGTCAAGGGGATACATGAAGTTGATGAAGATGTGATGATGAAGAAGATGACGATGATGGAGATGTTGATGAGGAAGGGGGAGATGACAATGATGTTGAAGATGTTGATGATGATGTTGATGATGATGAGATGATGGTGATGGTGATGATAATGATGATGACAATGGTGATGATGATGATGATGACAATGGTGATGAAGATGATGATGAGGATGATGGTGATGATGATGAGATGATGGTGATGGTGATGATGATGATGGCAATGGTGATGAAGATGACGATGAAGATGATGGTGATGATGATGATGATGAGGATGATGGTGACGAGGATGATGTGATCATGATGGTGATGAAGATGATCATGATGATGATGAATATGATGATGATGATGATGATCATCATCATCATCACCATCACCATCATCATCAACATCTTCATCATCATTGTCATCTCCCCCTTCCTCATCAACATCTCCACCATCGTCATCTTCTTCATCATCATCATCTTCATCACCATCCTCATCAACATCAACATCATCTCCATCATCATCATCTTCTTCATCCTCATCACCACCACCATCATCATCTTTGTCATCATCATCATTGTCATCATCAACACCATCATCATCATCGTCCTTCTTCCTCATCTTCATCAATCTAGGTCATCATCTTCATCATCAACGTCATCACCATCATCATCCTCATCATTAACATTTATGGCGATGATGATGAAGATGATGATGATGATGTTGATTATGAGTACGATGATCATCAACATCATCATCATGTTCATCATCGTACTCATATTCATCATCATCCACCATCATCATCATCATCATCTTCATCATCACCCTCTTCCTCCTCATCATCATCATCATCATCATCATCATCATCATCATCATCATCATCATCATCATCTTCATCATTATACTCATATTCATCATCATCCACCACCATCATCATCATCATCATCGTCATCCTCATCCTCACAATGATGATGATGATGATGAATATGATGATGATGATGATGGTGATGATGATGATGATCATGGTGATGATGATGATGAGAATGATGTGCTGCATATTCGTCATCTTCTTCTTCTTCTTCATCATCATCATCATCATCATCATCTCCATTAGTCATCATCATCATGACCATCTTCATCATCATCGTCGTCGTCATGATCATGATCATCATCATCATCATAAGGATGATGGTGATGATGAGTATGATGAGGATGCTGAAGCTGATTGTTATGATGACTATCATCATCATCATCATCATCATCATCATCTTCATCATCCTCATCATCATCCACATCCTCCCAATGATTATGATGATGATGATACGGAAGTTGATGATGATGATGAAGATGTTGATGATGTGCTGCATATTCCTCGTCATCTTCATCATCATCATAATCACCATCATCATCATCATCGTACTCATATTCATCATTATCCACCACCACCATCATCATCATCATTATCATCATCATATCATCACGATGAAGACGATGATGATGTGTTGCATATTCATCATCATCTCCAACAACATCTTCGTCATCTTCATCATCATTGTCATCATCATCATCATCGTCATCATCATCATCCTCATGCTCGTCCTCACAATTATGATGATGACAATGATGATGACGACGATGATGATGATCATGCTGTGGATCATGTTGTGGATGATGATGATGTGTTGCATATTTACCATCATCTTCATAATCAACATCATAATCATCATCATCATCATCACCATCATCTCCATTAGTCATCATCGTCATCATCATCATCATCAACATCATCATCATCATCATCTTCATCATCATCATGATCTTCATCATCATCATCATATTCATCATCATCTTCATCGTCGTCTTCATCATCATCATCATCATCATCTTCGTCATGATGATGATGATGATGATGAAGACGACGATGAAGATGGTGATGATGATGATGACGATGAAGATGGTGATGATGATGATGATGACTACTGGAGATAATGATGATGTCGATGATGAAGATGATGACGAATATGCTGCACATCATCCTCATCCTCATCATCATCTTCATCATCATCTTCCTGATGATGATGATGATGATGATGATGAAGATGGCTATGACGAGTATGATGAGGATGATGAAGATTGCCAATTATGATGACGAAGACACTGATCATCGTGACCATGATCATATGATGATGATGGTTATGGGGAGGATGATGAAGATGGAGATGATAATGACTAATGAATATGATTATGATGGCGATGTGTTGCATATTCACCATCATCTTCATCATCAACATCATAGTCATCATCATCATCATCATCTCCATTAGTCATCATCATCATCATCATCAACATCATCATCATCATCATCACGATAATCATGATCTTCATCATCATCATCATCATCATCATCATCATCATGAAGATGGTGCTGATGATGATGACGATGAAAATGGTGATGATTATGATGATGATGACTACTGGAGATGATGATGATGTTGATGATGAAGATGATGATGAATATGCTGCACATCATCTTCATCCTCATCATCATCTTCATCATCATCTTCATCATCATCTTCATCATCATCTTCATGATGATGATGATGATGATGATGATGATGAAGATGGCTATGACGAGTATGATGAGGATGATGAAGATGCCAATTATGATGATGAAGACAATGATCATCGTGACCATGATCATATGATGATGGTGGTGATGGTGAGGATGATGAAGATGGCGATGATGATGACTAATGAAGATGATGATGACGAATATGATGATTTTGATGATGATGATCATATTTGTCATCATCATCATCATATTCATTATCGTACTCATATTCATCATCATCCACCACCACCATCATGATCATCTTCATCATCATACTCATATTCATCATCATCCACCACCACCACCATCATCATCATATCATCATCATCATCACCATCTTTGTCCTCACAATGATGATGATGATGAAGATGATGATGATGATGATGGTGATGATGATGATCATGTTGTTGTTGATGATGAAGATGATGACGATGATGAGGATGATGTGTTTCATATTCATCATCATCTTCATCATCAACATCATCATCATCATCATCATCATCATCATCATCATCATCTCCATTAGTCATCATCTTCAACATCATCGTCATCATCATCATCATCTTCATCGTCATCATCATCTGCATGGTCTTCCTCACAATGATGATGATGATCATGCTATGGATCATGTTGTGGATGCTGATGAAGATGATGATGATGTGCTACATATTCGTCATCATCTTCATCATCAAAATCATCATCATCATCAATCATCATCATCATCATATCCATTAGTCATCATCATCATCATTATCACCATCTTCATCATCATCATCATCATCACCATCTTCATCATCATCATGATCTTCATCACCATCGTCATCATCACCATCAATCATCACCATCATCATCGTACTCCTATTCATCATCATCCACCACCATCATCATCATCAGCGTACTCATATTCATCATCATCCACCACCATCATCATCATCATCATATCATCATCATTATCATCATCCTCGTCCTCGCAATGATGTTGATGATGAAGATGATGACGATGATGATGGTGATGATGATGATCATGTTGTTGATGATGATGAAGATGATGATGATGATGAGGATGATGTGTTGCATATTCGTCATCATCTTCATCATCAACATCATCGTCAACATCATCATCATCATCATCTTCATTAGTCATCATCATCATCACCATCTTCATCATCATCATCATCTTCGTCATGATCTTCATCATCATCATTATCAGATCATCATGACGAAAAACCTTATTTTATTGCAATTGTGATTCCACTTACAGTAGATGAACATTATTCGTAAAATCTTCCATGATGAGGAGGCCCTCCATGACTACTTGATTAGATCCTTTACATCTCATCATCTTCATCCTACACTGAGACAAAAAATAACAGCTGCCTTAGATTTTGATTAATACAACAATGTAAAGAAGAGTGCCCTGCATATTACATGAAGCCAAGCTTAAATACCTTGTGTGCTATGATTTTCCATCCTTCCATAGGGGTGGGAGTATCAAGACTGTTATCCTTCCCCATAAATTAACCGGGCAAATATTTCCTAGCAAATAAAACTAACCATCAAAGTGCATTTTGTCACATCTGCATCGCCCTAAGAGAATAAAATCTAATGGTAATTATGAACAAATCTAACATACTGCGATCTACTATGTATTTAATTATTCTTCATGTAATACATATGTTTCTAACTGAAAATTAAATTAATGTTTTGAAATCAAAATACACAAATTTGTAAATATACCCTTAAACCCCCAAACATCTAGAAGCACTTAAATGCACTTAGGGATTATGGGTTAGAAACTTAGAAGAGGTCCTAAAGGCCTTTATGGGGGAGGGGCTCTAGACATAACCTGACACATTTATATCTGTTGGGCAATAAATACAATGAACGTTACCCACCAACCATTGCAACGTTCAACAAGGATGCGCACGCACCAGAGGCGCGTGCGCGTCCCTGTTGAACATAAAATTTAGAAAATCACCCCTGTTCTTTCTCCTGCATTTTTTTCTCATTCATCGCGTTCTGTTCGCTGGTTTCATGCACAATCCAACAAGAATTTTCATGGTAGATTGAATTCATACACCATTTGGATAAAATACACAATATTTGGGGCTCTATTTGGCTCTTTGTATTGAATACACACCTATTGGGCTCTATTTGGATCAATTGAGTGAATACACAACAGTTGGACTCTATTTGGCACCTTGGATTGAATTCTCATGCTACTTGGATACACATGAAGTCTTCTTACATATAGTGGACACATCAAAAGAGCATTTGAAATTTGAAGCAAAGAGCAATCATAATCTTTGAGGTATGGTGAAAATTTGATCTTGTTAAATGTAATTTAGTCTTCATTCACTTGTTTGAATGGCATCTATTTTGGTTTCTCCTCATGAATTGTATGATAGATCTATTTTAGTCTTCTTAATCTTCAACATAGACAATAAAAACATCCTACCAAAAAAAAACTACAACATGCACCAAGCAATGCTTTCAAGCTTTCATGAAGATAATAAAAAAAAATTACTTGCATCACCACCAATAACATTTCATAATCACATTCCTCCATCTAGTAGACAAACATATGTTGAATTCCTCATGGTTTCACTACAACAACTCACACAAACACCTAAACAATTGAAAACTCTTAGTCTTTTGGGGCTATTTTCCCTCATCCATACCATGAAAATGAAGTCAATATGAGCTTCTCCCTTGTAGGGAATTTGCTGGACTACTAACATCCCATACCACCATCCAATACCATCCTACTGAGTTCCTAGATGTGATGTTGTAACTTTATATGTAGGGCATTCCCAATAGCTTTTAAGATTATATGAAAACATTATCACTAGATGTTGTTGTACATAATCAATTGCTACATCGAGCTTTAATAATCATGCACATCGAGTTTTAATATCTTGTTTGTTGTTCATTCTTGCAGGGGTCATATTTTTCGTTTTTCCAAAAGCGCATTGAATATGGGCAACATACGTAATAATAATAAAAAGTCTAGAAGGAGGCTACTGCTCCCTGAAAAGGCCCATGAGATAAGAGAAAATGCCAGGTTGTACATGCAAAACTGTAAAAATCAAAATGTTAGTTCCTTAGATCCATCAACAAGCAATGACGAAGTGGTTGAATTCAATCAAATCTTGCCTAATGTCGAGTATGAAGGGATGGATGTTGAACAAGTTCTTAACTTGAAACCACCCCAAGAAGAGCACCCACTTGGCGAACACACTCCATTGTAGGACCAATTACTGAACAAAGGGCCACAACAAACTGTTGACGAGACTCGTACTTCCTTGCCAACTCCCTTGCCTCAACTATCAACCGGACGACAAAGAACTCCCAGATGCATTCATGTGGATGAAAGTTCATTTTCAGGACTTGAAGGTAAGATGCCAAAACGCACTATTGATTTCCATTGTAACAAGATAATCAAAGATTTTTTTGAATCCAAAACCGATGCAGTAAAATGTCAATTGTTTCTTGCTTTGTTAAAATCACATTGTCTAGTTGATGTTAGGAGAATTTTGTGCATAAAGGTAGTTAGAAGTTCAGAGGCCAACAATCATGTTGTTATAAATCTACAATCTGCATTTAATTTGATTGGAAAAACTTCTCGCACACAAGATTTTAATGTGGCCCACCGTGTACTGTCAGAATCGATTGTAGACAAATCCACAAGGCAACATCGCCTACTATCACACACGTGTAAAATCTTTAAAGTAGATAGAAAGACTCTTCAAAAGTATTCTTCCATTAGAGAAAAACTTGAGATCCCAGGCCAAAAAGATTGTTGGGCCTTTGTTGGTAGGTTACCTCGTTCAGACATGAAGCTCATTGATGCTGTTAAAGAACTAGTGCAAAATTTTTGGCATGATAACACTAGACCGTCATCGAATCAAAGAGATGTTTTAAAGTTGAGAAAAGGTGTTAGGGGGGGTGAACCCCATGTCAAGCACTTCCTTGACACCACACAAACAGAACTCTATGAGAGGTTCAAGAATGAGCAGACACAATTGAACTTGGGCCAAGGTCCTTCAAAAAATGCAAACCCTGGTATGTTAGAATTTGCATTGATCATAGTACATGTTGTTGTAGATACCATGTAGAATTTGAGTACTATTATGATACATATAGACATATATTTTGTGGTTTGCATACTAACATTGTGCAGGATTGTCCTTCGTTACAATCACCGAATGCATCTAGAGAATTTATACATAGCATAATGTGTCGAAGGCCTGAAGGACAAAAATATTACAAAAGATCATGTTTATATGGGACGTGTTCCAGTTGCAGTGGATTTGCATTATTGAGCCGCTGCATCCACACAACCGTGGAGCACAAATTTGGGAGGATGTCAGTAGAAATGCAGAACTTCCAGTATGTAACATATGAAGTAGATAGTTCGAAGGAAAACAAAAAAATTGCATTGGTGAAGTCACAGGTAATCTAAGTTTGCATGCTTTCATACTATACATGTTGAATTTGTACATATATATTCAGATTGAAAATGTCACGTTGTATTAATGCCCTTGGTTTTGTGGCACCAGGTACAAATTTGTGATTTCATGAAGGAATTCTACCAAAATACCGAGCATTATGTACAGCACGTCCATGTAGCATGATGGCAGGATGAACAGTACAGACAGTGCAGGGACACCTTTCCCAAGGGCACAATATTGTTGGTTGTGAACTTTGCGGAAAACTATACCCTATAGCCACAGAATGAGATTCAAAGTCAATACTACCATTCAGACCAAGTTAGCATAATGGTCCATATCATGTACAGGCACACGCCAGAGAGCAGCAACGACATGAGGATAATATTGAAAGATACCAACTTCTACATCAGTGACGACAGGTGCCACGACCTTCATTATGTGCAGCATTGCTTCAAATTTTCTATGATCAGCTGAAGGAGAGAGGCATACATATGGATCAGCATTGGATATGGTCAGATGGTTGTGCAGGCCAGTTAAAAAATGCACATGTTTTCCAGTGGTTGAGTATGTTGCACAAGACTTATCCTGTGACACATGTATGGAACTATTTTGAGACCGGGCATGGAAAGGGAGAGCACGACGGGGCTGGAGCATGTCTCAAAACTGCCCTACGAAGGGAGGAGATGAGGTGCATGGGAGGCCCTCATATTTGGAATGCTGAATCCACAGTTCGATGGTGCAAAGAAAAAATATCAGATCGAACCATGGAGAAACACATACCAACAGGTAGAGGACATGTTGTCATAAATTTCTGGAATGTAGTTGACATAGATCGATCACGTTCTTATAGTTGTAGTATTGTGCAAGGCACTCGTGGATTTCATTCGGTTCGAAGCTCAAATAATCCTTTATTTGAAATATGGACGCGAAAACTTGCTTGCTTTTGTGGTTCTTGCAGTAGTTGTGAGTGGGATGAGTGCGAATCAATGGATTGGGTTGATGAATGGGATCATATATCACTTGCAGTGGACCCACGTGCAGTTGCTGAAACAATCCAGTTAGAGGAAGGCCAATCCTCTATTTCGAATGAATATGATCATATATCTGATATTGTACAACCAGGTAAACATTTATGCATGCATATCCCGGTTCCCTCCTTGTGTTTGTAATTATCCAAGTTATCAAACCATTGCTTATTGGAATATGACCTTAAAATGCATTTTTGCAGGACACATCTATGCAGTTGTCGCCTCGACGGATAGTGCAATTGGGACGAATTATTGGTTGGCACGATGCATCCAGGGGAAGCAAACCCTCCTCGCATCATTAACGGATAGTGAAGGCATTACCTTTCCGACTGGCTCGATGGTTGTTCAGGGGGAATATCTTACAATGGATGGAAAGGTACCAAAGAGCAATGGCTACACATACACAGATTATAGACCAAGGTCATGGGTGTATCACTTTACGCACTTGATCGTGGGTACAAACATCCAACTACAGACAATGTCAACGAAGTCATCAAACAAGGTGCGCTACTTACTAACTCATGTGGAGCATGAGATGTTGTTCGAGACAATAAAAAACCGAGAGGATCAAGGCCTAATTGACTGAGGTACATAGTATAGCCATGTGATTGTTTATTCATGCACGGTTAATGTTATTCATGTTAGATGGTTTATTTGATATCATTTATTTGATGTTTGAGTTATGATTAAGTTATGATTTATAGTCATGTGATTGTTTATTGATGTATGATTAACCCTAGAAGCACTAATATAACCCTACAAACATAATCTAGCCCTAGAAATGCTAGAAAGCTAAACTAACCCTAGAAACACTAATCTAACCCTCAGAAACTAATCTAGAATCCTACAAACATAATCTAGCCCTAGAAATCCTAGAAAGCTAAATTAACCCTAGAAACACTAATCTAACCCTTTGAAACTAATCTAGAATCCTAGAAACATAATCTAGCCCTAGAAATCCTAGAAAGCTAAACAAACACTAGAAACACTAATCTAACCCTCAGAAACTAATCTAGAATCCTAGAAACATAATCTAGCCCTAGAAATCCTAGAAAGCTAAATTAACCCTAGAAACACTAATCTAACCCTCAGAAACTAATCTAGAATCCTAGAAATCTAATGTAGCCCTATTAACCTAATCTAGCCCTAGAATCCGTGACCCACCACGAGTACCCTCAATAGGGGGTATTTGGACTCCAAGTGGGATAGGGTCACTATTAGAAGGGTTTGTTACCCAATCTATTAAGGACCCAAGTCACATTGAGTCATTTTCGGTCTTATA
Source organism: Larix kaempferi (assembly GCA_027924585.1). NCBI lineage: Eukaryota > Viridiplantae > Streptophyta > Pinopsida > Pinales > Pinaceae > Larix > Larix kaempferi. Next base: position 30,152,906 of record BSBM01000089.1, read on the forward strand.
TAGCCTATATGCCACCAATCAAATGCCAAAAAATCCGGCTGGGAGAACACTTGTTATCTTACACACTCTAATTAACCTCTAAGCAAAGCAACGGCCATTGCTCTACAACCTGTGAAGGCTACGCAAGAAAAAAACTAAGTGCTACTAATTAGAGGAGGGTAGTTGTCACTGGATTGGGAGTAGTCACTTCCTTTGGTCATGATCCAGGTACTTTATAGGGAAATATTCTTCAGGGACAGAGTGGTATCGGTGATATTGAGAGCTTTGATTGCTGTGATTTTGCAAGTGTAATTGGCATCAATGCGATTCATTTGCTTCCTCGCATTTACACCTCTTTTGAATTTTTCTATTTGACTTGTAAATGTGGAATAGTTCACCAAGTCAAAGGGTTTTTTCTCATCATGATCTTACCAAGATCCACATACACAAAAACCCCCCCATCTATTATAGTTATTCTTCACAGGTGCAAAAATTGCACACTCCCTCACTGAGCAAAACCCTAGTTTCCAAGATGGATGTACAAGACAAGGGCGGGGCCACCGGGCCAGAGGGGAGGGGCACCGCTAGCACTATTCTGGCGTGCTAAATCCAATGGAATCGATGGTTCATCGATCCGAGCCACGGTCTTCATTCTATGGCTCGTCCCGTCTCGCTGCCAGAAGGCCTTCAGGGACCCCTAGCCCTAGAATCCATGACCCACCACACGTACCCTCAATAGGGGGTATTTGGACTCCAAGTGGGATAGGATCACTATTAGAATGGTTTGTTACCCAATCTATTAAGGGCCCAAGTCAAATTGAGTCATTTCCAGTCTTATATAGCCTATATGCTTCCAATCAAATGCCAAAAAATTTGGTTGGGAGAACACTTGTTATCTTACACACTCTAATTAACCTCTAGGCAAAGCAACGACCATTGCTCTGCAACCTGTGAAGGCTGCGCAAGAAAAAAACTAAGTGCTACTAATCAGAGGAGGGTAGTTGTCACTGGATTGGGAGTAGTCACTTCCTTTGGTCATGATCCAGGTAGTTTATAGGGAAATCTTCTTCGGGGACAGAGTGGTATTGGTGATATTGAGAGCTTTTATTGCTATGATTTTGCAAGTGTAATTGGCATCAATGCGATTCATTTGCTTCCTCTCATTTACACCTCTTTTGAATTTTTCTACTTGACTTGTAAATGTGGAATAGTCCACCAAGTCAAAGGGTTTTTTCTCATCATGATCTCACCAAGAGCCACATACACAAAAAGCCCCCCATCTATTACAGTTATTCTTCACAGGTGCAAAAATTGCACACTCCCTCACTTAGCAAAACCCTAGTTTCCAAGATGGACGTACAAGATGAGGACGGGGCCAACAGGCCGGAGGGGAGGGGCACCCCTAGCACTATTCCAGCATGCTGAATCCAATGGAGTCGATGGTTCGTTGATCCGAGCCACGGTCTTCATTCTATGGCTCATCCCGTCTCGCTTCCAGAAAGCCTTCAGGGACCCCTTTCCCTATTAACCTAAGCTAGCCCTAGAATCCATAACCCGCCACACGTACCCTCAATAGGGGGTATTTTGACTCCAAGTGGGATAGGATCACTATTAGAAGGGTTTGTTACCCAATCTATTAAGGGCCCAAGTCAGATTGAGTCATTTCCAGTCTTATATAGCCTATATGCTACCAATCAAATGCCAAAAAATCAAGCTGGGAGAACACTTGTTATCTTACACACTCTAATTAACCTCTAGGCAAAGCAACGACCATTGCTCTACAACTTGTGAAGGCTGTGCAAGAAAAAAACTAAGTGCTACTAAGCAGAGGAGGGTAGTTGTCACTGGATTGGGAGTAGTCACTTCCTTTGGTCATGATCCAGGTACTTTATAGGGAAATCTTCTTTAGGGACAAAGTGGTATCGGTGATATTGAGAGCTTTGATTGCTCTGATTTTGAAAGTGTAATTGGCATCAATGTGATTCATTTGCTTCCTCTCATTTACACCTCTTTTGAATTTTTCTACTTGACTTGTAAATGTGGAATAGTCCACCAAGTCAAAGGGTTTTTCTCATCATGATCTCACCAAGAGACACATACACAAAACCCCCCCCATCTATTACAGTTATTCTTCACAGGTGCAAAAATTGCACACTCCCTCACTTAGCAAAACCCTAGTTTCCAAGATGGACGTACAAGACGAGGGCGGGGCCACCGCGCCGGAGGGGAGGGGCACTGCTAGCACTATCCCAGTGTGCTGGATCCAACGGAGTCAATGGTTCGTCGAACTGAGCCATGGTCTCCATTCTATTTCTCGTCCCGTCTCGCATCCAAAAGGCCTTCAGGGACACCTGTTGGATACCTGCCGAGGTCGTAGAAGTCGAACTGTGCAACAAAACTAGGTTTCGGTGAGTCCTGCAAGTGTGTCTAGGCAGGTTCTAGCCGGGAACGCTAGCCACAAGTGCCCGGTGGGTGATTTTCCAGAGGTGACCCCCATGTGCAAAAATTGCACACTCCCTCACTAAGCAAAACCCTAGTTTCCAAGATGAACGTACAAGATGAGGGCGGGGCCACCGGGCCGGAGGAGAGGGGCACCCCAAGCACTATCCCAACGTGCTGGATCCAACAGAGTTGACGGTTCGTCAATCCGAGCCACGGTCTCCATTTTATGTCTCGTCCCATCTCACATCCAAAAGGCCTTCAGGGACACCTGCTGGATACCTGCCGAGGTCGTAGAACTCCAACCACACAAAAAAACCGGGTTCCAGGGAGTCCTGCAGGTGTGTCTAGGTAGGTTCTGGCTGGGAGCGCTAGCCACAAGTGCCTAGTGGGTGATTTTCTAGAGTTGACCCTAGTGTGAAAGCCATGCCAAATTTGCTAAAGGGGGCCATTTCTCGACCGGAGGCCCCCTGGCATGCGTGGCCACCATGGATAGGTCCGCAATGGCCAGGTGGACCTATGGGAGGTGACGGAATCCAAGTCCTCTCGCCGGTTTGGGTTGCATGGCCATGGGTCAAATCCTCCAAGTGTCCCTGAATGGCCCTAGGGTGCCCGACTAGAATGCCCATAGCACCCGAACCATGCCTCGGTTCATGAATCCGTCGATTCCGGTGGGTCCGGGATGGCGGGTTTCAGCTAGGGGACCCCCCACAACGTCCCCCGAAGACCTAGTAGCGGTGCCAACGGGCCATCTTCGGAGCTAGGGTTTTGCTCAATGAAGGCCGTGCCAAATTTGCTAAAGGGGGCCATTTCTCAACCGGAGGCCCCCGGGCGTGCGTGGCCACCGTGGACAGGTCCGCAATGGTCAGGTGGACCTATCGGAGGTGACAGAATCCAAGTCCTCTCGCTGGTTTTGGTTGCGTGGCCCCAGGTCAAATCCTCCAAGTGTCCTTGAACGGCCCTGGGGTGCCCGACTAGAATGCTCGTAGCACCCGAACCATGGATCAGTTCACGAATCTGTCGATTCCGGTGGGTCTAGGATGGTGGGTTTAAGCTAGGGGACCCCCCACAGTGTCCCTTGAAAACCCAGAAATGGTGCCAATGGGCCATCTTCGGAGCTAGGGTTTTTCTTAGTGAAGGCCATGCCAAATTTACTAAAGGGGGCCATTTCTCGACTGGAGGCCCCTGGGTGTGCGTGGCCACCATGGACAGGTCTGCAATGGCTAGGTGGACCTATGGGAGGCGACGGAATCCAAGTCCTCTCGCTAGTTTGGGTTGCGTGGCCTCGGGTCAAATCCTCCAAGTGTCCCTGAATGGCCCCGGGGTGCCCGACTAGAATGCCCGTAGCACCCGAACCGTGGCTCGGTTCATGAATTCGTTAATTCCCGTGGGTTCGGGATGGTGGGTTTCAGCTAGGGGACCCCCCACAGCGTCCCCCGAACACCCAGAGCAGTGCCAATGGGCCATCTCGGAAGTTAGGGTTTTGCTCAGTGAAGGCCATGCCAAATTCGCTAAAGGGGGCCACTTCTCGACCGAAGGCCCCTGGGCATGCATGGCCACTGTGGACAGGTCTGCAATGGCCAGGTGGACCTGTGGGAGGTGACAGAATCCAAGTCCTCTCGCCGGTTTGGGTTGCGTGGCCCCGGGTCAAATCCTCCAAGTGTCCCTGAACAGCCCCGGGGTGCCCGACTAGAATGCCTGTAGCACCCAAACCGTGGCTCGGTTTTCAAATATGTCGACTCTGTTGGGTCTAGGACGGTGGGTTTCAGCTAGGGGACCCCCCATAGCATCCCCCAAAGACCCAAAAGTAGTGCCAATGGGCCATCTCTGTAGCTAGGGTTTTGCTCAGTGAAGGCCATGCCAAATTCGCTAAAGGGGGCCATTTCTTGTCTGGAGGCCCCCGAGAATGCGTGGCCACCGTGGATAGGTCCACAATGGCCACGTGGACCTGTGGGAGCTGATTGAATACAATTCTGCTCGCCGGTTTGGGTTCCATGGCCCTGGAGAAAATCCCCATCGCTAAGCAAAACCTTAGCTCCGGAGATGGCCATTGGCACTGCTTCTGGGTCTTCGGGGGACACTGTGGGGGTTCCCCTAGCTGAAACCCGCTGTCTCGGACCAACCGAAATCGATGGATTGGCGAACCGAGCCACTGTTCGGGTGCTACGAGCATTCTAGTCGGGCACCCCGGGGCTGTTCAGGGACACTTGGAGGATTTCACCAGGGGCCACGCAACCCAAACCGGCCAGAGGACTTGGATTCTGTCACCTCCCACAGGTCCATCAAGCCATTGCAGACCTGTCCACGGTGGCCACGCACGTCCGGTGGCCTCCAATCAAGAAATGGCCCCCTTTAGTGAATTTGGCATGGCCTTCACTGAGCAAAACCCTTGCTCTGGAGATGACCCATTGGCATCGCTTCTGGGTCTTCGGGGGACACTGTGGGGGGTCCCCTAGCTGAAAACCACCATCCCGGACCCACTGGAATCGACGAATTTGCGAAATAAGCCACAGTTCGGGTGCTATGGGCATTCTAGTCGGGAACCCCAAGGCCGTTCAGGGACACTTGGAGGATTTGACTCGGGGCCACGCAAACCAAAATGACAAGAGGACTTGGATTTCGTTGCCTCCCATAGGTCCACCTGGCCATTGTGGACCTGTCCACGGTGGCCACGTACACCCGGGGGTCTCCGGTCGAGAAATGGCCCCGTTTAGCGAATTTGGCATGGCCTTCACTGAGCAAAACCCTAGCTCCGGAGATGGCCCGTTGGCACTACTTCTGGGTCTTCAGGGGACGCTGTGGGGGTTCCCTTAGCTGAAACCCATCGTCTCGGACCCACCAGAATCGATGAATTCATGAACTGAGCCACGGTTCAGGTGCTACGGGAATTCTAGTTAGGCACCCTGGGGCCATTCAGGGACACTTGGAGGATTTGACCCGGGGCCATGCAACCCAAACCGGCGAAAGGACTTGGATTTTGTCGCATCCCATAGGTCCACCTGGCCAATGCGGACCTGTCCACGGTGGCCACGCACGCCCGGGGGCCTCCGGTTAAGAAATGGCCCCCTTTAGCGAATTTGGTATGGCCTTCACACTGGGGTCAACTCTGGAAAATCACCCACCGGGCACTTGTGGCTAGCGTTCTTGGTCGGAACCTTCCTAGACACACCTATAGGACTCCCCGGAACCTGGTTTTGTTGCGGAGTTGGAGTTCTATGACCTCGACAGGTATCCAGCAAGTGTCCCTGAAGGCCTTTTGGATGTGAGACGGGACGAGCCATAGAATGGAGATTGTTGCTCGGATCGACGAACCATCGAATCTGTTGGATCCAGCACACCGAGATAGTGCTAGGGGTGCCCCTACCCTCTAGCTCGGTGGCCCCGCCCTTGTCTTGTACGTCCATCTTGGAAACTAGGGTTTTGCTCAGTGAGGGAGTGTGCAATTTTTGCAGACGGGGGTCAACTCTAGAAAATCACCCACTGGGCACTTGTGGCTAGTGTTCTCGGCCGGAACCTGCCTGGACACACCTGCAGGACTCCCCGGAACCTAGTTTTGTTGTGCGGTTGGAGTTCTACGACCCCGATTGGTATCCAGCAGGTGTCCCTGAAGGCCTTTTGGATGCGAGACGGGACGAGCGATAGAATGGAGACTGTGGCTCGGATCGACGAACCACCGACTCCATTGGATCCAGCACGCCGGGATAGTGCTAGGGTTTCCCCTCCCCTCCGTCCCAGTGGCCCCGCCCTCATCTTGTACGTCCATGTTGGAAACTAAGGTTTTGCTCAGTGAGGGAGTGCAATTTTTGCACACGGGGGTCAACTCTGGAAAATCACCCACCGAGCACTTGTGGCTAGCTTTCCCTACTGGAACCTTCCTAGACACACCTGCAGGACTCCCCGAAACCCGGTTTTGTTGCATGGTTGGAGTTCTACGACCCCGGTAGGTATCCAGCAGGTGTCCCTAAAGGCCTTTTGGATGTGAGATGGGACGAGCCATAGAATGGAGACTGTGGCTCGGATCAACAAACCATCAAATCCGTTGGATCCAGTACGCCGGGATAGTGCTAGGGGTGCGCCTCCCCTCCGGCCTAGTGGCCCCACCCTCATCTTGTACGTCCATCTCGGAAACTAGGGTTTTGCTCCGTGAGGGAGTGTGCAATTTTTGCACTTGTGAAGAATAACTGTAATAGATGGGGGGGTTTTTGTGTATGTGGCTCTTGGTGAGATCATGATGAGAAAAAAACCTTTGACTTGGTGGACTATTCCACATTTACAAGTCAAGTAGAAAAATACAAAAGAGGTGTAAATGAGAGGAAGCAAATGAATCGCATTTATGCCAATTACACTTGCAAAATCAGAGCAATCAAAGCTCTCAATATCACCGATACCACTCTGTCCCTGAAGAAGATTTCCCTATAAAGTACCTGGATCATGACCAAAGGAAGTGACTACTCCCAATCCAGTGACAACTACCCTCCTCTGATTAGTAGCACTTAGTTTTTTTCTTGCGCAACCTTCACAGGTTGCAGAGCAATGGCCGTTGCTTTTCCTAGAGGTTAATTAGAGTGTGTAAGATAACAAGTGTTCTCCTAGCCGGATTTTTTGGCATTTGATTGGCGGCATATAGGCTATATAAGACTGGAAATGACTCAATGTGACTTGGGCCCTTAATATATTGGGTAAGAAACCCTTCTAATAGTGATCCTATCCCACTTGGAGTCCAAATACCCCCTATTGAGGGTACGTGTGGTGGGTCATGGATTCTAGGGCTAGATTAGGTTAATAGGGCTAGGGGTCCCTAAAGGCCTTCTTGCAGGGAGACGGGATGAGCCATAGAATGAATATTGTGGCTCAGATCGACAAACCATTGAATCCGTTGGATTCAGCACGCCTGAATAATGCTAGCGGTGCCCCTCCCCTCCATCCCGGTGGCCCCGCCTTCGTCTTGTACGTCCATCTTGGAAACTAGGGTTTTGCTCAGTAGGGAGTGTGCAATTTTTGCACATGGGGGTCAATGATGATGATGGAGATGGTGGTGATGATGAAGACGTTGATGGTGACGGTGATGGTGATGGTGAGGATGGAGAAGATGGCTTAGTGCTAGGGTTTGGGTGAGGGCTAGGGATAGGGTTATAGAAGGAAATTGAATTAGGGTTAGAGGTAGAGTCAATGATGATGATGGAGATGGTGGTGATGATGAAGACGTTAATTATGATGGTGATGGTGATGGTGAGGATGGAGAAGATGGCTTAGTGCTAGGGTTTGGGTGAGGGTTAGGGCTAGGGTTATAGAAGGAAATTGAATTAGGGTTAGAGGTAGAGTCAATGATGATGATGGAGATGGTGCTGATGATGAAGACGTTGATGGTGACGGTGATGGTGATGGTGAGGATGGAGAAGATGGCTTAGTGCTAGGGTTTGGGTGAGGGTTACGGCTAGGGTTATAGAAGGAAATTGAATTAGGGTTAGAGTTAGAGTCAATGATGATGATGGAGATGGTGGTGATGACAAAGAGATTTATGGTGACGGTGATGGTGATGGTGAGGATGGAGAAGATGGCTTAGTGCTAGGTTTTAGGTGAGGGTCTGCTAAGGATCATCTAGACATGGATCAAAGATAAATTATCTAAGATTTCTCAAGTTCATGTGAGACATCTACTGATGGATGTTATTCTTTCTATGTTGGTGACATGGATATCTACACTGGAGATCCTAATGCAAGCTTACATTCTCATGTTCTTGAAGACCTTGTAGTAGTGGAAGAAGAAGTAAGACCAATCTCATCCTCACCACTTGTACTTCATGAGGTTGATCACATGATCGAGGAAGAAGTTGTATCTCATGAGCCTACTTGCATTGAAGGGCCACACAAGATGAGCAACAAAAAGATTCAAGAGGCGATGCATGGTACGATGGTGGAACAGATGGGGCGATGCTTTGAGAGGATGATTCTCAAGGTGTAGTTGGGTAAATTTCAGAGATACAGTTGATGCACACTTCAATGTTCACTTGTGATTTCCCATATGTCGGATCTTATGGAGTTCATGTGTGGTCCACATAGTGTTGACTTCATTCATCACTAAGGTTGGAGGCAATTAGTGATGTGATGGTACTCCCTCATTTCTGTTATGGTTTCTTGAGGACAAGAAAATTAGGAGGGGAGGAATTTTCATGTCCCCAAATTTTGCATTGGATCACAATGGCCTTTTAGAACCACTTGGCCATGTTCATGATAGTTTATCAAATTGGTGCTAAGGGTCAAATAATTTCTAAAGCATGGCGTCCCAGGTAGTAATAATGCAAAATTAGATCCAAATGGACAAGGTGGGTCACATGAAGAGTAAATTCCCAATCCAAAGTTCAAGTGGATATAAGTAAATTTATTTGGGAATTTAGATATATCTTAAGTTTTCCTTTGTATTAAAATGGGGTAAAATATCCTAAGGAAAATTGTTTAAATTGATGTAAAAGTTGGTCCAAGGTATGAATGGGACCAAATGATGATTAAGGGAGGTGCATTAATGTTTAACCAAGTATAAGGGACGTTTTGGGGGCAAATAGAAGTGTTCTCCCATGTAAAAAAGTGTTTCCTTAAAATAGGGGAGCTAGTGGAGATCACTAATGAAGGAATAGTGAAGGTTGGACCAAATTCAAATTTGAAGGGAGAGAAATGATCAAAAGTGGTTAGGACGACACCTTGGGTTGTGGAAATGATCAATGTTGGTTAGAAAAGGTCCAATAGATTTTTGTAGGGTGAATTACATGAGGAAGTGGTCAAATGGTACATTGAATGTGGCCAATGTGGAATAAATCAAGGGTTATGTTACTCCCCATGGTTTTTCTACATGGTTTTTAGGTCCCATGGTATTTGCAAGTGGTTTTGGGGTTTCTCTGAAGCTATATAAATAGAAACAAGTGCACTTCATGAGGTTGGATAGTATTTTGTTTGAATCTTATTGAGATTTTTCTTGAGCGAATTTTGGTAGTTGAGAGATGTACCCCTTGCTAGCAGTAGGGATATGTGACCCTCTGTTCATTTTATTGAGTGAAGCATCCAACTTCATTCACTTAGTGTCCCTGCATTCATCTACAGTAGTATTTATCATATTTGTATGGTGGTGGCAAATCATATGCCGCATATTTTGAGGGTTAGGGCTAGGGTTATAGAAGGAAATTGAATTAGGGTTAGAGTTAGAGTCAATGATGGTGATGGAGATGGTGGTGATGATGAAGACGTTGATGGTGACGGTGATGGTGATGGTGAGGATGGAGAAGATGGCTTAGTGCTAGGGTTTGGGTGAGGGTTAGGGCTAGGGTTATAGAAGGAAATTGAATTAGGGTTAGAGTTAGAGTCAATGATGATGATGGAGATGGTGGTGATGATGAAGACGTTGATGGTGACGGTGATGGTGATGGTGAGGATGGAGAAGATGGAGATGGTGATGATGACAAGGTCAATGATGATGATGAAGATGGTGACGTTGATGATGATGGTGATGGTGGTGAGGTTGATGGTGATGGTGATGGTGATGATGAAGATGGTGATGGTTCCGTCTCGCATCCAAAAGATGGAGATGGTGATGGTGATGAAGATGGTGATGATGATGAAGATGGTGACATTGATGATGATGGTGATGGTGGTGAGGTTGATGGTGATGGTGATGATGAAGATGGTGATGGTTCCGTCTTGCATCCAAAAGATGGAGATGGTGATGGTGATGAAGATGGTGATGATGATGAAGATGGTGACGTTGATGATGATGGTTATGGTGGTGAGGTTGATGGTGATGGTGATGGTGATGATGAAGATGGTGATGGTTCTGTCTCGCATGTAAAAGATGGAGATGGTGATGGTGACGAAGATGGTGATGGTGACAAAGATGGCGATGATGATGAAGATGGTGAAGTTGATGATGATGGTGATGGTGGTGAGGTTGATGGTGATGGTGATGGTGATGATGATGAAGGCATTGATGATGATGGCGATGGTGATGAAGATGATGATGAAGATGATGAAGGCGTTGGGGAATTTATTTATATCCAATGTATTTGACTCTAAGAACCTCTCATGTGTGATTATAAAAAAATCAATATTCCCTCAACCCCCAAACATGCCCTTTCAAAGAATTTTTTATCTTTGAGTGTGGTATGGGTGCCAACATGAGGTTTTGTCTACTAAGGATGGATCTTGGCATGTTGACCATGGTTGGGGTGATGACAATGAGGTTGATATGACTCCAATGAATCTTGCATGGAACATGGGGTAAAATGATCTCTCAAGTATTATTGCATGTGAACTTGCACGTACCAAGCTACAACAAATATTTCACAGGAGTGGATTTGTCTATGTGAATAGATAAGTGAAAAGATTTTAGCAACAAGACCTATCAATTTTAACTTGGAAGTATGGGAAATGTTCAAAGTGGGATTGAGAGGCTTGATGGTGATTGTAGTAGTGGGCATGGTATTGGTGAGAATGATGACATTATAGTGGAATTAAACATTAATATGGTGACCCTGGAGCTTGGATCCTAGCCTAGAAACACGAGAGCCTATCCTAAAAACCCTAGTTGGTAGCATAAACCCTAGTTTGTATTCTAATCACAAAGAAACCCTATTATGTATCCTAAGATCTATCCCTAAATTATAATACATGTAAAGATTAAATCATTTTCATTGTACATATATATTCATCTGCATACATTTGAATCCAAACCACTATACACATATATGCATACATAAAATTAGATCGCTATCACATAATGATAAATTAAGGAAGTCCTAATTGTAAATGGTAGTGGATGTCATGGTCATCAAATCAAAGGTGGCTATATCTGTGAGTGGGAATTAATGATCTAGCTATACATTGTGCTCAAGGTTGTCCTATTTGTATGGTGACAATAGATTAAGAAATGATTCCATAACTTGGTTATTAATTTGTTGCATGATCTTAAGTGGACAAAATGGTCAAAATAAATACTAGTGACGACATTTCATTATGTAGAGTATGGCCTTTTTGGATCTCATTATGTAGAGCTATTAAAAATCATGTTGGATCTCATTTTAACCTTTTGACGACAATGGACATTTTCTATTTTTAAGTGTTCTTTTCCTAGTACTCAAGTTCCCAATATATATCTTATGTGCCATGAGGTGTGATTTGTCCATCCATTTATTCCGTTTGTTTTTAGATTAATTCTTACACATGATTTTGTTTGAGTTAGCCTATGTTTACAATGTTCTCTTAACATAGATACCGTTAGAAGCTTTTACATGTGGAAAGATAAACCAAGCTGAACTACGATATCCAACTTCTCTTCTAAGATCTAGGTAAAACCCAAATTTACACAGCATCACATCATGATACACACAACATGAGACAACCACATTAGACAATGAGATATATAAATCACATAACTGAAAATCCATGTACATCGAGGCTACAAAACTCATCCAAACATATACAATTTCTGGCGAATAGTGGAACATGGTTCCCAATGTACGTACAATGGCAACTCGTGCCCTACACAAAATGCGACAACTCATGCAATAGATACAAAATACATGGCAACTCGTGCCATAGATACAAAGTACATCAAAACTAGTGCACAAAAGTGCCACATCGTGGCGTGTCAAGCATTGTGACCACCGTTGTCACTCCTAGGTGCAGATCCAAAGTCGATCTTCCTACTCTTTGAGCTACCGGTGCCTCGGGTCTTGGTCCATCTAGGAGTAGACCATCTCTCCGGGCTCTGGAACAAATGATGTAAGATACCGTCATTTTCAAGCATTTGCAACATTTACCACATTTATAAAACAAATGTAGAATTCGAATCTTAAATAAATCACCTCTGACATGAGTGGGAAATGTTGGGTAGGTGTCCTGGATCTGTGGAGCCTCTCAGCAATTCCATCCTACAACATTTAAAATAATCATTTCATTGAAAAGTCATAATTGCTTAAATTAATTTTTGTTAATGCATCAAAATATTTTCATAAATTAACTTGATTCTCACCGTGAACACCTCCGAGGATGGACGTGGCTGGCCTTCTGGGCTAGTAGGTGGAGCAGATGGCCGGACAACCAACTCCGATGCAGTGATGGGGGGGGACCAGATGTAGTGGTAGCCACTATAGGTGCAACCACTGCAGATACGGATGAGAATATAGGAAGAGTAGATGCCACAATAGTGGCGGGAAGTGGGGATGATATGGTGGGAGAAGACACGGTGGTATGGGGTGGAGGAGGACCATGTGGACTATGAACCCCTGCCGGCTGTAGAATAGAGGGTATCAAATGGAAAGGGATACGGATGGTGTTGAGGGATGGTGCATGGGAGGGCAGTCCTGCATGGAGGGAGGAGGATGGAAAAATGGGAGGTTGTGGACGAAGAGGGGAAGGTGGAAGGAAGGGGGGGTGTGGACGAATGGGGGGAGGATGGATAGACATGGGGGCGTGGATAAATTGGGGGGGATGTATGGACGTAGGGGGGTGGGCAAGTGGGGGAGGATGGATGGAGGGGGGATTATGGTCGGAGAGGGGGGGATGGACGAAAGGGAGGGGGGTGGACGTAGGGATGGATGTAGGGAGGGGTCTAGATGAAAGCGAGGGGGGGGACTCATGGGAGAGGGTGGATACATAGGACAAAAATGTGGAGACACAGCTGCTGGTGGAACCTACATATACATTTGTAATATCACAATTTAGTAAAAAAAAAATAAATTAAACCATAGTAAGTCGTAACAAATCAAATTAAAAGCATGCTTATAACTACACATTGTGCCTGTGTATATGGTGATGTGCCAGTCCCTAGCGGGGGTGGCTGATCACCGTAGTCACGAAACACCTGTGGACAACAAAATGCATGCATGTTATGAACATGTTAAACAAGTCATTATTTAGGAAATCAAGATATTCAAAAACATTGTACGAACTATCAACGTGTATGCCATAAATATAAATACTTGAGGAATATAAATGACATAAGTAATAACAAAATTGTGTCAGGTACTGAAAATACCTCCGTGTGGGGTGCTACAATTTCATTTGCAGCTGCCATTGCTGCATCCAGGTTGGGAGATTCTACATTCTCCCATCTCAGTGTATCAGCTCTGAATAATTGTACATTGAAATAATAGTTTAAGCCAAACAAAAATACTTTCAAAATACTTTACAAGTTATAAAGTGATGATTGAAAACACATTAAAAAAATTGTTGACCTAATCCATATAACAACCCTCGATCGGGCCAGGGAAAGTGTGCCCGCAATGGGGACAAAGATGTGGAATTGTCCCCATCGAACTAGAATGCCCAGCATAGCTACCATCGGTCGTGGGTCTATCCTGGCCCTGCCGTGAAGGCCCTGCACTTGGATCTCTATCAAGGTCACCTGATCTCTCCATTGTAGTCGCTACTACAAAGGAGGTGTGTTTTAGGAGACCACGTGCAACATTCCTCATTGCCACCTCGATCTGATCAAGCTTATGGGGCAACTGAGGTGGAAGGGGAGTGGGGTTGAGGTTGCGCCTCGGAGGTGGTGGCCCTCTCAGTGGGTTCCTCCTGGCAGCAGGTCGATCTTGGGCAGAGCCACGCCCAACACCCTGGAACTCAGTTATGTCAAAATAGTTGACATGTAAACCGAGGAAAAACTCAGCCCATAGTTGTCGAAGGAAGTACTGTTGAACCTCCCTATTATTGTAGGGAGGTTTATCATACACCATGAACCACCTCTGCATCCAGTTGTCCCTCCACAGCTGGTAATGACACCAATCCATTCATACACGTGCCTTTGTAATGTTCGATGGTTGGCCTGTTTTCGGCTTGTGAACATAATATATAATTGGGATTTTGAAATGTTCAAATCTTTTATTGCTTCCTTGGAGATGCCCGTGGAGTAGTACTCTCGCATCCTAGCTCTAAATTGAGTCATGTATGTCAATTGCTGGTGTGCATGTATGAGGGATTCGATTGAGTTCTCAATTGATGTGGCAAGAGACAATCGAGATGGTTCACCCGAGTTTCTAAGTTCACGAGTGTGCACTCGCATTTCATTTACATAGTGGTTAATGTCATCTTGTTCAAAATTAGGTTGCGGGTTTTGGTTTTGTTCGGCATTTGGATTGTGTTCACGGTTTTCTTCGGCATTGTGTCCAATATTTGGGTTTTCTTATGTTCCACCGGACTCGGGGTTAACATCTTGTTCACTCATTGTCTCAATTTACAATCTACAATAGAAAATTGGTTCATTGTTTTCAAAATTTGAGAATTATTTACAATTAAATAAACAAAAAAAATCAAAAAATTGATACAAAGAATGAATAAAATGAAAACAAAACTTGATATTTACCTATCAATCGCACTGTTGATGAGTTAGTGGGTGTTGTGGGGTGGTTTTGACGTTGATTTAGGAAACTTTGGTGCTTCCAGTCACGCGTACGCAGAGGTGTAAGTCACCCTCGACCATCCAATTGAACAATGCGGAAATTGGGCACTGTTTTATTTTTTAATTTTAAAAGAGGCGCATGCGCGACACTGTTGCGCGCACGTGCCAGAGACGCACACGCGCCTCGGTTCGGTACCAAACTTAGCGGCGCGTGTGCGCTTCCTTAGGTGCCTATGCGCCATTTTTTTTTCCGCTAGAGCGCCCCCGTTGCAACAAAAATGGAGACCATCTTCATGTGCCCGCCC
Source organism: Larix kaempferi (assembly GCA_027924585.1). Lineage (NCBI taxonomy): Eukaryota > Viridiplantae > Streptophyta > Pinopsida > Pinales > Pinaceae > Larix > Larix kaempferi. The sequence continues at coordinate 30,168,010 of BSBM01000089.1, forward strand.
TAAATTTAATGGCAAGAACCTCTTTAGAATCCCTAATTTAGACTTGTTGTCAAACCTTTGTGAACACCTATATATACTAATATATATTTTGACCTTGAGATTGTCCCAACTATAACCACCTAGACATTAAGTTTGTTGAATAACTTGGAGGGTAAATACATCTTCTAAACTCTTAACAAAATGAATTCCATGTGGTGATGCACCACCAATGCATCATTGGTGGAGTGATTTTCATTAAGTTCAATGTTAGGTTTTTTATGTGGTTCCTTGAAAGAAACAAGTATTGATCTTTGGTCATATCTAGGAACGTTTGAAAATAAATTGTTAGGATATAGATCTATGAATAAAAAAAATCTACATGCATTTGTCCATCATAGTTAGGCAAGGAGATATGGGTATACAACTAGAAGGTGGAGGCCCTAGTTTAATGATGCAAAGCTTTCCTAAGTGCACTGGAAATTTCATGAAATACACTATTAAGGATGGAGTCTTCTTGATTGGAAGAGTTTTCAAAGTGGGGTAGGAATTATCAAAGAGAAAATATTGTACAACAATATATTATTTTGGAGATTTGAAAAAGAAACCCTAAGCTAAAAAGTTGGCTAGGTTAAATTCCAAAGAGGCTAAGCTACCAAGAAAAATATCAATGGAGAGATATAGAAGAGAGATGGAAGTAGATATGGAACAAGATATTCTGAGTGGGAGAGTGGCAATAACCAAAAAAATCAGAATATTAGGATTTACGTTGGGCCTACAGAACCAAATTCATGAAGTTGTGTGTTAAATATAGATTTTTGGAGTGCAACTAATGGCCAAGAGAACCAATAAGAGATAAGATCTTTTAGAGTGATGGACAAAGGTCAAGGAACCCAAAGCCTAAAAATTTATGGTTGGGAATGGAGTGAAAATATCCATAAATATTGAATAAGATGTTTCGGTTAGGAGGTTGGCCTCTAGAAAACCCAATGCAGAGATGAATGGACCAGGCCTAGATCAATTTCTATGGTACTAGATAGTACATAATAGATATGAACTAGTAATGAAAACCCATAACAATAAAAAAGGAGAACAAACATATTAGAAACATCAAAGAGATAGCTCACACTAATTCATTTTTCCAAAGGTCTTCTTATGGTCTTACAATGGGTCTACTTAAAATGAAGTACCAAATAGAAAATTATAAACTAAGATGCACATATGTCCAAGGTTGGACAAAAGAGTAAATAGTTCAATGCATTCATCTCAAGGGATAAAAGTATGCAACAAACTAATAATTAATGCAGTAGGAGATAACCGATTGTGCTCTTAAAAGGGGAGTGATTCTAGTGATGCTCCCTTCTTCGTGGGTGTTCCCTCATGTTCCTTATCAAAGGGTTCCAATTCACTACATGACATTAAGTGATGTAGGAGCATCTCTGGGATTGGGAAATCGACATCACCCAAATAAAGGTTAGGAGTATCCTAGGTAGAAAATGCAAGAGTTCATCCACTGCGTGGAAGTGGCTGTAGAAGGGAATGTTGTTTGGAGATCCTACTGCTATGTTCCAAAAAGTAAAGAAGTGGATGCAAATCATGTATCCTTATTGTAAAAGTGGAAGTAACAGTTGTAGATCCTATGGGGGGGTTGCATATCAAGCAATGGAAGGGATATAGATCCTATCAGGGGCTGCATATCAAGCAATGGAAGGGTTGTAGATCCTATGGGGGATACATTTCAAGAAACAAAAGTTGGACTGTCACCTTGGAGGGAATCTGATTGATGCGTGAGGAATTGAAAGGGACTATAACCACTTGACTTCCATCCATATGAAGAGACATATTTAGGGATACAACAAGGGTGACCCAAAATGAATGGGTTTGATTTCTCCTGGATAGTTGAAGAGAGAGAGAGAATGAGTCCAGAAGAGGGAGGTGTCTAACTATAGTACCAACAGTGGATGCAATCTCTTTCTTAATAACTAAAGTTCTCTTATTTTAGGTATGTTGTTGTTCCTTCTTGTTTGAATGACTGTTCTTTTTTCTCCTTGCCTGGTTAATTTAACCTATGTGAATCGAGATAATGTTTTTGTTGTTAGCTCTATAAGAACACCCGATAGTTCTACAGCTATGTAATATTGCAGTGAAACACAGGTCACCTAAATTAAGTGGTATCAAAGTTGGTTCATCTCCTGAGGACAGTCTCCTAAATTCCACCTGTATAATGTGGTAACAAAAACCTAATTTTTTGGTGGTGGTTCAGCATGGCTGATGAGGTGCGATTTGTGGGGGTAAACAGAGCCAGATTGAGGCCCGTGGATGTTGCTTAGATTGAGGACTACAAGACAACTTGTGATAATTCCTCCATGGATAAAAAGAGGATCGTGAGGAGGCGCAGGGAACTGAGACTTAGAGGAAATAAGGAGGATAGAAGAATTGGAGAACATAATAAATGGGGATGTTGAAGCAAACTTAGACATGGAAGAGGAGATTGAAGAAGAATGAAATGATGGTGAAATAGACCTAGCCATGAGTCATATATATATTCTAAAAGATAGAGGCAGTGCTAAAGTGGAATTATCGTACTATGATTGCAATGTGAAGGTTGAGACTCTCTTGGAATAGGTAGGGGAGAAACCACTTATACTATGAACCGAGAACTTCACACAGTTCTCATTTTTCTCTCCTAATTTTAGTAGCTATTTTTTACCTCTGTTTCAAAAAGGTTTGATACCAGTATCACACATTTTCATTTTGAGGTAGTTTTTTGGGCCTTTGAATTATCTTTGTCGGAAAAAAAATTAATTTCTATTTTCAAGTGTGTTTTTAGAAATTTAATAAAATAACATACATTTTTAAGCAATTTATAATGAAAAACATATACATTTTTCATTTTTTTCTATAAATATGACATTTTTATGGACAAAATAAGACATTTGTTTTTACAAAATTGTTAAAAAAACCAGAAAATAAAGACATTTAAAACCATTTTCAATGAATTTTCAGAGATTTTTTGTATAGAAATGATACAATTTCATATACTAACCTACCTCCTAACCCCTCCCTAAAGTATATAATAAAAAAATAAAAATAAAAATAAAACCTAACCCCCCTCCCTCCCCCCTTCAAATTAGAACAAAATTAAAAAATCAAATTTAAAATATATATATATTATATATATATATATATATATATAACAAAATTAAAATAACAAAAAAAATTATAATAAATTTCAATTTAGAATTAAAATTTTAAATTAAAAAAAAAAAACAAAAAACAAAAGTTTAAAAATATATAAAAATTTGAAATTAAAAAAACAAAAACAAAAACAAAAAACTAACCATTGGCCCACCCCTCCCTCCTCTGCCTCCCCACCCCTCCTCTGCCTCCCCCACAGCCCCCTCCCTCCCGCGCCCTCCCCATATCCCCCTCCTCTGCCTCCCCCACAGCCCCCTCCCTCCCGCCCTCTCCCTTCCCCCTCCTCCCGCCCTCTCCCTTCCCCCTCCTCCCCACCCTCCCTTCCACCTTGTCCTACCCCACTCCCTTCCCCCTCCCTTTCAATTTTATTTCTAAATTGAAATTTATTATAATGTTTTTTTTGTTATTTTAATTTTGTTATATATATATATATATATATATATTTCTTAAATTTGATTTTTATTTTTTTATTATAAATTCTTATTTTTTTAAAAAAATTTGTTATCATTTTAAGGGGGAAGGGAGGGGCAGGTTAAGCTTTTTTTTTTATATGCAAGTTTCAAAAAAGTTGTAATTTATCTCTTGAAGAAAAAAAACGTTTTCCAAGGGGTTGATTTTAAATTTTTTTTAAACAACAGTATGGGTTGTTTAGGCCATGGCTCTATTTTTTACCCCGAAAAAAAAACGTGTATACTGGTATCAACACGTTTCTATTTGGGGGGTGTTTTTGGTTTTTTTTTGCAAAAATAATCATTTTCATGGCTAAAGTTCTCGTTCATAGTATAAAGTTCTCGTTTCATAGTATAAGTGGTTGAGATTGATATATAATTAGAGTACAAGAACGGCTAGGACCCCAATCGGGTTCGATTTGCAATTAAAAAGTTGAAGTGACATGCTTCACTATTGTGGGATATTCGACGGAAAGATAGGACAGACAACCGATAGGAGAAAATTAAGACCCGGAGGAAGATGGTGAGAAAAATTAAGGAGAAATTGATGCATTTAGATTACCAACAAAATTTATGTAAGCAAGTTCAGAACTTGAGGTAGAGAGAGACATATTTTCGGGGGTACATTGAAGAATTATTCAGACTGTCACTTAGGTCAGGGATAAAGGAACCTGAATTTTAGAGAGTGGCGAGGTACACGAATGGATTGAAATATCAGATTCAAGATGAGATGAGCATGCATTGTTTCCGTAATATAGATGAAGATTACCAATTTTCCTTAAGTGTAGAAGAAAATATTGATAAAAAATTGCAACGAAAAAATAGACTCGAAGGGGTCCTAGAGGCAGAGGAAAAGTAAATGTTTCCAAGGGTAATGAAAAGGAGGAGGAATCCACTAGTGGCTAGAATTGAAGCGGTGGAAATATCATTGGAAGAGGTGGATGATTCGAAAGAGGAAAAGGTAGGTATCCTATTGTTTGCTACAGGTGTGAGTAGAAGAACACAAAGCATCGAAATTCCTAGAAAAGCACATTGCAGGGAGACAAAATGAAGCAAGTGCACAAGTCGCTCAAGCTAATGGGACATCCCCTGTTGGAGAGAACATGATAATACTCTAGCAGGAGAAGGGTGATAATTTGATGTTTCCAAGACTGTTGCTTCAACTCAAGAATATGACAGCATAGAATCTTGAACAGAGAAAAATAATTTTTAAAACAAAGTCTAAGGTGGAAGGAAAGTGCTGCAATTTGATCATTGATGGTGGGAGTACAAAAAATCTAGTATCCATGGATGTCATGGAGAAATTATATTTGAAATGCATTTCCCATCCCAATACATACCGATTTTCATGGTTATAAACAGGACAACAAGTGACCATGACTGAGAAGTGCTTATTAAATTTCTATATTGGGAATTTTAGTGAGTAGGTTTTGAGTGATGTTGTAGATATGGATGCAGGCCATGTCCTTCTTGAAAGAATGTATTCATTTGACAGGAAGGTCTACCACGATGGAAGAAAGAACACCTATGCATTTACCAAGGATGGATAGCATTACATGCTAGAACTAATGGTGGAGAGTAAAGTGAATGCGGTAGATAATAGTGGCAGAAAAAGAACTGAAATTGGTAGCAGTAACAGGGTCATGTTGTTCTCATCTAAATAATTTCTAAAGGAACAAATGAAGGCCAATTTTTTCTTGGTGCTGATGCCAAAGGAAATCCAAGCGGGTGGAAGGACAAGCACTGCGCCACATGAGATTCAATCCTTGTTAAAGGGATTTAAGGATATTGTCACAAAGGATCTTCCAACATGACTCCCTCCCATGAGGAGCATTTCACACACTATTGGCTTGATACCAGGATCAAGTCTACCCAATAAGGAACCTTCCCAGATGACCCCAACAAAGAGTGAAGAGGTAAATAGGAAAGTGCAGGAGATGCTTGATAGAGGAGTGATTCGAGAAATTTTAAGTTCTTTTGTTGTACTAGTAATGTTGTCATCGAAAAAGGGTGGTGGATGGAGAATTTGCAGTGACTCACGAGTTATCAACAAGGTCATTGTCAAGTATATATTCTCCTTATCAAGGATGGACAATCTCATGGATTGTTTGAGTGGAGATGAATATTTTACAAATATAGACCTAAAGAGTGGGTATCATGATATTCTGATAAGGAAAGTGGACAAGTGGAAGACTGGCACGTCCCCAAACCCCTTGGTTCCCTTCATAGGTGATGGGAGACAACCTAATTTTTTTTCTTCTTCCAATCCCTCCATTTTTACACACATCCACAATGGCCTTCAATCCACAATATGCAATTCTGAAATCCGCAATCCGCATGCGGAAGTCGGAAGTTGAATTGTAAAACTCATTTCTCCGAATAAATCACGTTCCTGACTTCCGCAATCCACAATCCGCATTGCGAGATTCGGAAATGCATAAGCCAAAAATTACCACCCTGGAAAAATTCACCTCCGCAAGCTACAATCCGCATTGCGGGATTCGGAAAGGCGGAATCACAATTCATGACTTCAGAAAAAAACACCCTTCCGCAATCCGCAATGTGGATTGCGCGATTCGGAAATGCGGAAAGCCAAATTCACCATCCCGAAAATTTCCCCTTCCGACTTCCGCAATCCGCAATCCACATGTGGAATGTAGAAATTGGAAACCTTATTTCGCATCCGAGGAAAAATTTGCCTTCCAACTTTTGCAATCCACAATATTCTTGTGGGTTCGAAAATTTGGAAGTCTAACCATGCAAATCCAAAGGTTGGTCCCGACCTACGCAATCCACAATCCACATTGCAGATGCATAAATGAAGAACCACACCTCTTGCACTTGCAAACTTCCTAGGCTTCTAGTTTCCTTATCCTTAAGCCAAATTGGACAAGTATGGTACTGTTGGAAAGCACTTGGAGAGTTCTATCCATTGATCTAATCCCCTTCCACAGATGCAGACTCTAACCTTTTCATTTTCCCAACTAAAGTATTGTCCAAAACCTCCTCAATATGCCTTCAACCTTCTGCAAGGGACTCTTCCAGTCTTCTGCCTTCACTTCTTCCTTTCCCCTTACCCAAAGAGAGGTCATAAAACACCTCAGTGTTATCTAAATCCTTCCCCATGTCTAGGTGAAGTCATACAGTCCATCAAAAGTGTATCCATTACTAACAAAACACATATAATGAAACTAGAACAATAAATGCATCTACAACCTGCAAGGTTAGTTGTTAATTAAACCCATGCAAATGATGAAGCATTCAAACATGAACTCAGCCTCATACTCAGGCCTAGACATAGTCTTCATACTGGTCAATTTCATGCAATCACTCATTCAAATAACTTGAAAATAACAAGTAGACATAACACATGAAATATCATCATTTAACACCACAAGGAGCACTTATCTTGAACTGAAGTTGTCCAAGCAACTGACTAAGTGAGAACAACGTTCCACCAAACCTTAAGTATATGTCCATCCTATACTCTTTCAGCTGAGAGACCACCCCTGAGCTGGGTTGTGTATCCACTAAGGAGGGCTAAATAGGTTCTCTCACAGTCAAGGTTCCCTCCCAATGCCAAACCAACCTTCAGTTGGGTTTATCAAGCATAAAAAGCCACATACTCATGTTAAGCCCACCTACAGTTGGTTTTATCAAGCATGCAAGGTAAACAGGGAGGATGATACTAAGCCAGTGAGATCAACCATAGAGCTATAATCATCTCAAGACACTCATCATTCATGGCACCCACATTACCTACCACACCCAACACAAGGAAGGCCCCCTTCTTTGATGATGCATAGTCCCTCAGGGCCCCTTCCCTCGAGTTCTATTCAGGTGATCATAGAAAGGTCCAACTTCTGCTTCAATGATATTCCATCCTTCACTGGGTTTATCAAGCAGATCCAACCCTAGGTTTAACCTTCTACTCTGTTATTCAAGCTGGGATCTTCTCAGGGCTGAGGCCTAAGCTTAATCCCGTAACTTGGTCCTCTAAAAATAGATCCCAGTGTTATCATGACTTCACTAAGCTTCTCCTGCTCTGTATTTAACCTCAAGGGTTCAGGTTCATGGGTTTCTCAACAAAGAATGCTTCCACACAGGGTTCTATGTGCTCTCGGCTCTGCCCATTCCGACTATCACAGAATCACGATTTTTTCCCCTTTTGCTTCACGGCTTCTCTATGTAATGCATGTGGAATTGGTTTGTTGGTCAACAATGGTATATCGATCAAGGTCAGCGAATTCCCAGGTGTAGAGTGGCTTAAGGGACAAGTAAAACAAATCCATACCCTACCATACGGATTTCAGGGCTGCTCCATACTCAATCGACCTCATGAACAAGCCTTCTCAACCACCTTCTTACAACATAATTAAATGTTAGCAAGGGAGTCAAATGGGTTCACAAATGGACATGTGGTAGCATGGGTTCCAATCCCACGTCCCCCTCACCTCTCCCTAGTGGATACACACGGCCCCTTCTCATTAGTTTCCTCCTTAGCTAGTTTCTTCGTTTTTCATTGCAATATTTAATAATTGCATCATTTACAATACCCCATGGCTTCATAGCACATGGGTAGTAGAATTTTCAAATACTTGCCTATGCAAATAAACCTAAGAATCCAATAGTGGGGCCTTGGCCTTGAGCTCCACACTAGGGAAAACACACATTGCATGTACAATATTTACATTGAAGCCAATAAATCCTAAGGGGTCAAAATAGGGGTATTACAACACCCTCCTCCTTATAAAAACATCATCCTCGGTGTTCTCAAAACTGAAAAAAATGGGAATGCCTTCCTCATGGAATCTTCCAACTCCCATGTAGTCTCTTCGGGACTAAGGTGCATCCATTGCACCTTCACCTGTCTGGTGGATCTATTCCCAAGCAAAGTGACCTTCCTGTCGAGGATGCACATAGGATCCAGTTGGAACTCTCCCTCGCATTCCACCTTGATCACATTCCAATCAATTATGTGATTAGGATCATGTACATATTTCTTAAGAAAAGATACATGGAAAACATTATGAGCTCTCATGCTAGCAAGCAATGCAATCTTATATGCAATTAGTCCTATCCTATCAAGGACTTCATATGGCCCACAATATATTGGTGCCAACTTGGCACAACTTCCCAACTTCATGGAACTTTTCCTTGGTTTCACCCTCAAATAAACATGATCCCCAATATTAAATTATTTTTGCACTCTCTTCAAATCTGCATAACCCTTCTGCCTCTCCCGAGTTCCCTTCATATTCTGCCTGATCTTAACAACTTCATGTTCCATCTCCTTGATCATTTCTATTCCAAGCACTACTCTGTTCACTGGGCTTTCCCAACTCACTAGAGTTCTTCATCCTTTGCCATACAATACCTCAAAGGGACTCGTCTTCAATGATGCTTGATTTCCATTATTGTATGCAAATTCTACCAACTGTAGGTAGTCTTCCCACTTGGTTGGCTTATCCATCACATACCTCCTTAGCATGTCTTAAATAATATGGTTCACTCTCTCTTTCTGACCATCTATTTGAGGATGATATGCCGTACTAAATTTCAGCTGAGTTTCCAATTCCTAGAATAACCCTTTCCAAAAATTGGAAGTGAATTTTGCATCACGATCTGAAATTATTGCCTTGGGAAATCCATGCAATCTGAATATCTCCTTCATGAATATATTTGGAATGTCACTTGTCTTATGAGTGGACTTGACTGGAATAAAGTGAGATACCTTTGATATCTTTTCCACTACTACCATGATTGAATCATGCTTCTTCACTTTCATTAACAGACCTATTATAAAATCCATAGAGATCACTTCCCACTTCCATTCTGGAATGGGAAAAGGCTGCAACAATCTTGGTGGATGTTGATGCTTTGCCTTGATCCGTTAGCACTTTTCACACCTAGAAATGTACTCTACTATGTCCTTCTTCATCCCATGCCAAAAGTACTGCTTTCTTTCTGCTGTTATAATCTTTTGATATCCTGGGTGTCCAGAATATGGCATTTGATGTATCTCATCCATCACTATCTTCTTCAATATTGTACAATTTGGAATATATAGTCTGGTACCTTGATAAATGAAAACATCACCTTCACCAATCTGATATCGTGTACATGTTTCATCCGCATTCCCCTGCCGCAACTTCTCTTTGATTTGAAGGTAAGCTTCATCACTGGTTTGAGCTTCAAGAACCCTTTCCTTCAAATATGATTTACATATACTCACTGCTGCAACATGAAATCTCCTGCTAAATGCATCTGCAACCTTATTCTCCTTACCTTTGACATGTTTAATTCCCAAATCAAATTCACAAAGAAACTCCATCCACCCATTCAAATTTGGCTGGTGAAACAAATATTTCAAGCTCATGTGATCTGTCCTGAGTTCAAATATTCTTCCCAAGAGATAATGTCTCCACCTCTTGAGAGTATGAACTATGTTTTCTATCTCTAAGTTATGTGTGGTATAATTCTTCTCATTCTCTTTCAACTTTCTTGACTGATAGCAAATTACAAATCCTTCTTGCAGGAGAACTCCACCTAACCCTTCAATGCAAGCATCTGCGCATACTAAAAAGTCTTTATTTGTATCTGCAATCTTCAAAACAGGAGCACTAGTAAGAAACCTCTTTAATTGTTAAAAGATTTTCTCACACTTTTCAGACCATGTAAATTTGATATTCTTCCTCTGCAAGGAAGTGATTGGGTGAGCTATCTTGGAGAATCATTCAATGAACGTCCTTTTGTAATAACCTGCAATACCCATAAAATAACTCACATATGCAAAATTCTTTGGGGTAGCCAATCCATTATGGCTTCAATCTTCTCTGGATCCATTGCAATTCCTGCTTCTGAGATGACATGACCCAAATAATGTACCTTCTTTTGATATAATTCACACTTGCTCAGCTTGGCATACAGTTGGTGTTTTGTAAGAAATTGCAACACCATCCTTAGATGGTCATCATGCTCTTCTTCATTTTTTGAATAAAAAATAATGTCATCCAAGAACACAATCACAAACTGATCCAAATGCTTGTTGAAGACACTATTCATGAGACACATGAATGTAGTAGGTGCATTGTTAAGACCAAATGGCACTACTGTGACTTCATAATGGCCATATCTAGTTCTGAAAGTTGTCTTGTGAATGTCTTCTTCCTTTATCATCACTTGATCGTAGCCAAACCTCAATTCAATCATAGAAAACACTTTAGCTTCCTTCATTTGATCAAACAAGTCATCAATTCTTGGCAATGGGTACTTATTCTTGACTAACGCTTTATTTAGCTGCTTGTAATCAATACACAGCCTCAAGGTCCCATCCTTTTGGAGACACACTCAGCCTGATATAATCCTTGTGTATTAATTCTTGTAGCTGCATCTTTAATTATACTAATTATAGTGTGCTCATTTTGTAAGGATATTTGGAAATTGATGCTGCCCCTGGAACAATATTGATGGAAAAATCAATATCTCTCTTGGGTGGCAGTCATGGAACTTCATCAGGAAACACATCCTTGAACTCCTGCAACAGCTGAAAGTTTTCTATCCTTGGTCCCTTATCTTCTAATGAATATGATATGTGGATTGCATATAATTGACATCCCTTCTTATAAAAGAATTTCAGATGTAAGGCATAAATATACCTTACTGAAACTTGCTCAGGAATTCCTCTTACTATACTTGGTCTTCCCTCTTCGTCAATGCATTCAATGAATTTCTCATAGAAATCTATCTTGGCTCTGTGCCTTTCCAACTAATCCATGCCTATTAGGGCATCACAAGATCCTAATGGTAGGATATTTAAATTTGCTTTTGTGAGGAGTCCATTCAAATCTATGGGGCACTCCATCACTACTTCACTCACCTTTCTCTTGGTACCTGTGGTTAATTGAACTAGCCAAGGCTCACCATGATTCACTTTATTGAGAGAACAACCTTCAACCACCTTAGGGGACACATAACTATGAGTAGATCCCAGATCAATCAAAACAGAAATAGATTGCTTAGCAATCTTACCTTCAACTTCCACCACTATTGATTGATGGTCTGCTTGATGATCATCCAATGCTACATAAATTCGAGGTGCCTCCCTTTCCATATATTCCAATATAATTGCTTCTTCTAAGTTTCTCAAGCTCCAAGAATTATCCCTCCGATGGAGACAATCTCTAAGCATGTGGTCTCCTCTACATCCCCAACACTAAAGTGGTCCCTTTGATGCTTTTTTGGCTGCTACTGTTGGTTTGAATCCACTCCCTGCTTGATGTCCTTGTGGAAAGTTTCTGGGCTGATTCCTGAATGGTGGTTTGAATACACTTTTCTTTTGTTCAAACCTCCCTCTTGGCTTCCTTTCCATGCTGGTTGAACCTCTAACTTCCCTTTACTCTACTCATAGCAATGCATTGCTATCCTAATGGCTTCATCAAGGCTTTGTGGATTGACAAACTCAATCCTATCTCTGAAATTTTGAGGTAGAATACTAAGGAAACATTGGATCTCTACTCTTTCATCCTTGATGTAGTCTACATACCTCAACAACTCCAAAAAATTATGGACATGCTCTTCCATGGAATTCTGTCCCAAATTGATTTCATTGAACTCTTTCCTCTTGTTGTCATAATACCTAGCTGATACGTATTTCTCCTTGAAGTACCTTTGAAACCACTCCAAGTTGATCCTCCTTTCTTTAATCCTCTTCACTTGCATGAGGTGCTCCCACCAAATTGAAGCTCTGCCATTTAGATTGTAAATGGAAACCTTGGCCTTTTTATTCCCTAAATAATCTTGCATTCTGAATTACTTATTCATTCCAAGAAGCCATGCCTCTACATCTTGACCTATCTTGCTTTCTCCATCAAATGTGGGAGGCCTTGCCTTTCTAAATTCTCCATGTGGGACACCTCTGAATTTCTTTTTTCTCTCCATTCAGCTGGAAGTGTGTCTTGGGATTCTCTGAGAACCTCTGCAGTCATCTAACCTGTTGGAAGGAGATCCTGAAGAGGGTGTTTTGTGCTTTCTACTCATAGAAATCCTTCTACAGATTGAAGTCCTCTTCCTAGAACGGCCTCTGGAATGACTACCTACATATCTTTCTTCTCTTCCCACATTGCTTGGGTTAGACCCAAGATTTATCCTTTGCTGCATGTCAGTGAGGCTCTGCAAGATGGCAGCATTGAGCTGGTGCTGCTCTTCCTGAGCCTTCATCAATTTCTCATTGAAGCTCACCATTGTTTCAACCAAGTTATGGGGAGTTATTTTCTCCCTTCTCCCATTGGATTATGTTTCCGTATGTGCTTCTTGCACATTCTCTCCTAGAACATCTTCCTCATGCTCATAAGGATCATGGGCATCGTTTATGGTCACCATTTTCCTGCTTTCCCTGTATGCTGCCTCTACAATACGATTCAACTACTACTACTGCAGTCACTATGCATGATGGAAACATTTATTAGACATTATAAGAATGCATATAAATCATAAACATCCATACAAATATGGAATTTACTCATTGGACACAACAATAAGATTTTTTTTTAAAACAACGCCATGGGCACTTCTCTGCTTTTAAATTCATTCATGCAATCGGCCCAAGCAGTCCCAGTGCTACAAATTGAGCTCTGATACCATTTTGTCATGTTCTCGGTCGACTCGGTGCTCTTCAGAGGTGATGGGAGACAACCTGATACATTTTTTTTCTTCCAATCCCTTCATTTTTACACACAGCTACAATGGTCTTCGATCCACAATCTGTAATTCGACAATCTGCAATCTGCATGTGAGACTCAAAATTCAGATTGTCAAACTCACTTCTCCAAAGAAATCATGTTCCCAACTTCCGCAATCCGCAATGTGGAAGTTGGAAATCGGAATCAACTTCATAGTCTCAAAGAATTCCTCATCCGCAATCCACAATCCGCATTGCGGGATTCAGAAATGCATAAGCCACAAATTACCACCGTGGAAAAATTTACCTCCGCAATCCGCAATCCACATTGTGGGATTCGGAAATGCCAAATCCCAATTCATGATTCCGGAAAAAACACCTTTCCACAATCCACAATCTGCATTGTGGGATTCGGAAATACAGAAACCCAAATTCACCATCACAAAAAATTTCCCCTTCCGACTTCCGCAATCCGCATGCGAAACGTGGAAATCGAAAACCTTATTTCGCAGCCAGGGAAAAATTTGCCTTCTGACTTTTGCAATCCAGAATCCACTTGCGTATTCGTAAAGGCGGACGTATAACCATGCGAATCCAAAGGTTGGTCCCGACCTCCGCAATCTGCAATCCGCATTGCGGATGCAGAAATGCAAAACCACACCTCCTGCACCTGCAAACATCCCAGGCTTCTAACTTCCTTATCCTTAAGCCAAATTGGATAAGTCTAGTACCGTTGGAAATATATTGGAGAGCTCTATCCACTGATGTAATCCCATGCGACAGCTGAGGAATCTAACCTTGTAATTTTCCCAACTAAAGTATTGTCCAGAACCTCCTCAATATGCCTTCAACCTTCTGCAAGGGACTCTGCCAATATTGTTCCAAAACTTCTTCCTTTCCCCTAACCCATAGAGAGGTCATGAAACACCTAAGGGCTATATAACTCCTTCTCCATGTCTAGGTGAAGTCATATAGTCCATCACAAGTGTATGCATTACTAACAAAACAAATATAATGAAACTAGAACAATCAATGCATCTAAACCTGCAAGGTTAGTTGTTCATTAAACTCATGCAAATGATGAAGCATTCAAACATGAAATCAGCCTCATACTCGGGCCTATACATAGTACTCATACTGGACAATTTCATGCAATCGCTCATTCAAATAAATTGAACATAACAAACAGACATAACACATGAAATATCATCATTTAACACAACAACGAGCACTTATCTTGAACTGAAGCTATCCAAGAAACTGGCTAAGTGAGAGCAATGTTCCACCCAACCTTAGGTCTCTATCCATCCTATACTCTTTCAGCTGAGAGACCACCCCCGAGCTGGGATGTGTATCCACTAAGGAGGGCTAAATAGTCTCTCTCACAGTCAAGGTTCCATTCCAATTCTAAACCAACCTTCAGTTGGGTATATCAAGCATACAAGGGCACATACTCATGCTAATCCAACCTACAGTTGGGTTTATCAAGCATGAAATGTAAATAGGGAGGATGATGCTAAGCCAGTGAGCTCGACCCTAGAGCTACAGGAATCTAAAGACACTCAGCATTCATGGAACCCACATTACCTACCACACCCAACACAAGGAAGGCCCCCTTCTCTGTTGCATAGTCCCTCAGGGCCCCTTCCCTCCAGTGCTATTCAGGTGGGAATAGAAAGGTCCAACTGCTGCTTCAATGAGATTCCATCCTTCACTAGGTTTATCAAGCAGATCCAACCCTAGGTTTGACCTTCTACTTTGTTATTCAAGATGGGCTCTTCTCAGGGTTGAGGCCTAATCTTAATCCCACAACTCGGTCCTCTGCAAACAGATCCCAGGGTTCTCATGGCTTCACTAAGCTTCTCCTGCTCTGTATTTAACCTCAAGGGTTTGGGTTCATGTGTTTCTCAACAGAGAATGCTCCCACGCATGGTTTTGTGTGCTCTCGGCTCTTCCCATCCCATCTATCACAAAATCAAGATTTTTTTCCCTTTTGCTTCATGGCTTTGCTCTGCAATGTGTGTGGAATTGGGGTGTTGGTCAACAATGGGATAGTGATCAAGGTGAGTGAATTCCCAGGTGTAGAGTGGCATAAGGGACAAGTAAAATAGATCCAGACCCTACCATACGGATTTCAGGGATGATCCATACTCAATCGACCTCATGAAGAGGCCTTCTCAACCATCTTCTTACAGCATAATTAAATGTCAGCAAGGGAGTCAAATGGTTTCGCAAATGGACATGTGGAAGCATGGGTTCCAATCCCACAACCCCCTCACTTCTCCCTAATGGATACACACGGACCCTTCTCATTGGTTTCCTCCTTATCTAGTTTCTTGGTATTTCATTGCAATATTTAATAATTACATCATTTACAATACCCCATGGCTTCATATCACATGGGTAATAGAATTGTCAAACACTTTCTTATGCAAATAAACCTAAGCATCCACTAGTGGCACCTTAGCATTGAGCTCCACACTAGGGAAAACACACATTGCTTGTACAATATTTACATTGAAGCCAATTAATCCTAACGGGTCGAAATAGGGGTATTACAAGGACAACCTTCAAGACAAAGGATGGATTGTTTGAGTGGTTAGGGATGTCATTCCATTTGACCAACGCTCCAAGTACATTTATGAGACTTATGTAGAGGATGAAAAATTGATAGAAGCTTGGAGAGCGTGCAAAATGCCTTGGAGTATGGAAAAAACACCATATTTGGATTTCCATATCCAAGAGGGAATCTTGTTTAAGATTAAAAAATTGTGGATTCTACGTGGTTCCTTGGTACAAAACATTGTAAAAGAGCTACATAGCAGAGGTTTGGGAGGACATTTTGGCATTGATAAAAGCACAACATTGGTAAAGGAAATATATTCTTGGGCCAACATCAACAAGGATGCCATGATATTTGTGAAGCATTGTAGAATTTGTCAATTGAAAAAGGCAAGAAATCAAAACACTGGGATGTATACTCCATTACTAGTTTCGAGAAACCATGGGAAGATATCAGTATGTACTTCATGAGGCTACTTAGGATGCAGAGAGGACACGATTTTCTGATGGTTGTAGTGGACAAATTTTCAAAGATGGCCCATTTTGTATCATGCAAGAAGGCCAATGATTATACTAAAATGGTTTCCTTATTTTTCCAAGAGATTGTGAGATTACACGGACTGCCGTGAAGTATTACTTCTGATAGAGATACAAGTTTCCTTGGGAATTTCTAGAGAACACTTTGCAAGAAGATGGGTTCCAAGTTTTGGTATAGTTCATCCTACTATCCACAAACAAATGGAAAAACAAAGGTGGTCAGTTAGATACTTGGAAACTTGATGACAAGCTTGAGTGGGGAAAGGCCAAGACAGTGGGATTTGATATTGGCCCAAACTAAATTCACTTACAACGATTCAGTGGAAATATCTATTGGAAATAGTCTATTTCAAGTTGTGTATGGAAGGTCACCAAAAGGATTTGTGGATTTGGTTAAATTTCCAAGTATAGGGGATAGGAAAAGTGTTGATGACGTTGAATTTGTAGAAGGAATGCATGAATTGCATGAACAGGTCAAGAGGCAGCTACATCAGCAATGTCGAATACAAGTATAGAGAAAATTTACATAAAAGGGAAAAGGTTTTTCAAGAAGGTAAATTTGTAATGGCACACTTGAGGAAAGAAAGACTCCCTAGAGGCACCTACATCAAGTTGAATTGTAAGAAAATTGGACCATGTAAAATCTTAAAGAAGATTTCTGATAACGAATATAAAATAGAGTTGCTAATAGATTTCGATATTTCTCAGATATTCAATGTAGAAGACTTGCACGAGTTCCTTGAAGGAACGAAATATGATGGTAACAAATATGGGTGGAAGACTCAGTTACCAGCTAAACCGGTCGAGGACGTATAACAAATATTGGACAAGAGGATCAATAAAAAGACTCGGAATGATGAGCATTTTGAATACTTAGTTAAGTGGATAAACCAAAGCATTGAGGATGCATCGTGGGTCTCCGAAGAAGACGTGGAACACATACGAGGGTCGACCTCCTTTATAGACATTATAGTTGCATCCACATGAGCTGGAGGCTCATTTTTTGTTACTATGGATGTATGATGCAAGAGCATCTCTAGGGTTGCGAAATTGACATCACCTAAAAAACGGTTAGCAATATCATAGGTAGAAAATGCAAGAGCTCAACCACCATGTGGAATTGGTTGTAGAAGGGAATGTTGGTTGTAGATGCTACTGCTCTGGAATGTTAAAGAAGTGGTTGCAGATCATGTTACCTTATTGCATAAGTGGAATTAACAAAATGAAAATCATATGGGGTGTTCCATATCAAACAACAGAAGGGATGCATATCTTATAAGGGTTGCATACCAAGCAACGAAAGGTGGACCGTCACTTTGGAGGGAATCCAAATGATGTATGAGGAATTGAAAGGGACTATAACCATTTGACTTATGGACATATGAAGAGAGTTACAGAGAGAGAGAAAGAGTATGATTCTAGAAGAGGGAGGCTTCTAATTGTAGTACCATTGGTGGATATAATCTCTTGCTTGATAAATAAAGTTCTATGATTTTAGTTCTGTTGTTGTTCCTTCGTGTATGAATGGTTGCTTTTTTCTCCTTACCTAGTTAATTTAACCTATGTGAATTGAGATAATGTTGTTGTTGTTAGCTCTATAAGCAAATCCAACAGTTCTGCAGCTGCATAAAATTGAAATAAAACACTTGAATCACTTGCATTATTAAGTCTCACATCGCAAATAAAAATAAACACATGGAAACATAATAATGTTAAAGAAATTTTATATCCAAGTTAATCCATCATAAAGATGACATAGATATCTGTCTAAGGATGGTTAGATCTGATCGAGGAGGGATGGCATAGATATGATAAAAAGATGAACAAAGTAAAGTTAAAAGAATGCTCTCTCTTTTTGGTATTTGGTGTTCTTTTGTATGGTCATTGTTATGTCTCAGAAGGGGATCATATATGTTTTGTTGAATGCCTATTAATTTGGGTTCTAGCCTATAAATTTTTTTCTGTGCCTATAGTTTGGAAAAATGTTGGACTAATATTTTATAAAATTCGAATTATAAAAATGATTTAAAAAAAAAATTATTGGATGTAGGGACTGATGTCATCCTCGTTTTTTGGTTCTTTGGTTCCCAGGAGGGGGGTGGCGGGATGATGTAAGTAGTTTTTTATTGTTTTTCAGACTGTACATGTTTTTAATGTTTTGCCTCGTATTTCCCTTCATAGTAGGGGGAGGAGGGAAAACATCAACACAGAGTGTTGGACTTCACTTGCTGGTTAAATGCTTCACATGCTTTTATTTTTTCGACGATTCGAATTTCTTTAACATTGTGTTTTCCAGAGGTATTTTTCATTTTGTCCCTTCCTTAAATTTCCAGCAACGCGCTACTTTTACTTCTTATTTTTTAAATGTAAATGAATATTTTGCATGGGTGTCAGAATTCTCTATTGCTGAAATTGCAGCAGTTGCATACAATGAAGGTATGTTAAATGTGCCTTGGATTCGAGGAGGTCACATTCAATCGCCTATCGCATGGATTCTCCTCCTTCCCTTCTTCTAACTGAAATTCAGGATGAAATAATTTATGTCGATATTGAAGTTGTTAGCCGCTTTAATGCCACTAATCTCAATAGACTTGCAATTTTTGTATTCCAGAGGCAAAGTTTCTGGAAAGAGCCGAAAGCTTTGGCTTAGTGATTTAGATTGTTTAAACTTAAAGATGTTTTGTAGCAGCCATCAAGGTATGCTTGAATTTTTGGGCAGAACTGATTCTCTAAATTTCTATAATTTTCATATGACGTTCACAGAAAACATCAATTTTTTTTGTTCAATTTCTTATTTTAGTTTTTCTTAATATACATTGTTTCCAGAATTTAGAAAGCTTAGTCTATGGTACGAATCTAGTTATGTGATCTATCATGTAGAAGAGAGATGAAAGTAACCCCTACAATTTTTTTTATATTTTTTTTTAGCAATATATTATTCAAAGATTTTGAATTTTTATTCTGAGGTGTGGAAGAATTTTCTGTTCTGTAGAAAATTTGCACTTGCAGCAAATATTTAAGGAGTATTTGACATTTTTGTGACGGATTAGAAAGAAAATTTTTGTGGAAATAGACAAAATAGGAGACCATAGAGATCAAATCATGCAGAGAGCTGAAAATAAGGGATAAAAAGAAAAAAATTATACTTTAATGTTGTCGTCGTATTTTCATTCAATTTAAATTTGTATGGTTTTTTATAGCTATTCTTGTTTTCCCCTACAATTTTTTTTTATTTCTTTTTAGCAAATTATTATTGAAAGCTTTTGAATTTTTCTTCTGAGGCGTGGTAGAATTTTCTGTTCTGTAGAAAATTTGCACTTGCAACAAATATTTTAGGAGGATCTGACATTTTTGTGAAGGATTAGAAGGAAAAGTGTTGTAGAAATAGACAAAATAGGAGACGAGAGAGAAAAAACAATCCTAGACATAGATAGATAGTAGTCGATAAAGTAAGAACTAGAGAAAACAAGTGTTTTGATGAGGTGACCTTTTCTGTTTTCATTCCTAGCATATCAATCAACAACTTGACATACAAGTACATGAAATATATGGTTTGGCATAGTAATATTTCTTATGTGCTTATACACATCTTTAAAACTAGGATTTCTTGTATTTATAGATTGTATTTGTACATAATTTATCAAAAACCTGGCTTGTTTGGCAGTTATTTGATTTGGATTTTGACTGGAGAATGTCTGTAAGGTTGGTTAATTTCGAGTATCAACTAACTAATTGCAAATTGGCTTCATTGTGAAAAAAAGGGATTGAGGATTCTTATAGCATCTAATTTTGTGCCAAAGCCATGAATGGATTTTTTGCAATTTCTAGTGTCCAATTTCACAAATTTATAGGCTCCTATTTTCCAGTTTGTTTATTAGTCCTCTAGTCCTTTGTCATAATTCTTTGACATAAACATGGAGGAAGATAGCAAGTGCGCATTCATTTTTCCATAAGTATTGGTGCATTATATACGTTCATTATTCTTACTGAAAACGTTTGAGTACCAAACTTGTAGGGGATTTTTTTATATTTGAAAAAAGGTGTGACTGTTCAATAGTTTTGGAATAGAGAAAAGTTTGCACATCTTAGGGAACTTTGATTTTCATTTTACAAGGTTGGGGCAATGAATATTAGAGATCTTATCACATTTTATTAAGAATTTTAGATTATGTGTAGGGTTGTACTGCAAAATCTATATTGGATATTATTTAGTTGAAGTCAAATTCAACTCTGGTTAATGGAGGCGAGTGGCTATTGAGTTGATGTACCAAGGGAGTTTTGTTTGTGATGAATCTTGATATTTTCCTGCATAAGTATGGATGATCCTGCACAAGAAAGTAGTGCACACTCAAATAAATCATTGACGATTTTGACCCTAATAACCTTGGTGAATTCAAAGAAACAAGCTTCTTTATCCCATTTGCAATCATCCCGGCTTCAATGTTTCGTGTAGACAAATGCTGGTCCCTTGTCCGTTTCTCCCTGTTATCACCCAAAACGTACCTCCAGGTTGTGGAGAGGTAGAATCGGGGTAACCACTAACCCCTTTAGATCTGTGCTACTGACCCAGCACAAACAGAGAGGGCTCTCTCAATATTAATAGGAGACTGAAAACATAAACATGCAGCCTCTTCCCATAATCAAGATATACATTCAAAACATACACAAAAGGTTAGATTTCTGAAGGGACATAATTATTTAAAGTGTTGGTGGGACAATCACGAGCATAAACCTTGGGTGATGGAATCAGGATACAATACAAAGATCAGATATTAGTGCCATAGTACAAACTATTAAAATAGTGGCAAGGTAGCCATCCTCTTGCCGTCGTAATGCTATTTTCTAGTGATAAAAGAAGAAAGTAAGAACAAACCATTGATATGAGCATCCAGCAAAGATGAATTCAATATCAACTTTAGTAGAAATATTTAGTGAACACCTGAGATAATAACCAGAGCTTGTTTCCAAGAATTCTAAGCTATTATACACTAATCTCATATATGAAAGGGAAAACATAATGTAAATGCATAATAGGAAGTACGAGCACATAAAGAAGAGAGAAAGGACAGACTACAAGTAAAAGCGACACCTGAATCCCTACAAAATGGTCTTCCATAGGCACTGCACATTATACTAATGGAAAAGTTTCAAGACATAGCTCAACCCCAGGCCTTAGACGAATGATTTTCAAACCCTTAGTTCTTTTATTACAAGGTTTTTATAGGCTCCCATCCTTGAATTGGTCCTTAGGAAATACACAAAATTATGTTGCCACCTTGATAGCCCCAAAATTCGGGAATACTACATATGTGTCAAGTTCAAAACGGACTGATTAAGACAGGAAACAAAAATACCATGAGTAGGATGTCGCCTTACTCCCAAGTCTTCAATTGGACTTGAGGGTCAAAGAAGTCTTCCACTTTCAATGAGCTTTCTGCCTATGACTCTTCTCTTGGAGGGGGAGGTGTTGCTTCCTAAGTGGGGATTATGAAATCATGGACAATCTCCATGTCTTGATGGACGCCCCACTCCTCTTCTAGGGTCTCCTCCTTTCTCCGACGTCGAACTATTTTGGACACCTGTCACTTTTTAGGATCTTCCCCTTTGTCGGTGTCGCTAGTTTCCAAGTGGTTGAATATCACGGGAGGTGGAGGAGTCTGTTCCTCTTCCACCTTAGACCACGCCTGTTCGGGCATAAAAACCACTTCAGATTCCTGCTCCTTCTCCATGACCAGTCTCTAACCGAAAGCTATCGGAGATGCCAAGTGCACTACCTTTTCCATACGTTGATCTCGAACAGGGGATGAAAGGACCATATCCATAACTACCATGATGATTACAGCATCTACGTGTGGTCACATTCGCCATGATGACCAGAAAGAAACTCCTAGTCGACCAACAATGATGCCCAAGTCTCGAGCTGACGCGAAACATGCTTGGCAAGGATCTCTAGATAGATGGAGAAGTATATGACGGCGCTGAGGTGGCCCCCATCCCATCAGCCATCATTCTGGAGGCAACAGAGATGCACTTTAAGCCGTCGATCCGCCTCCTCTATCATCGGCCGAACTATAACCTATCATGTCAGCTAACACCGTACCAGCACTTATAGCGCTTCCAACTTTGCAATTCCATCACCTCTACAAATTTTGGCGGCTAGCATCTTTAGCCTTCTATCACAAGTTTAATACAGGCGAATGAAAAAATTTTGGCAGTTCCCAAGGAGAAAAATCGCCTCTACGCAGTGAGGATATACTTTCACGGAACAAACCCTCTAACTCAGGCATTTGGGACATAGGAATTCCAGGAAACCTCCAGCGGTTGAGGCATTTGCTAGGAAAATAGCTAAACTGCTCTATGCATGTCCGAACCCCCCAATCTCTTCCTGTTGGGTGGGGCCCAAATGGGTTGGAAAAATATACAACTGTGGAAAATCACACGTTGCGCGCTGTGGCAGAAAGAAAAGATAATTTTGATAATTGTGCATTACGCGTTGCGGCAAGAAGAGGAAGCAGTTTTGTTAAGTGTGCATTCTGTGCGGCAATATACGACAAATAGTTTTGGGAAATTGTGCATGTCGCACGACGACAATGGCCAAGGAACGGTTGTGCAGTAGGAGGACGCACATTCTAGTGCATGAGCTATTTTTGGTTCGCAATATGGGTAAAGTACAGACGAGGGCATGACCTATTTTGCATAAGGAACAGGTGGAAGGCAGAGGAAAGTGACCTATTAGAGAGAGTGGTGGCAAGCAGTTGAGAAGCTAGGCCACTACGCCGATGGTGACAAGCAGGCGGAAGGAGTGGAAGGGGACAAGCCATGATGCAGTTGTAACCATTTTGAGAACTGCGGCTATTAGACGAGCGTGTGAGCCACGAGTGGCCCAGCTAGAGTAGATGGAGCAGGTTGTCGACGGTGATAGCTAGGGTGGCAGTTAGCCACGCCAGTTTTGGAAACCTTAGGTTTTCGGCCTAATGATTGTAAAGACATGACCTACGGGCATGATCTATAAATAAGGCACAATTTTGTAAGGGAAGGGTTACCCTTCATTTTGGTTAAGTATTGATTATTGTAGAATCTTAAGATTGTAAGCCATTGTAAAGGCTCTGCAGCTGAGTGCGCAGAGACCTACCTGAGAGAGAAGAGAATCTGTAGCTGAGTGCGCAAACTAAGAATGGTTGTACCCTTCCCTTAAAGAGCAATATTAACAACCGTTCTTGTGGACGTAGCCTCCATCTGAGGGGTGAACCACGTTAAATATTGTGTAGTGTGGTTGAATGTGTGGTTTGCAATTATCTGTTTGCTATATGTATGCTTGAATTCCAGTTATCAGTTATATGTTAATGCTTTTATATGTATTCGCCATAGGAGAAAGATGGGAATAATATGTTAGGAATTACATGAATGAATGGTTGATGGATGCAAAGTATTTCAAATTGTGAATGTATTGGTTGATAAATGAACACATGCATCGAGGAATGTTAAGTCTTTGGAAACCACCAATCTGTGAATATATGAATCTATTGAGTAGTCATATAGTTGAACATTGAATATAAGTACAACACTGGAGTGCGCAGTATTGTATGTTTGTTCAATTGTGTGAAACCTAACGATAAGAACTTGAATGATTTGAATGGATAAAATGCTAAGTAAGATTGGTTAGAAGATAATCGTCTTAGAACAGACGCGCGGTCTAGCTGACGCACCAGACCGTTGAGATTCACTGCGAGGCAAGCTGTTGATAGCTTATCATCGTAACGCGAGAGGTATCCCATACTGCGCAATCCCTAGATGCATTGGTTGCACAAGTCCTAGACTCGCCAAGTATCCGACGCGAAGTAGAGACTTCGTGCAATTGTTGTCTGCAACAACCCACATAGTGTTGTGCCACTCGTTAGTCCATTTACCTTCGCATCACCAGGTTGTAGAAACTTGATTCCGCAATCACCCCCTCATATTTGCCTCAAGTTGCATGTAGTCTGTTTCCTAAAGGGCCGGTCAATAGAGGTTTTGTTGGTTCCTTGAACCGCGAACTACTTGGATCTACACTGGAAACCTCAAGAAGGTGATAGACATCCAAGAAATGGTTCCATTTCTTAGCTAAGACCAGTGATGCGATAGTACGTTGTGAAAGTAATGTGTGAAGAAGAATACCAGTTCCCGTTGGGTTCAGACAATTGGCATCCTGAAAAGAAAGAAATCTGGGATTGGTGTGACAAGATTGAAAGAGATTTTGCAAGAAAAGAGAACAAACAACTGCGTCTATCTGACGTAGAGTGGTTGAACAGATATTTGTGGAGAGAGATTCACGAGATTTTCTAGGATTCGTTTGGAAACGAGTTGCACGAGTGGATCTCATGACTCGCAGAAAAGAAAACCTATTTTCAAGAAGGAGTACCTATAGAGTGGACTCTAGAGCTCACAAAACAGCTCAAAGCAATAGACAGCCCATTGATGCGAGCAATTGACTTCTAGGTTGATAGCATACTTGAAGGATTTGTGACCGAGTTTGTTGTAGAAACGTTGAAGTCCTACAGTCAAGCTAAAGCATACTTTTTTGAAGGATTCAGAGGTAAGTTCTTGAACAATCTAAGTCTATACATTAAAATGCTTTTAGCTTAAAAAGGAGTTTTAAGAATGTAGTAATATTTTGACATATGTCATGGTCAATAGCATTTTTACTGATTCTGACGAAGAGACACATAATCTGAGAAGTGGAAAGAGATATAAGTTTAATGAAGAAAAGAATCCCGGAGGACCTGGACTCCGTGTGAATATCGAACTTCCATGTGACCTTAACAATCATACCATGCCACCATGAGCCACTATCCACCCTATTACACCTCAGAATCTGTCAGTTGCAGAAACTGCGCCATCTTTAGATCAAAACCCACCCACTGCGAGTGTAGCGCAGCCGATTCCGCAGAATACCACTAGTCCGAATATTCCCTTTATCTTCTCCGCACAGATAGTTAGCACTACTCAGAGCGGTACATAACCAGGAAAGAGAATGACAGATAATGATATAAAACTGTCGATATTCAAAGGAACAGGTCTAGAAGACCCTGATCAACACTAGTTTCTATGTGAAGCCGTATGGAGTTTAAAGCAAATCCAGGATGATCTATGAAGAGAGCACAACTAATCACTAGTTTCAGAGACCGCGTGTTACATTGGTTTATGAAATATTCTCAGGCACATCCAAGAACCATAACAGAAATTAAGGTTGTGCTTGTCGCAGAGTTTAAGAAGCCAAAGTCAAAATAGCAATGCATAACGGAATTAAAGGAAATCAAGCAGAAGCCTACCGAATCGGTCTGGGAATTTGACCAAAAATTTAAAACATTGTTAGACCAAGTGAGCTTTGTGATAGCTCCACAATAGCACTAGGAATGGTTCATCACTACATTGTTGCCCCACATCAGACAACCATTGATGTAGCAGAAGGTTGCGTTGCAGGAAGAGGCCTTATAGATCGCAATGAAGTTGGAGGCTTCACCGATTGGTGAGAGTAGTACTAGGATGTCACAAATTTAGAGCCAGTTAACTACCCTGACATTAGAATTACAAGGTATGAAGAATAGAAAAGAACAAAGATATGAACATAGACATGAAGTTTGGTGCACCGGATGCAAAGGAGAGGGCCACACCAGAGAACATTGCCCTCTATTTCAAGATTATCTTGATAGTGGCGCACCGAACCCAATCAATATGAATCATAATCAGGAACTGTGGTGTGAAATCTACAAAACCAGAGGACACGGTCCTGTAGACTATTACCTAATACAGAAATATGTAAGAACACCTAAGACCCTATTTTGCAACTTTTGTAAATCAGTTGGACATGACGAATCCAACTGTTGCGCATATGAGCTCATGAATGAAAGAAAGCGCGATATGGAAGCAATGCACGATGCAAGGACGTATCGCGTCCAATAGGAAAATAAACCAAAGCAAGAAAACAACCACTATGATCAGGGTGGATATAGAGGCCGTGGTGGTGGATACTGCGGGAGAGGAAGAAATGCTGGCCCGGCGTAAGGAAGAGGCCGCGGCCAGGTAATCTGTTATAACTGTGGCCATCCAGGTCACATTTCTAGAGATTGTACCAACCCATGCACTATGTGCAATTATTGTAAATCATTTGAGCATTTTATTGAAGAATGTCCTATGCTTGAGGTAGAAATGCAGAAAAGAAGAAGGATAAAACCACCTAATCCCAATATTCAGTTGATCACAGCAGAAAGAAGAACTATGGATCCAAGTGTAAATGTGGTAACGCGCAGTGGTGCTAATACAGGAAGGGACAGAGGCACAGAAGCTTCGAACTCTGGAATGCGTGATCCTAGACATAATCCTGGAGAGCCGGTATGGATTAGGAAAGCTCCTGGGAAAGCACCACATCTGAATTTACAAAAAAATAAGGAAGCATTCAAGGAAGCGCGAGAGATGTTCAGAGCACCGCCACCTAGCCCCCCGAGAACACAGTTGCACAGTGAAGTACCACAAAGAGAGAACATGCCAACGACACACGATCAAACAAATGTCGCAATAGATACAAGGACCTCTGTTGCACAGTCCTTACGTAGTTGCATGAAATTACTAAAGAGCGCAGATGCTTACACGGATTTTGAAAAGCTACTGAGGCAATATGAGCCAAACAGTGAGAAGGGGGCTGCCAACGGTGCAGTCCAGAATATTAGGAGTCCTAAAAGAACAGGAAGGGAAATGAGACTCACTGCACAAATTGGGGACTATGAGATGGATGAGATAATTCTTGATCTTGGATCTGAAGTAAATGTCTTGACCAAGAAGACATGGCATCAGATCGCTAAACCCAAGT
Source organism: Larix kaempferi (assembly GCA_027924585.1). Classification (NCBI taxonomy): domain Eukaryota; kingdom Viridiplantae; phylum Streptophyta; class Pinopsida; order Pinales; family Pinaceae; genus Larix; species Larix kaempferi. The sequence continues at coordinate 30,195,254 of BSBM01000089.1, forward strand.
TACAGTGGTCACCTCTACAGTTGAGAATGGCTAATCAAGGAATAGTTATACCATTGGGAAGGTTACCCAACACCATTGTTGACATTGATGGAGTGCGTAGCTATGTCGATTTTGAAGTAATTGAAATCATGGACGACAACCATCCTTATCTAGCGCTACTGGGTATCGATTGGGAAATGACTAACTCGACCATTATTGATTTAAAGACCATGAAAATGATATTTGAAGGTAATGATATCAGGGTCATCATGCCATTGGACCCTTCATAGGGTGAACGATATGTTGAACCGATTCAAGAAGAATCCAGAGCTCAAGACTTGGATCGTATTTACAAGATGACAACCAATACTATTGATTACATTAATCCAACTGTAGATGGCACACTCAGTTGGCACCGTGATAGCTCTTGCATCTCAAATTCTGATGTAGGACTAGAGAACTGGCAAAGCATCTTACATGAAGTATCTTCCAGGAAATGCGCGCAGATCACGAAGTCATTGCGGTGGATCGGAAAGGAGGTAAGCCCAATCCCTGGCTACAACGGTTTCTCTAATGTTTATTCTTTTATCAATGAATATACTGCAGCAATTACAGATGAACATCGATTACAAGCATTGGATGTGGTGTTGCACGATACACTTGCCAGATGGTGGGCTGCGCAGAAGAAGACACTGACCACATGGGATCCGTGCAGAATTAAGATGCAAATCCAGTTTGCTGATAAGGTTACCCTATCATTCGAGAAATACAATGGACAGACAAATCCAAGAGAGCATATTCGAGTCTATTCAGAAGCATGGAGGGAAAGACCACCGACAGAATGGGTGCATCTGTTTGTACACACATTGGAGGAACCGATTCCAAAGAAATGGTACTTAGACCTCGAGTTGCAGAGAGGCACCATGGATTGGTCCAGCCTGACTGCGACCTTCCAACAGGATTTCAGTTTCGAAGATGAGCATCCAAGTATCAATAATGCGCTGTAGGCTATTAAAGAAAAAATCTTCAGTCTAGACTGCACGCAAGGCAACATGACACTAGAAGAATTTTTTGGAGCAGAAAGTATACCTGTGTGCCTACAGCCTGAATGGGAGGAGCAATTAGAGCAGGCTCTTGATTGTTATCACATCGCTGAGGAAGCTAAGGTTCAAGTAGAAAGTGATGAGGAGGATCCACGTAATATACAAATACTTGAGTCAGAGGGATCACGCGAGGTAGAAGGACCTCCGCTGGAGATCCAGATATCAGTGGACCTATGAAAACAAGGAAAGTGAACATTGGCACTGGCAAAGAGCCAAGGTTCATAGCTATTGGAGATTATTGGGATGAAGACACAGTTGAAGAGGTCGCAGGTATATTATAGGAAGATCGAGAACTATTCTCGACCAAGTTCACAGAGATGAAAGGTATACTAGGAGACTTAGGAGTGATGAAAATTCCTCTTAGACCTAGCATGAAGCCTGTGAAGCAAAGACCATATAGATTGAACCCGCACTACAAAGAACGAGTTAAGGCAGAACTCGACAAGATGCTCGATGTAGGGATCATTGAGCCAGTTGAAGAATCCGAGTGGATAAGCCCGATAGTTATCCAGGATAAAAAGACAAAGGGTGAAATCAAGATCTGTGTAGATCTAAGAAAGTTGAATGACACTTCTATGCATGACCCATTTCCTACACCTTTTACATACGAAGTGCTAGACAATGTTGGAGGAAATGAGGCCTATTCTTTTACTGATGGATTTGCCAGATACCATTAGATCAGGATCGATTGTGAAGATAGGCATAAGACCACTTTTGCTACAAAATGGGGGTCGTTCCAGTACACAGTGATGCCTTTCGGTCTAAAGAATGCACCTGCCATATTTTCTAGAGTGGTCATCACAGCATTTAAGGATTTTATACATAAGTTTCTGGAGGTTTACTTTGATGATTGGACCATTTTTGGCTTATCGAAGAACCATGTCGCGAACCTCAGGATGATGCTAGAAAAGTGCATACATCATCAAATCTCGTTAAATCTGAAAAAAGTGTGTCTTCTGTGTGCCCTATGGAATTCTGTTGGGACACATTGTGTGCAAACAGGGCTTGATGGTAGACCCTGCTAAGATCGTGGTCATTGTAAACTTTCCCGAACCTAACTCAGTTAAGCAGCTGCGCACTACACTGGGGCACACCGGTTATTACAGGAAGTTCATAAAAGGGTATGCGCAGATAACCGCCCCTATGGAAAAGCTATTGAAGAAAGATGTACCATTCATTTGGAATGAGGACTGTGAGAAAGGATTTGACACATTGAAAGAGAAAATGGTCACTACGCCAATCCTAGTTTTTTCGGACTGGGAGAAGCCATTTCACGTCCATGTTGATGATTCATGTATCGCATTGGGCATTGTTCTTGCTCAGCCAAGAGAGCGAGGTATTGATCATCCCATTTCCTTTTCCAGTCGGAAGTTATCATCCGCTGAGAAGAACTATACCACTACTGAAAGAGAAGGACTCGCAATGGTATATGCACTCTAGAAGTTCAGGCACTACTTGCTTGGTGCGCACTTCTCCATGTTCACTGACCATTCTGCCTTGAAATACCTAGTCAATAAGCCAGTGTTAGGGGGCCACATATGCAGATGGTTACTCCTATTCCAGGAGTACGATTTTGAAATTGTGGTTAAGCTAGGAAGGTTGAATCTGGGACCTGATCATCTGTGAAGAATCGAGTCAGGAGAGGAGCCTACGAATCTGGAGGAAAATCTTCCTGATGCATAGTTGTTCGCCATACAGGTTTTCGATGCCTATTATCAATACATCATTGATTTTTTTACTACTGGGTTTGCACCCACAGAGTTCACTACGCAGCAGAAGAAGCAGTTGGTAGTGCGCGCAGCAGACTTCACTATAATTATAGGCCAGTTATACAAGATGGGACTGGACGAAGTATTGCGCAGATGTGTGCTAAAGCATGGGGAACCATTTATACAAGCTGATGCACACTCAGGAATCGCAAGAGGCCATTATGCAGGAAGAGCTATTGCGCAGAAGATATTGTGCGCAGGGCTATGGTGGCCTACAATTCATAAATATTCGAAGGAACATTTCCAGAGTTGCGATGTCTGTCAAAGGACAGGGAAGCCATCCCACAGATATGAAATGCAATTAAATCCACAGCTGACATTGTAGGCCTTTGAGAAGTGGGACATTGATTTTGTGGGTCCTATTAACCCACTAAGGAAAAGAACTAGTGCGAGGTATATCATTACCGCTATAGATTACCTCACCAGATGGGCAGAAGCAAAGCCAGTTAAAGACTGTAGCGCAGCTACATACGTGGAGTTTATATATGAGAATATCTTTACAAGGTTTGGATGCCCGAAGATATTGATGAGTGATCAAGGAATTCATTTTCTGAATAAGACCATTGAGGCTTTGATAGAAGAGTTCCATCTTCATCATCAACGCAGCACATCTTACCATCCACAGGCGAATGGAACTATTGAAGCATTTAACAAAGTGTTGGAGAATGCACTAACCAAGATATGAAACGTCAATCAGGATGATTGGGACCTACGCATTCCATCTGTACTATGGGCATACAGGACCACCTGCAAGAAACTGACTAGCCATACACCTTTCAGGTTGGCCTACGGGAAAGAAGCAATAATGCCAATGGAGTACATTGTTCCTAGCTTAAGAATAGTAGCATTTATGGGCATAGTAGATCGCGCAGCACTTGAAGAAAGGCTCCTACACTTGGTTGGGCTAGAGGAAGATCACTTTGTCACAGGATTCCACCAACAAGTACCGAAAGAGCGCGAAAAAGCATGACATTATCGCCACATCAAGAACAAGAGCTTCTAGGTAGGTGATCTAGTCCTCCTATATGATAGTAAATTCATGAAATTTCCTGGGAATTTTAAGATGCATTGGCTTGGCCCATATACTGTAATGCATGTTAGTAATGGTCGCGCAATCCAATTAGCCACATTAGCCGTAGATACCTTACCAAGTTTGATAAATGGTAGCAGACTAAAGCTTCACCACAATAGTCTAGCTGTGCAGAGTTCTGGATGATTCAGGGAAGTGTATTGTGCAACATTGCTGAGGTTGTGCGCAAAAAAAAAAAGAAATGCAGCTGCGCAAAGCAAGTACAGATACTGATCAAACAGAAAAAGCGAGACAACAGTCGCACAGAAGATGACACCAAGTGTGCATCCTGAAGAAAACATCCTGTTAGACCGCCAGCACATTATGACGGAAACCGTTACCATGACATCTATCGACCGGTTAGTGGACTGTTAGCCAAATTTGCGGCACATGGAAAGTTTAAAATTTAAAGGCAGATGTGACAATTTAGAACCCATTAAAGACTGAAGTGACCACTTAGTATCAAAATCCGGCTGGCAGGCCAAGCCATTAACACTGATTTGACGGAGTTGACAAGCTGGCTTGACAGGTAACCTTTCGGCATTTAAGGAAACATCATTCACATCATGAGAAGGATCGGATGATAGGGCCAAGATCAAACACATGGACTAACAATGAATATGGCTTTTAGGGCCTCGGCAACTGTGGAAGGCCATGTAGCAGGCCAGCAACAGCTATAAATAGACCTTGCTCGGAGACTTAACCATTTTTTACGAAGTATTTGAACTGTTCGAGGGCCGAGCAACCAGAGCGTTGTATGAGTGAACAGGTTGAGTTGGTAGATCTCTCTTGGTTATTTGAACAACCAGGGATTCCAGTAGTAATGACAGCGACAAAGGCAGGTGCATCTAGAAGCTTAGCATGGCAAGCTGCGGTAAGTAGCAAGGGAAAAGAACTAGCTTCATAACAGAGGGGCCCTGAAGTGCCATCACAACAGTCAACCTCGGCTTAGAACTTACCGTTTTATCCCATGCCCGACTACAGCCCTCCAAGGAAGCTTGATGCCCCACCATTCCACATAGAAAATAATTTCCAATACGAAATCCCGCTACCCACTATTTCTACTAGGGTAAAGATTAAGGAGAACTTGATGGGTGGTGTACTAGGTTGCAAGCTGGACGACCAGGACTTACTAGAAAATACGCTGGTAACGCTGAAAACTTACCCACAGTTTAGACCGGATGCCTATATCAATTGGATCAAGGACGCAGAGACCGGCATCGACAGGCTGGAAGTTCAAGAATGGCTAAGGGCCATCCGGCTATCAGGCTTGTTAAATTTACTACAAATGCTGCAATTTACTAAGAGTCCTGAGTTTTCCACGGTAGCGCGAACACTGCTCACTTGTGTGCATGAAGGATTCCTATGGTTGGACAAGTGCATTGATATCAGTATCGACATGATCCATCAGATCACCGGACTAAATAAGAGAGGAGAGGACCCTGCTAACCTCATTATAAAGAGGGCGCAGGATAGAGCCCTTAGCACCGAAGTAGCAAAAGAGTTCGGCGTAGTACAGAAGGGACAGGGGTTCCCAACCGCCAATATCAATGACCACACAACAAATTTTACGACCCAGTTGCTTGCAAGCAAGCTATTGCACAAGTGTAGACCACTTGAAGTACCTACGGTCGCAATTAAGGCAACCACTAATACATTGCATGGAAAAGCTTACAATTGGTGCCAGTTCTTATTGAACGAGTTCTTAGCAGATGTTCAAGATACCCAAGATGATGGAACAACGTTCCGTTTTAGTTGGCTGCTAGTGTTGATAAACTTTGTAGGTTGGAAGGAGCCAGAGGGATATCAGGGAGCTGCCACTTTAGCAGGACAAGGCCGAGGAATGCGCTTTGCCAATTTATGGGCAAGCCCAAAGGCGTCTAGGCAGCGGCAAACGACTAAAGTCTTCTATGTTTACTATCACCAGTTGCGCAACATGATTATGGAAACACCGTGCATTTCCAAACCATTAACTAACACCTACACCTGCATTATGAGGTTTAGCGCAAAAAGGAACCAATCGTTCATTCAGCCAAGGGGTGACATAGCAGAGCATGACTTATGGTATCCAGGCTTTTACCGACTGGATGAGTAGATGATCGAGGGAATGATGAAGCGATGGGAGCCAGAATGGAAAGTTCCCGCTTCACGCAATGATGCATCAAAATACAAGCAGAACGTAGAACCTCATCGAGAGAAGATCAATGTAGAAGACACCGATGAAGAAAACACAGACACAGATCAGGAAGACAAGGAAGAAACAACACTAAGAAATGGGAAGAAGGGCGGGCTACCAGCTAGCACGCCCATTGAGGAAGGGAAGGATGACGCGTAGATTCAACATACAGCAATGTTGACGAGCAAAAGAAAGGCCACTGAAGGCCCCCTGCAATCGCAAAGCCGACGCACAAATAGAAAGGATGAAAAACCTAAGTTTGTGCCACAACTACATCCAGATGATTGCGAGGTCATCGCAACAAAAGTGCAGGAAGTATGGGAAGAGACTCGCGTTGAAAAAGAAGCCAAGCAAGAACAACTGCAGCTGACCATAATCCAGGCTATGGAGGAGGTCAAGACAATGGTAGCCTAGATGGGATTGGGGCACTAGATTCCGCAAGTGGAAGTGGCTCGGGATGAGTCACAGGTGAGTGAGTGTTAGGGGCCTATTGGGCGGGGCCCAAATGGGTTGGAAAAATATACAAGTGTGGAAAATCGCGCGTTGCACCAGAAAGAAAAGGAAATTTTGATAATTGCGCATTGTGCATTGCGGTAGGAAGAGGAAGCAGTTTTGTTAAGTGCGCATTGCATGCCACAACAGGTGACAGACAGTTTTGGGAAATTGCGCATGTCGCACGACGACAATGGCCAAGGCACCGTTGCGCAGTAGGACGATGCGCATTATAGTGCATGAGCTATTTTTGGTTTGCAATATGGGTAAAGGCCAGATGAGGGCATGACCTATTTTGCATAAGGAACAAGTGGAAGTCAGAAGAAAGTGACCTGTTAGAGAGAGTGGCGACAAGCAGTTGACAAGCTAGGCCACTACGCCGATGGCGATAGGCAAGCGGAAGGAGTGGAAAGGGATCGGCCATGATGCAGTTGTAACCGTTTTGAGAACTGCGGCTGTCAGAAGAGCGTGTGAGCCACGAGTGGCCCAGTTGGAGCAGATGGAGTAGGCTGTCGATGGCGATAGCTAGGGTGGCAGTTAGCCACACCAGTTTTGGAAACCTTAGGGTTTCGGCCTAATGATTGTAAAGACATGACCTACGAGCATGATCTATAAATAAGGAACAATTTTGTAAGGGAAGGGTTACTCTTCATTTTGGTTAAGTATTGATTATTGTAGAATCTTAAGCTTGTAAGCCATTGTAAAGGCTCTACAGTTGAGTGCGCAGAGACCTACCTGAGAGAGAAGAGAGTCTGCAGCTGAGTGCACAGACTAAGAACGGTTGTACCCTTCCCTTAAGGAGCAATATTAACAACCGTTCTTTGGATGTAGCCTCCATCTGGGGGGTGAACCACGTTAAATCCTATGTAGTGTGGTTGTGTGGTTTGCAATTATCTGTTTGCTATATGTATGCTTGAATTCTAGTATCAGTTATATATTAATGCTTTTATATGTATTCACCATAGGAGAAAGATGGGAATAATATGTTAGGCATTACATGAATGAATGGTTGATGGATGCAACGTATTTCAGATTGTGAATGTATTGGTTGATAAATGAACACATGCATGGAGGAATGTTAAGTATTTAGCAACCACTAGTCTGTGAATGAATGAATCTATTGAGTAGTCATATAGTTGAACATTGAATTTAAGCATAGCGCTGGAGCATGCAGTATTGTATGTTTGTTCAATTGCATGAAACCTAACGATAAGAACTTGAATGAGTTGAATGGATAAAATGGTAAGTAAGATTGGCTAGAAGATAATCGTCTTAGAATAAACACACGGTCTAGATGATGCGCCAGACCGATGAGATTCGCTGCGAGGTAAGCTGGTGATAGCTTATCGTCATAACGCGAGAGGTATCCCATACCATGCAATCCCTGGATGCACTGGTTGCACAAGTCCTAGATTCGTAAGTATCTGACGCGAACTAGAGACTTCGTGCAGCTGTTGTCCGCAACAACCCACATAGTGTTGCGTCGTTCGTCAGTCCATTTACCTTCTCATCACCAGGTTGCAGAAACTTGATTCCGCAATCACCTCCTCAGATTCGCCTCAGGTGAGACCTCAGGCTACGCGCAGTCTGTTGCCAAAAGGGTCGATGAATAGAGTTTTTGTTGGTCACTTGAACTACGAACTACCTGGGTCTACACTGGAAACCTCAAGAAGGTGATACACAACCAACACTTCCTAATTCCAGGCACTGAAAACCAAGACCCTGCATCAAATGTATCCAAATCCCACCTTCCTGGGTGGTTTTAATCCTAACCCCTCCAGACACTGGTTCTTCATCCATTGCTTTCCATAGACAAATTTAGATTTGTAAAAAAATAGCAGCTATGAAGCCCTATCTATCCATGGGAAACCCTGAGAATGACTTCTCCTATTGCGTTCTTCATCTTCCACACACTTGGAGGCTCCCGACCCTGACAGGTCCCAAACCACAAATGCCAACTTTCATGTGCGTCTTTATATATATAACCTGACTCTCTTTAAACTTCGGCCTTCTTTGTCAATTGTCCACCTCTCTCCTCCGTTGATCTCCCGTGTACCGATCTCGACCGTCCAGATCTATTAGCAACGTACATCAACAAAGTGGTGTCACATCCCCTTAAAGTGGTTTTCATTACCAATCATCTCCCACGAGACAAGCCCTGGTGCTGACACCTGTCCATTGGTTTTGCTCCTCGTGACCACCATTCGTCTCTATCCATCCTGCTACTTCACAACGCGACAATCAACGAGGACCGTCGATCGATCACAAGACAATCTAAAGCGTTTCTTATGTCACATTGCACTTACACCTTTTCGGACTGTGACCTTTAACCATAGGATCTTCTCCGGCTCGTCTTGGTCATCCATGTGGCCAGCCACTTGCCTTTCCACCTGGGTGGTATCGCATGCTCCTGAAAAGGTTTCACTTACTGCTTACCTCGCCGTGCAATGTGTCGTTTAGTCGCCATCTGTCTGGTGGTATTCCCCATCGTGACCACCTATCTCCCCTTGTGATACGCATAGCTTGGGCATGTGATGATCAACGAGGGTCGTTGATCTCCCTCTCGCGCCCATATAACGGTGGGAAACCGTGTGATGGTTAACCTTTGAAATATTTGGCCTCAGACTATCGACTTTTGCTCCTTTTTTGGCCATTTAATGTTTTCTTTTGGGATTTTCTTCAGGCCTATTCATATTTGACACCCCCAGGTCAATTGTTTTATACCTTAGCACCAGGCCATGAAAATAAAGGGCATTAAGGCTTTCCTCAAGAAATTTTTTGAGATACTCGTCCATTCCTATCTATAAAAATCAGGTGCTAACAACTAGCTCCAACTAGGGATGTTATCCTCCCTGTGAAGTAGCAAAGAACCTCATAGACGTGGTGCCTGAACAATTGGGCGGCTCCTGCAAGAAAATATTCCCTACAGAACGCTTGGAGGGTTTTCCTGCAAGCATTCATTGCAAGATTATGGGGGATTTTGTTGTGAGGTGTATCCTATGGCGACCTTTACCCAAACCAAAAATGCTCTATCATACTGCAAACTGAGAACTTCTTGAAATCAAAACCCAAAACTGAAACTGTACATTCTGAAATCAAACTGGAAAATGCAGAAAGAGATGCTTGCCATGTCAAGCTTATTTATATACATACTACTCTGTTCTAGAGGCTGTAGCTTTAGGTTATACAAAAATTCCAGTGTAACTAGTCCAGCAACTGACATCCTAGGTGGGTCCTCTCATCTGGCTCTACTAATTCTAGAACAGCGAGGGTATGTGGCACTAGACGATGGCGATGGGTGATGACCCCTCGAGTGAAAACAGAACATTCACCTCAGGTGATGAAATCTTCCATATACTCTGCCGCTGGATCATTTAAAACAAGGTATGCGCTACACTCCTCTTGCATCTTAGCATATTTTCTCTCAGAAAAGTTGTAAGTAGGCCACTCACTTCCCCAGGTGTTCATGCCAGGCCTAAGGATTTTGTACCCTTGACAAGCTCTAGTCAAAACCTGAAAATCATGCGTATTGAAACCTCCGCGACATGGTCGTCCCTTTGTAACTTGGGGGGCTTCTCCCGCACACGAGCTATCTACAACATCTCCTCTTGGGCCACTTGTGATCCCTAGGTTGAAAACCCGATTCTGCTCTGGAAATTCAAAAGAAACTTCACCATGTCTCCCGAAAGGGTCTAGGAAAAGCCATTCTTCCTGGAACCCGGAATCCATGTCTAAAAAACCTGTATGAAAATCATGCTGCCTAACCCGATCTCCCTCAAGCACCTCGATTATCTAGTCAGCTGGCTGGAGATATTGGCCAGGCCTAAAAACCTCTTCAAGGATTCTATAATCGTCTTTAGCTCCCAAAATGGATTTCGTATAAGAATCACGTGGGTCACCCTGGTTGTCTTCTAGCCTTTCAGCAATCTGGTCAAATTGTGGAGGGTACCCTCCAGGCCCGAGACTTTCTTCAAGAACCCCATATTTTTCCTAAAGGATCACATATTCTTCCTCAAGGGTTCTATATTCCTCTTCAAGGATTCTGTACTCCCTTCCAGCTTGGACCCGAAAAGAGGCCTCTATCTGTTGGGAATCAATATTCTAATGGATCTCAATGGTGGATTCAAGACCTACCACTGAGTCTCCCTCTTTGGATGGTCTTCCTGACTAGTGAAACTGACTGCACGAAGGTTGATCTTTATCCTTAATTTCAAAAAATATTATGAATTTCTCCAAATAGTCTCCTTCATATTCGTCATACTTAGGAGGACTGAAACCTTCATTCAAATCATCAGTAACAGAAACTTCAGCAGACTTATTGCAATTTACTTAAAACATACCAGAATTACCTTCTTCTGGCACACCACCGAGTTGTTCTCCTCTTTGTTCGTTATGGGAAAAATTGAAATGTAAGGGAAGTTCCCCTTGTTCATGTCCTTCTTCAAATCTTAATTCTTCTTTAATCCTTTCCTCTTTGTCTTGGTTTGATAATTTCTCGGACATCCTAAGATTGTGCTCAACCTCCAATGCATCAATCAACATATGCTGAAAATTGGATGACCTTCTCTCCAAAAGATGGAAAGATAAATTAGGAGAAAAAAAAGAGGCATAGTGAATTTTTGCAACATTCTCTAGGGGCTGAATTTCCTTTGGCATGTTGTAATAGAAGCTTGCAAACCTCCTGTTAAAGATGGACATGGTCTCATCTTCTTGCCTTCTCATGGAGTAAAACTCTAAAAGAACTATGTCTCATAGCCTTCTCCTACCCCAAAATCCCAAAAAGGCATCAGAGAACTCTCCCCAGGTATTAATAGACTCAGGTTGCAATTGCTTAAACCACTCGTTTACATCCCCTTGGAGGGATTGGGCAAAAGATCTCATACAAACATCATCATGTCCTATTTCAAAAATTTCTAGGAAATGCTCGAAGCCTTGAAGGTGTTTCTCAGCAGTAAGACTCTCGGATCCTCCATCGAAAACAAGAAGGTATTTATGGTACTTAGGAGGGAAATCATGAACAAGAGGGGCAGCCTTAAAGGGCTATATCTTTGCTGAGGTTTGGAAGGAAAGGAAGTATGTACAGGGAGAATATCATCAGCCTCACTCTCATGGGATTCACAAGGATAGTTATAGGTCTTACATGGCTCAGAACAAGGGATGGGATCAGCTCTAGGGGTGAAAGGGGGATGTACATTTTCAAAATCTAGTGAAGGATATACAAAAGAGGCCCTCTCACAACTTAGAGCTATTCGGTGAGACATGAATTTTTTAATATATATACATAAGGGAAAAAGGAGAGCAACACAAAAGAATAAGACCTCTTTGAAGAGATTGATACTTTGATACCTGGACCTTGATTCTTCCACGTCTAAAGAAACTGAGCTCGTTCTCCAGTGGAGTTTGTAGATTGAACTTGAATAATGAGTGGAGTCACTAGGTGGATGATATGCAACCTTTTTGGTGTTTGACTGCTTTCCACCATCAACAATCAGATCCAAAACTTTGTCATTTTCCCAGGGATGATAAGACAATCGGTCCCCGGGAACGATGCCAATTTGTTATCTCCCAAAACTTACCTCTAGGTTGTGGAGAGGTAGAATCAGGGTAACCACTAACCCCTTTAGATCTGTGCTATTGAACTAGCACAAATAGAGAGGGATCTCTCAATATTAATAGGAGACTGAAAACATAAACAAGCATAAACATGCAACCTCTTCCCATAATCAAGATATACATTCAAATCATACACAGCAGGTCATATTTCTGAAGGGATAGAATCTTTTAAATTTTTGGTGGGACAATCGCAAGCATAAACCTTGGGAGATGGAGTCAGGATACAATACGAAGATCGTATAGCAGTGTCGTAGTACGGACTATTAAAATAGGGGCAAGGTAGCCACCCTCTTACCGTCGTAATGTTATTTTCTGGTGATAAAAGAAGAAAGTAAGAACAGACCATTGATATGGGCATCCAACAAAGATGAATTCAATATCAACTTTAGTAGCAATATTTAGTGAACACCTGAGATAATAACCAGAGCTTGTTTCCAAGAATTCTAAGCTATTATACACTGATCTCAGATATGAAAGGGAAAACATAATGTAAATGCATAACAGGAAGTACGAGCACATAAAGAAGAGAGAAAAGAAATACTACAAGTAAAAGCGACACATGAATCCCTGCAAAATGGTCTGCAATAGGCACTGCACATTATATTAATGGAAAAGTTTCAAGACATAGCTCAACCCCAGGCCTTAGCCGAATTATTTTCCAACCCTTAGTTCTTCTATTACAAGGTTTTTATAGGATTCCAGCCTTGAATTGGTCCTTAGGAAACAAACAAAATTATGTTGCCACATTGATAGCCCCAAAATTCAGGAATATTACATATGTGCCAAGTTCAAAATAGACTGATTAATACGGGAAACAAAAATACGATGAGTAGGATTACACCTTACTCTTGAGTCTTCAATTGGCCCTGAGGGTCAAAGAAGTCTTCCACTTTCAATGCGTTGTCCGCCTACGACTCTTCTGCTGGAGGGGGAGGTGTCACTTTCTCAGTGGGGATTACGAAATCATGGACAATCTCCATGTCTTGATGGACGTCCCACTCCTCTTCCGGGGTCTCCTCCTTTCTCCGACGTCGAACTCTTTTGGACACCTATCGCTTTTCGGGCTCTTCCCCTTCGTCAGTGCTGTTATTTTCCACGTGGTGGAATATCACAGGAGATGGAGGAGAGTGTTCTTCTTCCACCTCAGACCACACCTGTTCAGGCATAAAAACCACTCTGGATTCCTGCTCCTTCTCCATGACCGGTCTCTAAAAGAAATCTATCCGAGCTACTAAGTGCACCACCTTATCCATACGGTGATCTCGAATAGGGGACACAAGGACCATATCCATAACTGCCATGATGATGACAACAACTATGTGTGGTCACATTCTCCATGATGACTAGATAGAACCTCCTAGTCAAGCAACAATGATTCCCAAGGCTCGAGCTGATGTGAAACATGCTTGGCAAGGATCTCCAGATAAACGGAGAAGTATATGACAGTACTGAGCTGGTCCCCGTCCCGTCGGCCATCATTCTGGAGGCAGTAGAGATGGACTTTAAGCCGTCGATCTGCCTCCTCTGTCGTCGACCGAACTATAACCTGTCATGTCGGTTAACACCGTACCAGCGCTTATAACATCTCCAACTTTGCAATTCCATCACCTCTACAAATTTTGGTGGTTGGCATCTTTAGCCTTCTGTCACAAGTTTAATACAAGCGACTGAAAAAGTTTTGGCGGTTCCCAAGGAGAAAAACCGCCTCTATGCAGCGAGGACAGACTTCCGTGGAACAAACCCTCATACTCGGGCATTTGGGACACAAGAATTCCAGGAAACCTCGAACGGTCGAGGCATTTGCTAGGCAAATAGTTGAACCGCTCTATGCATGTCTGAACCCTCCAATCTCTTCCTAATTCCAAGCACGAACAACTGAGACCCTGCATCAAATGTATCCAAACCCCAAGTTCCTGGGCGATTTTAATCCTAACCCCTCCAGACACTGGTTCTTCATCCATTCCTTTCCATAGACAGGGCTAGATTTGTAAAAACAATGGCAGCTATGAAGCCCTATCTGTCCTTGGGAAACCCTGAGAATGACTTCTCTTGTTGCTTTCTTCATCTTCCACATGCCTGGAGGCTCCCGACCTCGATAGGTCCCAAGATATAAATGTCAACTTTCGTGTGCATCTTTATATATATAACCTGACTCTCTTTAAACTTTGGCCTTCTTTTTTCGGCTGTCCACCTCTCTCCTCCGTTGATCTCCCGTGCACCGATCTCGACCGTCTAGATCTATTAGCACCGTACACCAACAAAGTGGTGTCGCGTCCCCTTAAAGCGGTTTTCATTACCGCTCATCTCCCACGCGACAAGCCCTAGTGTTGACACATGTCCAATGGTTTTTCTCCTCGTTACCACCATTCGTCTCTATCCATCCCGCTACTTCACGACGCAACAATCAACAAGGACCGTCGATCGATCACAAGACAATATAAACCATTTCTTATGTCACATTGCACTTAGACCTTTTTGGACTCTGACCTTTAACTGTAGGATCTTCTCTGGCTCGTCTTGGTCGTCCACGTGGCTGGCCACTTGCCTTTCTACCTAGGTGCTATTGCACGCCCCTGAAAAGGTTTCACTTACCACTTACCTCGCCATGTGATGCTTCCTCCGGTCGCCATCTGTTCGATGGTATTCCCCATCGTGACCATCTATATCCCCTTGTGCTCTGCGCAACTTGGCCATGCGACGATCAACGAAGGCCATTGATCTCCCTCTCGCGCCCATCCAACGGTGGGAAACTATGTGATGGTTAACCTTTGAAATATTTGGCCTCAGACTATAGACTTTTCCTCCTTTTTTGGCCATTTAATGTTTTCTTTTGGGATTTTCTTCAGGCCTATTCATATTTGACACCCCCAGGTCAATTTTTTTATACCTTAGCACCTGGCCATGAAAATAAAGGGCATTTAGGCTTTCCTCAGGGAAATTTTCGAGATACTCCTCCATTCCTATGCTGTAAAAATCAGGTGCTAACACTCCCAATATATTGATGGTAGAAAAATGAGCTCTTTCCGAAGAAACTCGACAAAGCTTAGCATTACATAAGCATGGCCATGAAAATAATGCTTTTGGAGGAAGTGGTAGCATAATTGCTTCATATATCTTTAATTTGCAACTTGGTTGTACTGAAGAAGAAGAAAAAGAACTAAATTTTGTGGTGGGAAAATAGAAAGTAGTAAATTGCCAGGTTCTATGCAAAAGGAGAGAGTCACAGTAGTAGGAAACTTGGCAAAGAATAGAACTTCAGATATTGCGGATGCCAAGTTAGGAGATGAGAATTCAACATTCCCTATAGGGGGATCATGCAATTTTCATTCGAGAGGAATTTAGGATGAACTGCAAATTTCAACTTCAATTGTGGAACGATAAGGGGAACCATCTGCTCATAGATAATCTATTTTTCCTAGGATAGAGCAACAATTTTGTTCACAATAAAGGAATTATGAACAAGTGACCTTTTCTGGAATTGAAACACAGAAGAGCAAGACTTAAACTACATATGTTATACCTCCAACAAATATTGTTTCAACATTTAGAGCTATACCTATAAGTAAGAGAAAGCCAACCATTTATGGAATTGAAGCACATAAGAGAAAGACTGAAACTACATGTGTTATACCTCCAACAAATAATGTTTCGACATTTAGAGATATACCTTTAAGTATGAGAAAGGAAACATTTTCTAGAATTGAAACAGAGAAGAGCAAGACTGAAACTACATCCGTTATACCTCCAACAAATAGTGTTTATGCACTTAGAGCTATACCTATAAGTATAAGAAATTTTCCTTTTCTCGCAAGAGCTAAGGCTTCGACACGCATGAAGGGACTCAGTGCGTCTATTCAGTCAAACAAAGTTGATTGTCATGGCACAACACTAAATTTCAAAAAATGAAAAAGGGCTTCAGAGTCAACAACTAACAAGGTTATTCCTGCCACAAATTCTGATAAAGAGGTATGTGTGAAGATAGGAAATTCGTATTCATTTTACAATAAATCAAATAATAAAGGTGCAAGTGGAGGACTGATAGTTAATTTTGAAATTTTTGATAATGTAGCAAGTGTAGCTATTGATCCTACAGTGGAGCTTGTAACCTCCTTGGAAGATATTCAATCAGCCTATCCATAATCCAGTTTACAAGGCAAGTCCTCATATGAGATGTTTTGCGAGGAAAACTTGAAAAGCTAGGGTCTCATCTCAGTTGGAAGCATGTTACATAACAATTTTTTAATGTGTTGCACTACACATTAAGAACTTTATTTCTATGATAAACCATGAATTAATTAGAGTTTGATATAATAGGGATTTTTTTTCCCTATCATGAAATAATCATGGATGATATATGGGTGAATTATGTACATTATTGGATCTAATTTCTTCAAAACTTTTTCAGATTGGAATGTTTTATTATAGTGGTATGACTCCAGAGCAAGGGGACATTTTCACAAGTGAATTTCATATTTATCTGACACAAAATGGCCGCATGAGGTAGTGTATCAACATTACTGTTTTAGGTAGTGTATCAACATTACTGTTTTATTAAAAGTGCTTAAGTTATTACTTTGATGCACCTTTGTTACTTATTCCTAGTATACTGCCTCTTGATATACCTGAAATGTTTTTTAATTGGTTTCTATTTAAAATAGTATGGCAGGTGCAATGTTTAATAATTGGCAAATGCTATCAATGAGGTCACAAAATCATCAGAAAAAGAGACGAAAGCTGGTGCAGCTTAACTTTAATTTCTGGAAAACAACTATCATAATTATATTATTAAGTATATGAGAATTTTAGGGTTTAGTCTAATTTTTTTGTTAGTGTATCATTATTGGAGATATGTTTGAATAAGTGGCCTAGCATAGTCATTAATAAACTTAGTTTTTGTATTCCATTTAAGGGGTGTAGTCGGCTCAAGTTAATTACCATAAATTTTTCATTATATATATATATATATATATATAATTGTTTAATTGAAATTTAAAAAACCTCTATAAAATAAATTATGAATTAGTTCTTGAACTTATAAATATTTCTAAAAATATGCAAATAGTTATATCCAAAAATTCCAATGTATCATTGCACTATTGTACAAATTAGAAGCATATGAATCACTTGAAGACATAATCTACTGAATAGTTTTTATTTTGAGAAAGATTTAAAAAGGGAAAAATATTCATCACAAAGGGAGATCCATTTTTGTTGAGAAATTCAAAATAATTTGTTGCATGGTTTTATTCACATTAGGCCCAAAGATTCCTTTTGATGGCAACTTAGAGTGATATACATCAATGTTGCAGGAACCATAACGTTTATTTGTCTAGAAAGGTTTTCCTTTCCGAAGGCCTCTTGTATGTTAAGCACTATGGAGAGTACGAATGCCTGAAAATGTCCATTATAACTCATGAGAAATGGTTCATTATAACCACAACTCTGAATTTTAACAACAAGCCAATTGATTATATAGCCATTAATGAAATGGGCTCAAACCTAGTTCGTTTCAAGAGATAGAATGGAGAAACCCAACTGATAGCTTTTTGGATACATCTCTAGATCTACGCATGAGAATGAGAAAGGAGACTCGGATTTATTATGGAATGTTAAAAGCTTAATATGGAGGATAAAATTCCGTTAAAAATTATAAAGAAAAGAATGTACAAAAATTATTTCTTCCATTCTTGGGATTTTTTCTTATTCTTTTTTTTTTTTGGTGCCTTGTCCTTATTCACAACTCCTTTGGTCAAATTAGATGATAAAGCATGGATATTTGTTATCAAGATTCAATTATATGTTTTCTTTACACTAAACATCTTATTTATTTTATATTGTGTAAATTGTGTTGTATGGTAAATAAAATTGTGAGTTGTATAAAGTTTTAATATCATCTTGGTAAATATTTTTTTTCCTTGGAAAAAAGCGTAATTTTATTTCATCTTTCGAGTACAAAATTACATTGATCATCATCACTCTTTAAGAGTGGCATTGTTGTTATGCAATATCCGTTGAGAAAACCAGTGACTGCGACCACATAAATGTGGTAATGTTATCAAAATTACAAAAATTACATACCATAAACTGTAATATGCAAACTTTATCATAGATCTGCATAATAACCAAAATAACTATTGAAGATATCCAGGGTAAAACCCTCCAAAATACCAAAGAAGAGCTGTGACTGCCACAACCGCCAAATAAACAAAAAATGGAGAAAAGGACCAAAACATATCCATATACCATAGACGACCCCTCAATCTATGAAGGGCCTATGATAAAATTTCTTGACCAAGCCATCAACATATTCTTTAATCTTCCAGATCCCTGTCCCCAACAACAACCTCACTTTCGAAGCCTGATCCGCCTCTTTGTTATATTCCCTGTAGACATGCATGCATGCAAAGTTGTCAAATGAAGTAGTAGCATTCCTGATAACAGACAAGATGTGTGTGAGTTTGAGATTGTTACAGTGTTGTGTTCCCGAGACCCACTTAACCACATTAAGTGAGTCCCCATAAACCATTAAATTGCGACAGCCCATCTCAAGACCATAGGTGACAAGAAACTTGAGACTGAAAATCTTCGCAAGGTTGTTACTCCCATCCCCCAAACCCAACGACATTTCAAAGAAATGTACAGGTGAAAGAAATAGCAATGCCCCTCCACCACAGAAGTTATTTTGGCAGGCACCATAAAAAAACCCAATGGTTGAGAGTGATCGATAACCACCGGTTGAATGTCCCTGATGTTACTAGAATTCCTACTCCATTTACAAGATAGATAGAGCCCACAACAATAAATAGCGGTCTATGCAGGAAGACAGGATTTATCCATGAATACAAGTTTGTTCCTGGCAATCCATACCCCCCACACAACCAGCAGGGGCAGCGCTCTGTAATCACGAAAAATTGGGTTTTGACACCACAACTTCCATGCATCATTCAACGACACCCCTTCCCAACGAAATAAGACCTTCAACACCTTGGAAACGACCTTCCAAACCACTTTGATAAAAGAGCACTGAAGAAAAAGGTGTCCGACCGTCTCCTCACTCTGTGGACATAAAATGCAGCAACCCAACCCATGTTTATTCTTCTTCCATAGAAAATCCAAAGTAGGCACCCGATTCATAAGAATACACCACATGAAGAGTCGCGTCTTGTGTGGACACTAAATTTTCCATAGAATATTCCACCACCAAACCTGTTCCACCTGCACCAAGTCAGCACTGATCCTCAGATATCCTCCTTTGGGTGTGTATGTACCCGAAGGATCCGTATCCCAACATAGCTCATCATCATGTTCTCCCAGGTAAATATGATCCAAATTGAGAGCCCTGAGATATCGACCCAATTCCAACTCATCATCATCCTGTAATCCAAAAGAATTAGCTGGGAGCCAAGCATGTCAGTCTAGAAGAAAAGCATCTGGATCAGCCAGTTGATGAAGAAATAGTATGCCTCTCCAACTTAAGGCATCCAAAGTCCCCATCGGTAGAATATTTTTTTGTTTACATCCCACCGAAGGATCCCGCCCAATCCGAACCTTATGCTCATTTCCAACATCCCGAGTCAAATATTGCTCAATAACATGGAAAGATGCTACCACCACCTTCAAATAAATGAGCCTCCCAAATGTGATTTGAGTGTTTTCCGAATCCAACTATCAATTGTATCAGGAGAAATGTATTTGTGTTGAATAACCTGTGCCAAAAACCCCAGATTTGATCAGCCTCCACCCAGACTTAGCGGCTAGAGCTTTGGAGAAAGAAAATATATTCTTCAAACCCCGTCCCCCCAAGGCTTTAGGGATAGCAATCTTATCCCACCAAACCCAGGGAGCTACAAATGCATCTTCCTTACCTCTCCAAAACAAACGGAAACACAGTCATCTAGCTTGTTCCAAAATGCCCTAAGGAATCCATGCCAACGACATCCAGTATACCAGAATAGCATCCAACATCGATTTGACCAAAACCAGCCTCCCAGCTCTAAACAACTAGTTATAACTCCAACATCTCAATCTCTTTTCCAATTTTTCAATCAACCACAACCAATCCTGTTTCTTATAGTCATTAGGTTTCTTATTAAAACCTAAATACTTTAGTCCATCCTGTAAAGTAATAGGTGAGAAGGGAAAAAGATGAGTGTAAGCCACCATTTCCTTCACACAGAGGAGGTTAGTAGTCAGAGTGGACTTACCCCCAATAATTTCCATCCCTGTTTCTCTAGAAAATAGATCCAAAATCTCCTTCAACTTATGTCCATCCCCAAGAGAGCCTGAGCAGAAGATGAGGATATCATCAACAAAAAGTAGATGGGTAATGAGAAATTCCGGAGGAACCTGAATGCCACAAAAGTGTCCAATCCTCTTGGCCTCTTTTATAGCCCTACTCAAACCCTCCGCAACTAAAAAAAAGAGTGGAAGATATAAAGTACATCCCTTATGCAGCTCATAATCCAGCTAATGAAATTAATGTCAAACCCCATATGAGTAAGTAAAAGACGTAGATAAATCCAATTTACTTTATCATAGGCCTTTGACAAGTCAATTTTAAGAACAACCCCCTTCAGCTTCTTAGTTTTAATACTGTGCAAGCCCTCCTGAGAAACCCCAATGGCTTCGTGAATTTGATGACCTCCGAAAAAACCAAATTGCTCCTCTAAAATGTGTGTTGAGAGGATAGACTTAAGACGCCGAGCAATTATTTTTGTGACAATCTTGTAGACACAGTTACATAAGGATATGGTATGGAAATCATTCAGCGATGATGGAGTGTCCACCTTGGGAATTAATGCTATGAAAGTAGAATTAATGCTAGTTGGGATCCTTCCTTCCTGTCGTGTATCTTCAACCAGTCATAGTAGATCATCTCCAATGAAATCAAAGAGACCTAGGAAGAATTCAATAGTCCACCCATCAGGCCTAGGGATTTTGTCTTTCTGAAAACAAGAGAGGACCTCTTTCAGTTCATCAGCCGTAATAACATCCATCAACATTTGGTTGTCCTCCGCTTCCACAAAATGTGGAAACAATTGTGTCATCCTTATGACTTCCTCAATATTAACCCTGTTACCAGCCTTGAAAAGATCCTGAAAGTGATGAACCCCCACTCGAGCCATACCATCAAAGGTATGATGAGAAATACCCAGGTGATCCTTCAAATTCCATATAGTATTTGCAGATCGTCTCCCTTTGGCATAGGCATGAAATAATTTGGATTTTTCATCACCATTTTCTAACCAAATATCCCTACTCTTTAAGTGCCAAGTCTCCTCCATCTCCAAAAGAATGATGTTCCTCCATCCTTCCATCCGAACCAAATTCTCCTTGGAATCAAGGGTAAGAAAACTACCCCCATCACTCAAAGCAATGGCTGCTAACTCCTCTTCAATCAACTTGAGCTCATGTTCTTCCCTGAGTCTTTTCTCAGCCACCCATTGTTTGATCGGACCCTTCAGGTGTTTGATGTTTTCAGCAAAATGAAAAGCATCCGAGATGTTGATCCCAGGCTGGTAAGGAATCCATACATAATGAAATAATTCAAAAAAAGTAGGATCCTTCAGCCAAGTCTTGTTAAATTTCAAAGGTCAAGGCAGCTTAACAGGACCATTCTTAATTTCAATAAAAATAGGAACATGGTCGGAGAAACCCCCACCACCAACCCAGTGACGAATATGAAAAAAAATTCCACCAGGTGATCTGCAAGCAGGAATCTGTCCAATCGTTTCGCAATCCTATCATCCCCCACCCGATTGTTTCTCCAGGATGGTTTAAGACAGATAGGTTCAACATCTACCAAATTCCCTTCAACCAATTTTCTAATAAAAAATTATGTAAGAGTGTCCAGCTGAGCATGAGGACCCCATACTTCAGCCTGTCCCAAAGAAAAATTAAGATCCCCCCCTAGAATCACAGAATCACCTTTAATTATAGCTTTACTCAACAGGGACTCCCAGAAGGGAATCCTATTTCAATAAGGCCCATAAATGTTAATAACAGTGAACTCCCTATCAAAATCAGAAGTCCGGAAGGACAATCCCAAAACAGATTCCATCCCCCAAAGATTGGAGACTAGGATACGAGGCTCCCTCCATCACACAGCTAAACCACAAGATCTACCTCTAGCATCGGAAGCCTCAAAATTCCATCCCAAAAACCATCCTTTTAACTTCGCAATAACCTCAAAACCCACCCCCATAGTTTCCTGTAACAAAAGTATATCCAAATGCTCATTTTCAAGCACCCTCCATAAAGCTGATCCTTTTGAGGGACCAACAAAACCTCGACAATTGTAGGACATAATTTTCATTATTTCCCCTTTTTTTGGGCCTACACAGCTCTAAGTGCCCGTTCAATGGATTGTTGTTTACCTTGAAGAAGATCTGAACATGCTTTGGACTTTGCTTTAGAAATATAAGACTTTCGACCTCTTCCCTTGGCCAAGCAAACCCTGCCTTTCCCAATACCTCCAGGAAAATTTTTTGTGGAAGAACAAAAAAAATAGCCAGAATCTAATGATCCAGTGGGGGACTATGGCGGCTCCAAAGGGATAAAAGAAACATAGGATTCATCTGAAATCGGGGAAGGGGGGACCTCCTGAAGGAGAAGTTCAAGGGTAGTGACCACTATAGAGGAGCAGGTGGCGAGGGAGGAAGGAAACAAGAGTTGGGAGGAAATATGCAAGTTCTTCAATCCTTCCATCCAATTGAGACCAGGAATGGTTAAATTCTTAAAAAATAAATTAAAGGATGAAAAGAAAGGAGAAGGAATAGTACCCGATGTCATGGTCGCTGGATGAAATAGTGAATTCAACAGCTCACCATTAGCCCCGACTGAGAGAGATGTAGGTTGATCAATAACCAGTGTAGCGTCCGAGGCATTCACTGGAACTTCTGCATCTTCAAACAAAGGAATCTCATCACCCCGAGATGAATCTTGAAAACCAGCTGGAACCCGAGTAGGAAAATAATTTGTAGAATGCGCTGGATCCTCATCACAGTTGTCCATATTGTCCAGTCTCAGAGAGGGAGAGCCATTCCTCGTACATAGCGGGAGCTTACAATCAATAGAAGGGTGACCATACTCGTGGCACCGTCAACACCGAAACAGAACATTTTCATAATCTAGGAGTTGTGGAAAGACATAAGGGCCCCAACAAAGATCCATGCCATCAACAAGTCCATCCCGCACATTAATGCTAACCAGAATTCATGAAACCTTCTGTATCTTAGAAGTAACAAAGGAAAAATCAGCGTCCAAATAGGACCCCAGAAGGTTACCTATGTTCCTGAAATGTTATTTGGACCAATAGTGCAGAGGGAGACCAGGTAAACGAACCCACAAAGGAATAGTATCCAAACGTTCACGGCTAGCGTCGAAAAGAGGTTTCCATGGTTTCAATAACGGGGGAACATTCACCGAGCTCTAATTTTTTCCAAGAGCCCACAGTGCATGTTCCTCCATGGTAAAGTTAAAAGCAAACCAACATCTAGAGAGGGCCACTACCTCTGGAACATATCCAAGATGATCCAACCAATACTTTGACACCAAATTGATAACCGTCTTAAGGGCCATCCCCTGACCATAAACCCTACCAACCAACACCGTCTTGAACATCATCAAAATATGTTGGAATACTATATCCTCCCCCAGAGAGTAATTAGGCGCCTTCCCCTTGTTTTTTAACCACTTTTGTCACAATTTTACCCGAGAGAAAACCTCCCCGACCTCCTCGGCCTCGCCCCACTAAGGGGATGAACAACGCACCGTGTCGAAAACAGGGCTACGAAAACCCCTCTGTTCAATGGAGCCCAGAAGACCGGCAATGAAACCCACATCAGGAAAATGTGTCGTGCCCACAACAACGCTATCCACCGAGCCCTGAGGGTTACAACCCACACCAGTCCCTTCAGAAACATGGCCCGAAACCGACCCAATAGCTGAGTTCAAGAAACATAGTGAGCTACCAAATTCCGATGGAGACTCCACAGGAGAAATCAGGGAATATGCGAGCTCGGAAAACCCCAAATGTTTCCACCCCTGTCTTCCGCAGTTAAGACACCATCCAGAACCGAGGAGAACGGAGCTCCAAAAGACCGACCCGGTGCAGCAAAAATATCCTGACAACCCTCCACAACAATAAAACTAGGGTTTGAGGCTAATTCCAAAGGCACATTCCATTCACCCCCCACACACTAGGAGACCAAGCACCAACCACATCTCGAGGACTTCCAAGTGGTGAGGCCCAAATATCCCCTGGAGCCAAATGGTCAATGCTATAGTCAAGTTCATCTCCCATCTCCATAGCAGCTTAAACAGGAGAAAAAACCACAGTAAAACATAAAAAGATTAGGGTGGAAACATGGTTATTCACCGTAATACCAACATGCCAAGAAAACAATGGGATGATCATGCATGTACATGCCATCTCGGTATCTGTGCAGGCCTCCTGTCAACATTAGGCCCTCGATAGGCCTGTCGCCTGCAAAACCCTAGGAAAACCATGCCGCCATCCCTCCCAAGAATTTGAGAGCTTTTTCTTACGCCCGTTTTTAGTTATTCTCATTCTAGCACAACAATTCAATTCATCACCAACACTTTCAATTATCTTGGTAAATATATTTAGTTTGTTAATATAATTTGGATTTAACATTGTTAATTATCTAATTCCTAAAAAATTATAAGTTGTATAAAGTTTCAATATTAATAAATAGATTTGGATTTAACATTCTTTAAAGATTAGTTATCTCACATTGCTAATTGAAAAAAGCTTACCTAGAAAAAAGTATTAAAAATTATATTTATTTCTTCTTCCCACTTATGATGTGTTTTGTAAGTAAATCTATACATACTCTTTTTAAACAAACTCTTATTTAATATATAGTAAACAAAAATCCAAATTATAAATAATAAATCTTCAAACAAATGAAAGTATTAAAAATTAAAATTTATATATATAAGAGTTGGTTAATTACAATTTTTTATAAAAACAAAAAGAGGAGTAAGTAGTTTTCTAATCTTTACAATTTTACCCCGTTAATATTAACAATTTCCTTTTCACTACCATGAAAAAAAAAATTGTCATTTATTACAATTATTTTCTTATTAGTTTTAAGTTTTTTAAAAACCAACCCAAACCAAAATACCATATGAGAGACGAGCTCTACTACCAAGTTGTGTTGAATAAGGTACCCCCTTTTGTGCTCATGTTCACAACTGGCCCCTAATCCATGTACAAGGCGTTCGCTCCAAAACCCTTCGGCTTTCACTGTCTTCAACAATCTTCTTTCTGGACCAATACGAGAGGCTCTACCTACACATTTGATTATTCCTCGTTTGAGAAGAATCCCAAGCAATACAAAAGAGCCATAAAGCAAACTTTCACTTAACATTAAATCTTAAATCTTAATGTTTTTTTTGTTCTTCCAAGTAAGCTCTTATGATCGTATGGGTTTGGGTTTTCATAGATTGCAAATTGTATGTTTCTAAAGAATTTCATGATTATAATGTGTAATTGAATTATGGCAATGTTGCTTCATTGTTAAAGCATTATTATGCACTGCTTGATCAATGTGTTTCTAACAACAAAACATATTGGAATGTGTTTCTAAGAACAAAACATATTGGGGTGTGCGAGAGCCATGCCTATGGCTAGTTGGCGAATTTGTCTTTTGACAATCAATTTTTAGTTTTATTCTAATAAAAATATAGTAGCATATACATTCTTCATGCCTTCTTATAGTTTTCAAAAACTGAATTTGATGAAATTGATTTATTTTTGTTATGATCTTGTTTGAATTACATGCTTTATGGTTATTGACTTTATGTGCATTACTTGCAATTCACATCAAACAACACATAACATGTTGCAATTCACATCAAACAACACATAACATGCTCAATTCACTACTACAAAATTGTTTTCCCTACATTTATTGTTAAGTTAACTTATCACAACAACATGTGGCAATGTCGAAATCCATGTTGCTCTTGTAGTTGTTATGAATTACATATAAAAGGTTAACCCTAACTTTCTCTAACAAAGTAAATCTGAAGACATCATGAACATTAGAAACATATCTTATACATGTGCATATTTGGCATTCTAAAAACATTTGGCTTTTAAGAACATACTTGGTCATCTCATAGTATTCGTTATTGTCTCTGTGTCTGTCTCAATGCATGGTTGACACGCCTTCAATGTCTTTGATGACATCTGTCCAGACTGGAGTCCACTCTCACCCAGCGAGAGACGTGTCAAACTGAGGCGCTCCCCTCCCTCATCTTTATGATTGTTCGTCATGTGATTGTTCGTTATTGTTTGTGTCTATTTTGATGCATGGTGACACGCCTTCAATGTCTCGGCGACATCTGTCCAGAGCGGCGTCCACTCTCACTAGCGAGAGACGTGTCAATCTGAGGCGCTCCCCTCCCTCATCTTTATAAGGGACACTGTCTCTCCTTCTTTTCAACAGAAAGTTTAGCGCAGCAGTACTACCATTTGAGAGCATTGCATTACCGTTCAAGAAGTCCAGAGATCGATCTTGATATTCAGAAAGATGGCGGATCAGTACAAGCAATATGGGCAGGAGAAGGCTGGACAAGCTCAACAAACAACTCACGTAACCATTTTTATTATTTCTACTCTCTCATTCTCTTTAGTACTTCTACTGTTTTAAAAACTGGTGTTGCTTTGATTGATGGTATTGTGTATATTGTTATTTTGGGCAGGGGATGATGGGGACTGCTCAGGAGAAGAGTGGTCAGATGAAGGATATGACTCAGCAGAAAGCTTCTCAGGCGACTGAAGCGACCAAGGGAATGGGCCAGTCCGCCATGGGTACAGCTCAGGGAATGGGTCAGTCCGCCATGGGTACAGCCCAGCAGGGGAAGGAGCAAACTTGCTCTTTCTTCCAACAGGTTCTTCATCATTTTATCAGAAAATAATTGTATTGTCTGTTTTTAGGAGCAGATTCAACAGATTTAATTATTGAATTTGAAAGATTCAACAGATTTAATTATTGAATTTGAAAGATTCAACAGATTTAACTATTGATGTTAATGTGAATGTGTAATGCAGGCAGGGGAGAAGGCGAAGGGTGCTACGCAGAGCGTGATGGAGGCTGTGAAGAGCCCCTTTGGTGGTACCGAGCAGAACAACTGATCACCACTATTGTCTCATGGTGAGCAGAACAAGTGATCACCACCACGGTCTCATGCTAAGCCTTACTGTAAATGCAGATTGTAATAATTTTCCCATGTTTATCAATAATAAAATGACATGACAAGCAGATGTTGAGATTGTGTATATGAGACGAATATTTTGAAATTTTGCTCTATTTTTCTTTCGATTTCCAACATTAGTTTTCCTACTTTTATAAAGTTTTCAACATGTATTATGTTAATTTGATCTACCATTTCCCTATACAATCTGATGTACAAATGATTTATTTAGTTTCCATTCCCATATCCACGAGGATTTACGGTGATCCTTTAATAATCTCCGTAAAATTCATTGCTGTCCATAAATGTGTGTAGCTAGCGATTCATCAGCATCTGAGAAGTAACACGTCATTTGGGTTTATGTGTATTTCAAGAGTGCGTCTAGCGGTATGTGTAGGGTTCCTTCTCTTGTTAACAATTAATAACATACATGTGAGATGTCACACATTCCAGGTCACTGTAATTTTAAGCATACATAAGCATTACAATGCCAATTACATTTCATTCATTTTTCCAGCGTGCATACACATTACGATGGCAATTTTAATTGATTAATAATAAATCAATTAACAGAGTTTCATTAGTCTGAATAGCAATTGTAATTTTTATTGATAATAATCAATTAACATCATTTCATTAATTGTGAGACAGGTATTGGATGTAGAAGGGACTCTAAAGAATTCAAGACAGAGAGAGATTTAGAATGGCCACTGCTCGCAAGGAATCCATCTATTTCGGTTGTCTCCAGTGGCATTGTTGAAAAAAAACATCAAACAATACGTTGATGTTTTTTCATTTTCAAATTCCATATGTTGATGCTTCTTATTTTCAAATTTAATATCGTCGATATCAAGAAAGTGCACATAAATAGGTATATTTTTTATTTTTAAATTCATATTGAAAAAAACACTTTAATTTCAAATTCATTAGGAAAATAGCAAAAAGTTGTAAGGATGATTATGATTATTACCTTGGATTATTTATATTTTTTATTTTTAAATTCATATTGAAAAAACCACTTTAATTTCAAATTCATTATGAAAATATCAACAAAAGTAAAAAAAAATCGAAAGAGAGTGATTATGGTTATCACCTTGGATTATTTGACTTAAACTCTTTATTTTCAAATTCAATATTGAAATTATGATAAATTTTCAGAGAGAATATGATAACCACCTTAACGGTATCTTTCTAGTTATGAAAGATAATGAAAATTATTATTACTACCTCTCGGTTGGATTATTTGACTTAAACTCTTTATTTTCAAATTCAATATTGAAATTATGATAAATTTTCAGAGAGAATATGATAACCACCTTAACGGTATCTTTCTAGTTATGAAAGATAATGAAAATTATTATTACTACCTCTCGGTTCAATACTGACAATATCAAGAAAGTTGGATGACAATATCAAGAAAGTTGGATGTCAGATGGATAATACCAAGAAAGTTCTTTTAAATTCAATATTAACATTCAAAAAGGTTATTAAATTATTCAATATTAACATTATCAAGAAAGTTATTAAAGAGAGACTATATTTTGTCTCGTTATCAAGAAAGAAAGTTATTAGAGAGAGTATCTGAACTAGTAATGAAAATCCATAACATGAAAAACATGAAAAACAAAAATATTAAAAACATTGAATAAATGGCTCACACTAATTCATTTGACCAAAGGTCTTCTTAAAATATTACAATGGGTGTACTATAAAAAAAAACTACTAAATAGAAAATTATAAATAAAGATACACATAGCTCCATAGTTTGAAGAAAGAGTAAATATTGCAATGCATTCATCTCAAGGGCTAAGCGTATGCACCAAACTAATAATTAATGCAGTGGGAAATAACAAAGTGTTCCCTTAAAAGGAGGGGGCGTTTCCACTGATGCTTTCTTCTTGGTGGGTGGGTCCCCATGTTCCTTATTAGAGGTTTCCATGTTTTTTTACTATTACACAATATTAACTCTCACATCGCAAATAGAAAATAGCCACATTAAAACATAATATCAAGTCTTTGGTGTTCATTGTGTTAAAAAAAATTTATATCCTTAATCCATCATTAAAATGACATAAAGATGTGTCCAAGGATTGTTATATATAATGAAGGAGTGATGGCATAGATATGATAGAAAGAAAGAAATAAAAATGACAATTCAAACAATTTGAATTCGAAGTGACGAACAAGTTTAGGCAAGTTCTGCAACCATGACAACAACAAACCTAGTTTTTCGAGATTCTGAGGAAATCTAGCGGGTGATCTGAGGTTATTTAAACTCTTTCCTCTATCATTATTTGCTCTATCACTCTTATGGTTTGTTTTTCTAGGCTTTAATGATTTTAGTTGATCTCCCTCGACAAACTTAAAGTTGTAATGGATAGACCTCCTAATCCGCCCTTATCGTTATTCCCTACACTATCTAATGCATCGATGGTTGTAGTATCAAGAGGCCGGTCTTCAGGTCCTTTGTCCCCACCTATAGGTGAAAGCTAAGCATTGAGCTACAGAGCATTAAATGCAGCATCTCAGTCCTTAGGGTCCATTGGATTCGGAGAATATCTAGATCCAACGGACCCTAAGCACTGAGCTGGCACATTAAATGCTCTGCAACTTAATGCTTAGCTTTCGCCACCTATATTGAGGGAGTTGAAGTCACCCCTCTCTCTCCATTGGGACTCTTTTTCATTTACTGACAATACCTTGGAATTCGATCACCATAAAAACGGTTGTTAGGAGGACAAAACCCTTCAGTACCCTCAGGCGACACGGGGAAGCTCGGTGGTTGCTTAGATGCTACCGAAAACTCGAACACCTTTCTCTCACATTTCACCATCCCGAAAATTTCCCCTTCCGACTTCCGCAATCCGCAATCCACATATGGAACGCAGAAATTGGAAACCTTATTTCGCATCCGAGGAAAAAATTTCCTTCCAACTTCCGCAATCCGCAATATTCTTGTGGGTTCGAAAATGCAGAAGTCTAACCATGTGAATCCAAAGGTTGGTCCCGACCTCCGCAATCCACAATCCACATTGCAGATGCATAAATGAAGAACTACACCTCTTGCACTTGCAAACTTCCTAGGCTTCTAGCTTCCTTATCCTTAAGCCAAATTGGACAAGTATAGTACTATTGGAAAGCTCTTGGAGAGTTCTATCCACTGATCTAATCCCATTCCACGGATGAGGACTCTAACCTTTTCATTTTCCCAACTAAAGTATTGTCCAAAACCTCCTCAATATGCCTTCAACCTTCTGCAAGGGACTCTTCCAGTCTTCTTCCTTGACTTCTTCCTTTCCCCTTACCCACAGAGAGGTCATGAAACACCTCGGTGTTATCTAAATCCTTCCCCATGTCTAGGTGAATTCATACATTCCATCAAAAGTGTATCCATTATTAACAAAACACATATAATGAAACTAGAATAATAAATGCATCTACAACCTGCAAGGTTAGTTGTTAATTAAACTCATGAAAATGATGAAGTGTTCAAACATGAACTCAGCCTCATACTCAGGCCTAGACATAGTCTTCATACTGGTCAATTCATGCAATCACTCATTCAAATAGCTTGAAAATAACAAGTAGACATAACACATGAAATATCATCATTTAACACCACAAGGAGCACTTATCTTGAACTGAAGTTGTCCAAGCAACTGACTAAGTGAGAACAATGTTCCACCAAACCTTAAGTATATGTCTAGCCTATACTCTTTCAGCTGAGAGACCACCCCTGAGTTGGGTTGTCTATCCATTAAGGAGGGCTAAATAGGTTCTCTCATAGTCAAGGTTCCATCCCAATGCTAAGCCAACCTTCAGTTGGGTTTATCAAGCATACAAAGGCACATACTCATGTTAAGCCCACCTACAGTTGGGTTTACCAAGCATGCAAGGTAAATAGAGAGGATGATACTAAGCCAGTGAGATCAACCACAAAGCTATAATCATCTCAAGACACTCATCATTCATGGCACCCACATTACCTACCACACCCAACACAAGGAAGGCCCTCTTCTCTGATGATGCATAGTACCTCAGGGCCCCTTCCCTCGAGTTCTATTCAGGTGGGCATAGAAAGGTCCAACTTCTGCTTCAATGATATTCCAGCCTTCACTAGGTTTATCAAGCAGATCCAACCCTAGGTTTGACCTTCTACTCTGTTATTCAAGCTAGGATCTTCTCAGGGTTGAGGCCTAAGCTTAATCCCGCAACTTGGTCCTCTAAAAACAGATCCCAGTGTTATCATGACTTCACTAAGCTTCTCCTGCTGTGTATTTAACCTCAAGGGTTCGGGTTCATGGATTTCTCAACAAAGAATTCTTCCACACAGGGTTCTATGTGCTCTCGGCTCTGCCCATTCCGACTATCACAGAATCACGATTTTTTCCCCTTTTGCTTCACGACTTCTCTCTGTAATGCGTGAGGAATTGGATTGTTGGTCAACAATGGTATATCGATCAAGGTGAGCGAATTCCCAGGTGTAGAGTGGCTTAAGGGACAAGTAAAACAAAGCCATACCCTACCATACAGATTTCAGGGCTGCTCAATACTCAAGTGACCTCATGAACAAGCCTTCTCAACCACCTTCTTACAACAGAATTAAATGTTAGCAAGGGAGTCAAATGGGTTCACAAATGGACATGTGGTAGCATGGGTTCCAATCCCACCTCCCCCTCACCTCTCCCTAGTGGATACACACGACCCCTTCTCATTGGTTTCCTCCTTAGCCAGTTTCTTGGTGTTTCATTGCAATATTTAATAATTGCATCATTTACAATACCCCATGGCTGCATAGCACATGGGTAGCAGAATTTTCAAATACTTGCCTATGCAAATAAGCCTAAGCATCCACTAGTGGGGCCTTGGCCTTGAGCTCCACACTAGGGAAAACACACATTGCATGTACAATATTTACATTGAAGCCAACAAATCCTAAGGGGTCAAAATAGGGGTATTACAACTCCCTCCTCCTTATAAAAACATCATCCTCGGTGTTCTCAAAACTGAAAAAAAAAATGGGAATGCCTTCCTCATGGAATCTTCCAACTCCCATGTAGCCTCTTCGGGACTAAGGTGCTTCCATTGCACTTTCACCTGTCCGATGGATCTATTCACAAGCAAAGTGACCTTCTTGTCGAGGATGAGCATAGGATCCACTTGGAACTATCCCTCACATTCCACCTTGATCACATTCCAATCAATTATGTGATTAGGATCATGTACATGTTTCATAAGAAAAGATACATGGAAAACAGTATGAGCTCTCATGCTAGCAAGGAATGCAATCTTATATGCAACTAGTCCTATCCTATCAAGGACTTCATATGGCCCACAATATATTGGTGCCAACTTGGCACAACTTCCCAACTTCATGGAACTTTTCCTTGGTTTCACCCTCAAGTAAACATGATCCCCAATATTAAATTATTTGTGCACTCTCTTCAAATCTGCATAACCCTTCTGCCTGTCCCGAGTTCCCTTCAAATTATGCCTGATCTTAACAACTTCATGTTCCATCTCCTTGATCATTTATGGTCCAAGCACTACTCTGTTCACTGGGATTTCCCAACACACTAGAGTTCTTCATCCTTTGCCATACAATACCTCAAAGGGACTCGTCTTCAATGATGCTTGATTTCCATTATTGTATTCAAATTCTACCAATTGTAGGTAGT
The DNA here is from genome assembly GCA_027924585.1 of Larix kaempferi. Classification (NCBI taxonomy): domain Eukaryota; kingdom Viridiplantae; phylum Streptophyta; class Pinopsida; order Pinales; family Pinaceae; genus Larix; species Larix kaempferi. The sequence continues at coordinate 30,228,361 of BSBM01000089.1, forward strand.
CTTCCCACTTGGTTGGTTTATCCATCACATACCTCCTTAGCATGTCTTAAATAATATGGTTCACTCTCTCTTTCTGACCATCTATTTGAGGATGATATGTCGTACTAAATTTCAGTTGAGTTTCCAATTCCTAGAATAACCCTTTCCAAAAATTGGAAGTGAATTTTGCATCACGATCTGAAATTATTGCCTTGGGAAATCCATGCAATCTGAATATCTCCTTCATGAATATATTTGGAATGTCACTTATCTTATGAGTGGACTTGACTGGAATAAAGTGAGAGACCTTTGATATATTTTCCACTACTACCATGATTGAATCATGCTTCTTCACTGTCATTGACAGACCTATTATAAAATCCATAGAGATCACTTCCCACTTACATTCTGGAATGGGAAAAGGCTGCAACAATCATGTTGGATGTTGATGCTTTGCCTTGATCCGTTAGCACTTTTCACACCTAGCAATGTACTCTGCTATGTCCTTCTTCATCCCATGCCAAAAGTACTGCTTTCTTGCTGTTGTTATAATCTTCTGATATCCTGGGTGTCCAGAATATGGCATTTGATGTATCTCATCCATCACTAGCTTCTTCAATATTGTACAATTTGGAATATATAGTCTGGTACCTTGATAAATTAAAACATCACCTTCACCAATATAATATCGTGTACATGTTTCATCCGCATTCCCCTGCTGCAACTTCTCTTTGATTTGAAGGTAAGCTTCATCACTTGTTTGAGCTTCAAGAAGCTTCAAGAACCCTTTCCTTCAAATATGATTTACATATACTCACTGCTGCGACATGAAAACTCCTGCTAAGTGCATCTGCAACTTTATTCTCCTTACCTTTGACATGTTTAATTCCCAAATCAATTTCACAAAGAAACTCCATCCACCTAGTTTTCCTAGCATTCAAATTTGGTTGGTCAAACAAATATTTCAAGCTCATTTGATCTATCCTAAGTTCAAATATTCTTCCCAAGAGATAATGTCTCCACCTCTTGAGAGTATGAACTATTTTTTCTATCGCTAAGTTATGTGTGGCATAATTCTTCTCATTCTCTTTCAACTTTCTTGACTGATAGCAAATTACAAATCCTTCTTGCATGAGAACTCCACCTAACCCTTCAACGCAAGCATCTGTGCATACTACAAAGTCTTTATTTGTATCTGCAATCTTCAAAACAGGAGCACTGGTAAGCAACCTCTTTAACTGTTGAAAGATTTTCTCACACTTTTCAGACCATGTAAATTTGATATTCTTCCTCTGCAAGGAAGTGATTGGGTGAGATATCTTGGAGAATCATTCAATGAACGTCCTTCTGTAATAACCTGCAATACCCATAAAATAACTAACATCTGCAACATTCTTTGGGGTAGCCAATCCATTATGGCTTCAATCTTCTCTGGATCCATTGTAATTCCTTCTTCTGAGATGACATGACCCAAATAATGTACCTTCTTTTGATAGAATTCACACTTGCTCAACTTGGCATACAGTTGGTGTTCTATTAGAAATTGCAACACCATCCTTAGATGTTCATCATGCTCTTCTTCATTTTTTGAATAAAAAATAATGCCATCCAAGAACACAATCACAAACTGATCCAAATTCTTGTTGAAGACACTATTCATGAGACACATGAATGTAGTAGGTGCATTGGTAAGACCAAATGGCACTATTGTGACTTCATAATGGCCATATCTAGTTCTGAAAGTTGTATTGTGAATGTCTTCTTCCTTTATCATCACTTGATGGTATCCAAACCTCAAGTCAATCTTAGAAAACACTTTAGCTTCCTTCATTTGATCAAACAAGTCATCAATTCTTGGCAATGGGTACTTATTCTTGACTAATACTTTATTTAGCTGCTTGTAATCAATACACAGCCTCAAGGTCCCATCCTTCTGGAGACACACTCGGCCTGATATAATCCTTGTGTATTAATTCTTGTAGCTGCATCTTTAATTATACTAATTCTGGTGTGCTCATTCTGTAAGGATATTTGGAAATTGATGCTTCCCCTGGAACAATATTGATGGAAAAATCAATATCTCTCTTGGGTGGCAGTCATGGAACTTCATCAGGAAACACATCCTTGAACTCCTGCAACAGCTGAAAGTTTTCTATCCTTGGTCCATTATCTTCTAATGAATATGATATGTGGATTGCATATAATTGACATCCCTTCTTATAAAAGAATTTCAGATGTAAGGCCGAAATATACCTTACTGAAACTTGCTTGGGAATTCCTCTTACTATACTTGGTCTTCCCTCTTCATCAATGCATTCAATTACTTTCTCATAGAAATCTATCTTGGCTCTGTGCTTTTCCAACTAATCCATACCTATTAGGGCATCATAAGATCCTAATGGTGGGATATTTAAATTTGCTTTTGTGAGTAGTCCATTCAAATCTATGGGGCACTCCATCACTACTTCACTCACCTTCCTCTACATCCCCAACACTAAAGTGGTCCCTTTGATGCTTTTTTGGCTGCTACTGTTGGTTTGAATCCACTCCCTGCTTGATGTCCTTTTGGAAAGTTTCTGGGCTGATTCCTGAATGGTGGTTTGAATCCACTTTTCTTTTGTTCAAACCTCCCTCTTGGCTTCCTTTCCATGCTGGTTGAACCTCTAACTTCCCTTTACTCTACTCATAGCAATGCATTGCTATTCTAATGGCTTCATCAAGGCTTTGTGGATTGACAAACTCAATCCCATCTCTGAAAATTTTGAGGTAGACTACCAAGGAAACATTGGATCTCTACTCTTTCATCCTTGATGTAGTCTACATACCTCAACAACTCCAAAAAATTATGGACATGCTCTTCCATAGAATTCTGTCCCAAATTGATTTCATTGAACTCTTTCCTCTTGTTTTCATAATACTTAGCTGATAGGTATTTCTCCTTGAAGTACCTTTGAAACCACTCCAAGTTGATCCTCCTTTCTTTAATCCTCTTCACTTGCATGAGGTTCTCCCACCAAATTGAAGCTATGCCATTTAGATTGTAAATGGAAACCTTGGCCTTTTTATTCCCTAAATAATATTGCATTCTGAATTACTTATTCATTCCAAGAATCCATGCCTCTGCATCTTGACCTATCTTGCTTTCTCCATCAAATGTGGGAGGCCTTGCCTTTCTAAATTCTCCATGTGGGACACCTCTGAATTTATTTCTTCTCTCCATTCAGCTGGAAGTGTGTCTTGGGATCTAAGAACCTCTGCAGTCATCTAACCTATTGGAAGGAGATCCTGAAGAGGGTGTTATGTGCTCTCTACTCATAGAAATCCTTCTAGAGATTGAAGTCCTCTTCCTAGAACGGCCTCTGGAATGACTACCTACATATCTTTCTTCTCTTCCCACATTGCTTGGGTTAGACCCAAGAATTATCCTTTGCTGCATGTCATTGAGGCTCTGCAAGATGGCAGCATTGAGCTGGTGCTGCTCTTCTTGAGCCTTCATCAATTTCTCATTGAAGCTCATCATTGTTTCAACCAAGTTCTGGGGAGTTATTTTCTCCCTTCTCCCATTGGATTATGTTTTCGTATGTGCTTCTTGCACATTCTCTCCTAGAACATCTTCCTCATGCTCATAAGGATCATGGGCATCATTTATGGTCACCATTTTCCTACTTTCCCTGTATGCTGCCTCTACAATACGATTCAACTACCACTACTGCAATCACTGTGCATGATGGAAATGTTTATTAGACATTATAAGAATGCATATAAATCATAAACATCCATACAAATCTGGAATTTACTCATTGGACACAACAATAAGATTTTTTTGTTAAAACAACGCCATGGGCACTCCTCTGTTTTTAAATTCATTCATGCAATCGGCCCAAGAAGTCCCAGTGCTACAAATTGAGATTATATACCATTTTGTCACGTCCTTAGTCAACTCGGTGCCCTTCAGAGGTGATGAGAGACAACCTGATACATTTTTTTTCTTCCAATCCCTCCATTTTTACAGACAGCTGCAATGGTCTTCGATCCACAATCTGTAATTCCACAATCTGCAATCTGCATGCGAGACTCAGAATTCAGATTGTCAAACTCACTTCTCCAAAGAAATCATGTTCCCAACTTTAGCAATCCGCAATGCGGAAGTTGGAAATTGGAATCAACTTCATACTCTCAAAGAATTCCTCATCCGCAATCCGCATTGCGGGATTCAGAAATGCAGAAGCCACAAATTACCGCCATGGAAAAATTCACCTCTGCAATCCGCAATCCACATTGTGGGATTCAGAAACGCCAAATCCCAATTCATGATTCTGGAAAAAATACCTTTCCACAATCCACAATCCGCATTGTGGGATTCGGAAATACAAAAAACCAAATTCACCATCACAAAAAATTTCCCCTTCGAACTTCTGCAATCCGCATGCGAAACGCGGAAATCGGAAACCTTATTTTGCAGGCGGGGAAAAATTTTCCTTCTGACTTTTGAAATCTGCAATCCACTTGTGGATTTGGAAATGCGGACGTATAACCATGCAAATCCAAAGGTTGGTCCCGACCTCCACAATCTGCAATCCGCATTGCAGATGCAGAAATGCGAAACCACACCTCCTGCACTTGCAAACATCCCAGGCTTCTAACTTCCTTATCCTTAAGCCAAATTGGATAAGTCTAGTACCGTTGGAAATATATTGGAGAGCTCTACCCACTGATGTAATCCCATGCCACAGCTGAGGACTCTAACCTTGTAATTTTCCCAACTGAAGTATTGTCCAGAACCTCCTCAATATGCCTTCAACCTTCTGCAAGGGACTCTACCAATATTCTTCCCTGACTTCTTCCTTTCCCCTAACCCATAGAGAGGTCATGAAACACCTCAGGGCTATATAACTCCTTCTCCATGTCTAGGTGAAGTCATATAGTCCATCACAAGTGTATGCATTACTAACAAAACAAATATAATGAAACTAGAACAATCAATGCATCTAAACCTGCAAGGTTAGTTCTTCATTAAACTCATGCAAATGATGAAGCATTCAAACATAAAATCAGCCTCATACTCGGGCCTATACATAGTAATCATACTGGACAATTTCATGCAATCGCTCATTCAAATAAATTGAACATAACAAGCCGACATAACACATGAAATATCATCATTTAACACAACAATGAGCAGTTATCTTGAACTGAAGCTATCCAAGAAACTGGCTAAGTGAGAGCAACATTCCACCCAACCTTAGGTCTCTGTCCAGCCTATACTCTTTCAGCTGAGAGACCACCCCCAAGCTGGGATGTGTATCCACTAAGGAGGGCTAAATAGTCTCTCTCACAGTCAAGGTTCCATCCCAATTCTAAGCCAACCTTCAGTTGGGTATATCAAGCATACAAGGGCACATACTCATGCTAATCCAACCTACAGTTGGGTTTATCAAACATGAAATGTAAATAGGGAGGATGATGCTAAGCCAGTGAGCTTGACCCTAGAGCTACAGGAATCTAAAGATAGTCAGCATTCATGGAACCCACATTACCTACCACACCCAACACAAGGAAGGCCCCCTTCTCTGTTGCATAGTCCCTCAGGGCCGCTTCCCTCCAGTGCTATTCAGGTGGGAATAGAAAGGTCCAACTACTGCTTCAATGAGATTCCATCCTTCACTGGGTTTATCAAGCAGATCCAACCCTAGGTTTGACCTTCTACTCTGTTATTCAAGATGGGCTCTTCTCAAGGTTGAGGCCTAATCTTAATCCCACAACTCAATCCTCTGCAAATAGATCCCAGTGTTCTCACGGCTTCACTAAGATTCTCCTACTCTATATTTAACCTCAAGGGTTCAGGTTCATGGGTTTCTCAATAGAGAATGCTCCCACGCATGGTTTTGTGTGCTCTCGGCTCTTCCCATCCCATGTATCACAAAATCATGATTTTTTCCCCTTTTGCTTCACGGCTTCACTCTGCAATGTGTGTGGAATTGGGGTGTTGGTCAACAATGGGATAGTGATCAAGGTGAGTGAATTCCCAGGTGTAGAGTGGCTTAAGGGACAAGTAAAACAGATCCAGACCCTACCATACAGATTTTAGGGATGCTCCATACTCAATCGACCTCATGAAGAGGCCTTCTCAACCACCTTCTTACAACATAATTAAATGTCAGCAAGGGAGTCAAATGGTTTCACAAATGGACATGTGGAAGCATGGGTTCCAATCCCACAACCCCCTTACCTCTCCCTAATGGATACACATAGACCCTTCTCATTGGTTTCCTCCTTATCCGGTTTCTGTGTGTTTCATTGCAATATTTAATAATTACATCATTTACAATACCCCATGGATTCATAGCACATGGGTAATAGAATTGTCAAACACTTTCCTATGCAAATAAACCTAAGCATCCACTAGTGGCACCTTAGCATTGAGCTCCACACTAGGGAAAACACACATTGCTTGTACAATATTTACATTGAAGCCAATCAATCCTAACGGGTCGAAATAGGGGTATTACAAAGACAACCTTCAAGACAAAGGATGGATTGTTTGAGTGGTTAGGGATGTCATTCCATTTGACCAACGCTCAAAGTACATTTATGAGACTTATGAATGAAGTCCTGAAACCATTTTTTGGAGAATTTTGTTGTTGTGTACCTAGATGACATATTGATCTTTAGTTAAGAAAAGGAAGAACACCTAGAGCATGTGATGAAGGTGTTGTATCAATTGAAGGAAGAGAAGTTTTTGGTAAATTTGAAGAAGTGCACAATTCTGAACGAGGAGTTAGTCTACTTGGGTTTTGTAATTTCTAGAGAAGTCTTGAATATGGATCCCAAAAAGCTAAGGGGAATTTTGGATTGGCCAACACCTAAATGTGTATTTGATGTGAGAAGATTTTACAATTTGGTAAGATTCTACAAGAAATTCATTTGGAATTTCAACTTGAATTGTGCACCTCTTACTGAATGCATGAGGAAGGGGACTTTCCAATGGATAGTAGCAATGATGCATTCGTTTGAGAATTTGAAGAAGAAGGTGACCCAAGCGGCCAATATTGTCACTTTTGTATTTTAATAAAGGATTTCAAGTGGACTATGATGCTAGTGGAGTAGCGATTGGAGCAGTATTGAGCCAAGAAGGAAGACCATTGGCATTCTTCAACAAGAAATTGAATAAGGCTAAGAGAAAGTACTCAGTTTACGATTAGGAATTCTATGCCATCACACAAGCCTTGAAAAAGTGGAGGCATTACTTGTTTCCAAAAGAGTTTGTCTTGTTCCGTAATCTTAAGGCATTGCAGTGCATCAATAGTCAAGGTAAGCTAAACCAAAAGCATTTGAAATGGATAGAATTTTTACAAAGTTACTTGTTTGTCTTGAAGCACAAGTCTGGAAATTCAAATAGAGTTGCAGATGCATTAAGCCAAAGGATAGTGTTGCCAAACACTTTTTCAGTTGAAGTTGTTGGCTTGGACTGTATGAAAGAATTGTATGTAGAGGATGAAAAATTGGTAGAAGCTTGGAGAGCGTGCAAAATTCCTTGGAGTATGGAAAAAAACACCATATTTGGATTTCCAAATCCAAGAGGGAATCTTGTTTAAGATTAAAAAATTGTGGATTCTACGTGGTTCCTTGGTACAAAACCTTGTAAAAGAGCTGCATAGCAGAGGTTTGGGAGGACATTTTGGCATTGATAAAAGCACAACATTGGTAAAGGAAATATATTCTTGGGCCAACATCAACAAGGATGCCACGATATTTGTGAAGCATTGTAGAATTTGTCAATTGAAAAAGGCAAGAAATCAAAACACTGGGATGTATACTCCATTGCTAGTTTCGAGAAACCTTGGGAGGATATAAGTATGTACTTCGTGAGGCTGCTTAGGATGCAGAGAGGACACGATTTCGTGATGGTTTTAGTGGACAATTTTTCAAAGATGGCCCATTTTGTATCATGCAAGAAGGCCAATGATTATACTAAAGTGGTTTCCTTATTTTTCCAAGAGATTGTGAGATTACACGGACTGTCGTGAAGTATTACTTCTAATAGAGATACAAGTTTCCTTGGGCATTTCTAGAGAACACTTTGCAAGAAGATGGATTCCAAGTTTTGGTATAGTTCATCCTACTATACACAAACAAATGGAAAAACAAAGGTGGTCAGTCAGATACTTGGAAACTTGATGACAAGCTTGAGTGGGGAAAGCCCAAGACAGTGGGATTTGATATTGGCCCAAACTAAATTCACTTACAACGATTCAGTGGAAATATCTATTGGAAATAGTTTGTTTTAAGTTGTGTATGGAAGGTCACCAAAGGGAGTTGTGGATTTGGTTAAATTTCCAAGTCTAGGGGATAGGAAAAGTGTTGATGACGTTGAATTTGTAGAAGGAATGCATGAATTGCATGAACAGGTCAAGAGGCAGCTACATCAGCAATGTCGAATACAAGTATAGAGAAAATTTACATAAAAGGGAAAAGGTTTTTCAAGAAGGTAAATTTGTAATGGCACACTTGAGGAAAGAAAGACTCCCTAGAGGCACCTACATCAAGTTGAATTGTAAGAAAATTGGATCATGTAAAATCTTAAAGAAGATTTCTGATAACGAATATAAAATAGAGTTGCCAATAGATTTCAATATTTCTCTGATATTCAATGTAGCAGACTTGTATGAGTTCCTTGAAGGAACGAAAGATGATGGTAACAAAGATGAGTGGAAGACTCAGTTACCAGCTAAACCGGTCGAGGACCTATAGAAAATATTGGACAATAAGATCAATAAAAAGACTCGGAACGATGAGCATTTTTAATACTTAGTTAAGTGGATAAAGCAAAGCATTAAGGATACATCGTGGGTCTCCGAAGAAGACGTGGAACACATACGAGGGTCGCCCTCCTTTATAGACATTATAGTTGCATCCACATGAGCTGGAGGCTCACGTTTTGTTACTATGGATGTATGATGCACGATCATCTCTAGGGTTGGGAAATCGACATCACCTAAAAAACGGTTAGCAATATCATAGGTAGAAAATGCAAGAGTTCAGCCACCATGTGGAATTGGTTGTAGAAGGGAATGTTGGTTGCAAATGCTACTGCTCTGGAACGTTAAAGAATTGGTTGCAGATCATGTTACCTTATTGCAGAAGTGGAATTAACAAAATCCAAATCCTATGGGGTGTTTCATATCAAACAACGGAAGGGATGCATATCTTATAAGGGTTGCATACCAAGCAACGAAAGGTGTACCATCACTTTGGAGGGAATCTAAATGATGTACGAGGAATTGAAAGGGACTATAACCGTTTGACTTATGGAGATATGAAGAGAGTTACAGAGAGAGAGAAAGAGTATCATTCCAGAAGAGGGAGGCATCTAATTATAGTACCATTGGTGGATATAATCTCTTGCTTGATAAATAAAGTTCTATGATTTCAGTTCTGTTGTTGTTCCTTCTTGTATGAATGGTTTCTTTTTTCTCCTTACCTAGTTAATTTAACCTATGTGAATTGAGATAATGTTGTTGTTGTTAGCTCTATAAGTAGATCCAACAGTTCTGCAGCTGCATAAAATTGAAATAAAACACTTCAATCACTTGCATTATTAAGTCTCACATTGCAAATAAAAATAAACACATGAAAACATAATAATGTTAAAGAAATTTTATATCCAAGTTAATCCATCATAAAGATGACATAGATATCTGTCTAAGGATGGTTAGATCTGATCGAGGAGGGATGGCATAGATATGATAAAAAGATGAACAAAGTAAAGTTAAAAGAATGCTCTCTCTTTTTGGTATTTGGTGTTCTTTTGTATGGTCATTGTTATGTCTTAGAAGGGGATCATATATGTTTTTTTGAATTCCTATTAATTTGGGTTCTAGCCTATAAATTTTTTTCTGTGCCCATAGTTTGGAAAAATGTTGGACTAATATTTTATAAAATTCGAATTATAAAAATGATTTAAAAAAAAATTATTGGATGCAGGGACTGATGTCATCCTCATTTTTTGGTTCTTTGGTTCTCGGGGGGGGGATGGCGGGATGATGTAAGCAGTTTTTTATTGTTGTTCAGACTGTACAGGTTTTTAATGTTTTGCCTCGTATTTCCCTTCATAGGAGGGGGAGGAGGGAAAAAATCAACACAGAGTGTTGGACTTGACTTGCTGGTTAAATGCTTCACATGCTTTTATTTTTTCGACGATTCGAATTTATTTAACATTGTGTTTTCCAGAGGTATTTTTTGTTTTGTCCCTTCCTTAAATTTCTAGCAACGCGCTACTTTTATTTCTTATTTTTTAAATGTACATGAATATTTTGCATGGGTGTCAGAATTCTCTATTGCTGAAATTGCAGCGGTTGCATACAATGAAGGTATGTTAAATGTGCCTTGGATTCGAGGAGGTCACATTCAATCGCCTATCACATGGATTCTCCTCCTTCCCTTCTTCTAACTGAAGTTCAGGCTCAAAGAATTTATGTCAATATTGAAGTCATCAGCCACTTTAATGCCACTAATCTCAACAGACTTGCAATTTTTGTATTCTAGAGGCAAAGTTTCTGGAAAGAGCCGAAAGCTTTGGCTTAGTGATTTAGATTGTTTAAACTTAAAGATGTTTTGTAGCAGCCATCAAGGTATGCTTGAATTTTTGGGCAGAACTAATTCTCTAAATTTCTATAATTTTCATATGACGTTCACAGAAAACATCAATTTTTTTTGTTCAATTTCTTATTTTAGTTTTTCTTAATATACATTGTTTCCAGAATTTAGAAAGCTTAGTCTATGGTATGAATCTAGTTATGTGATCTATCATGTAGAAGAGAGATGAAAGTAACCCCTACAATTTTTTTATTATTTCTTTTTAGCAATATCTTATTCAAAGCTTTTAAATTTTTCTTCTGAGGCATGGAAGAATTTTCTGTTCTGTAGAAAATTTGCACTTGTAGCAAATATTTAAGGAGTATTTGACATTTTTGTGATGGATTAGAAAGAAAAGTTTTGTGGAAATAGACAAAATAGGAGACCATAGAGATCAAATCATGCAGAGAGCTAAAAATAATGGATAAAAAGAAAAAAAGTATACTTTAATGTTGTCGTCGTATTTTCATTCAATTTAAATTTGCATGGTTTTTTATAGCTATTCTTGTTTTCCCCTGCAAATTTTTTTTATTTCTTTTTAGCAAATTATTATTGAAAGCTTTTGAATTTTTCTTCTGAGATGTGGCAGAATTTTCTGTTATGTAGAAAATTTGCACTTGCAACAAATATTTTAGGAGGATCTGACATTTTTGTGAAGGATTAGAAAGAAAAGTGTTGTAGAAATAGAGAAAATAGGAGACGAGAGAGAAAAAACAGTCCTAGACATAGATAGATAGTAGTCGATAAAGTAAGAACTAGAGAAAACAAGTGTTTTGATGAGGTGACCTTTTCTGTTTTCATTCCTGGCATATCAATCAACAACTTGACATACAGGTACATGAAATACATGGTTTGGCATAGTAATATTTCTTATGTGCTTATACATATCTTTAAAACTAGGATTTATTGTATTTATAGATTGTATTGTACATAATTATTAAAAACCTGGCTTGTTTGGCAGTTATTTGATTTGGATTTTGACTGGAGAATGTCTATAAGGTTGGTTAATTTTGAGTATCAATTAACTAATTGCAAATTGGCTTCATTGTGAAAAAAAAGGGATTGAGGATTCTTATAGCATCGAATTTTGTGCCAAAGCCATGAATGGATTTTTTGCAATTTCTAGTGTCCAATTTCACAAATTTATAGGCTCCCGTTTTCCAGTTTGTTTATTAGTCCTCTAGTCCTTTGTCATAATTCTTTGACATAAACATGGAGGAATGATAACAAGTGCGTAGTCATTTATCCATAAGTATTGGTGCATTATATACGTTCATTATTCTTCCTGAAAATGTTTGAGTATCAAACTTGTAGGGGATTTTTTTATATTTGAAAAAAGGTGTGATTGTTCAATAGTTTAGGAATAGAGAAAAGTTTGCACATCTTAGGGAACTTTGATTTTCATTTTACAAGGTTGGGGCAATGAATATTAGAGATCTTATCACATTTTATTAAGAATTTTAGATTATGTGCAGGGTTGTACTGCAAAATCTATATTGGAAATTATTTGGTTGAAGTCAAATTCAACTCTAGTTAATGGAGGTGAGTGGCTATTGAGTTGATGCATCAAGGGAGTTTTGTTTGTGATGAATCTTGATATTTCCCTGCATAAGTATGGATGATCCTGCACAAGAAAGTAGTGCAAACTCAAATAAATCATTGACGAGTTTGACCCTAAGAACCTTGGCGAATTCAAAGAAACAAGCTTCTTTATCCCATTTGCAATCATCCCGGCTTCAACGTTTTGTGTAGACGAATGCTGGTCCCTTGTCGGTTTCTCCCTGTTATCACCCAAAACGTACCTCCAGGTTGTGGAGAGGTAGAATCGGGGTAACCACTAGCCCCTTTAGATCTGTGTTACTAACCCAGCACAAATAGAGAGGGCTCTCTCAATATTAATAAGAGACTGAAAACATAAACAAGCATAAACATGCAACCTCTTCCCATAATCAAGATATACATTCAAAACATACACAGAAGGTTAGATTTCTGAAGGGACAGAATTATTTAAAGTTTTGGTGGGACAATCGCGAGCATAAACCTTGGGCGATGGAGTCGGGATACAATATGAAGATCAGATAGTAGTGCCGTAGTACGAACTATTAAAATAGAAGCAAGGTAGTCATCGTCTTGCCGTCGTAATGCTATTTTCTAGTGATAAAAGAAGAAAGTAAGAACAAACCATTGATATGAGCATCCAACAAAGATGAATTCAATATCAACTTTAGTAGAAATATTTAGTGAACACTTGAGATAATAGCCAGAGCTTGTTTCCAAGAATTCTAAGCTATTATACACTAATCTCATATATGAAAGGGAAAACATAATGTAAATGCATAATAGGAAGTATGAGCACATAAAGAAGAGAGAAATGACAGACTACAAGTAAAAGCGACACTTGAATCCTTGCAAAATGGTCTGCCATAGGCACTGCACATTATATTAATGGAAAAGTTTCAAGACATAGCTCAACCCCAGGCCTTAGACAAATGATTTTTCAACCCTTAGTTCTTCTATTACAAGGTTTTTATAGGCTCCCAGCCTTGAATTGGTCCTTAGGAAATATACAAAATTATGTTGCCACCTTGACAACCCCAAAATTCGGGAATACTACATATGTGTCAAGTTCAAAACGGACTGATTAGGACAGGATACAAAAATACCATGATTAGGATGTCGCCTTACTCCCGAGTCTTCAATTGGACCTGAGGGTCAAAGAAGTCTTCCACTTTCAATGAGCTGTCCGCATGCGACTCTTCTCTTGGAGGGGGAGGTGTTGCTTCCTAAGTGGGGATTACGAAATCATGGACAATCTCCATGTCTTGATGGATGTCCCACTCCTCTTCCAGGATCTCCTCCTTTCTCCGACGTCGAACTATTTTGGACGCCTGTCGCTTTTCGGGATCTTCCCTTTGTCGGTGCCACTAGTTTCCAAGTGGTCGAATATCACAGGAGATGGAGGAGTCTGTTCTTCTTCCACCTTAAACCACGCCTGTTCGTGCATAAAAACCACTTCGAATTCCTGCTCCTTCTCCATGACCGATCTCTAATAGAAAGCTATCAGAGATGCCAAGTGCACTACCTTTTCCATATGCTGATCTCGAACAGGGGACGAAAGGACCATATCCATAACTGCCGTGATGATTACAGCAGCTACGTGTGGTCACATTCACCATGATGACCAGAAAGAAACTCCCAATCGAGCAACAATGATGCCCAAGTCTCGAGCTCACGCGAAACATGATTGGAAAGGATCTCCATATAGATGGAGAAGTATATGACAGCACTGAGGTGGCCCCCGTCCCGTCAGCCATCATTCTGGAGGCAGCAGAGATGCACTTTAAGCCGTCGATCCGCCTCCTCTATCATCGACCGAACTATAACCTATCATGCCGGATAACACCGCACCAGCACTTATAGCACTTCCAACTTTGCAATTCCATCGCCTCTACAAATTTTGGCGGCTGGCATCTTTAGCCTTCTGTCACAAGTTTAATACAGGTGAATGAAAAAGTTTTAGCGGTTCCCAAGGAGAAAACCCACCTCTACACAGTGAGGACAGACTTTCACGGAACAAACCCTCTAACTCAGGCATTTGGGACACAGGAATTCCAGGAAACCTCCAGCGGTCGAGGCATTTGCTAGGAAAATAGTTGAACCACCCTATGCATGTTCGAACCCTCCAATCTCTTCCTGTTGGGTGGGGCCCAAATGGGTTGGAAAAATATACAACTGTGGAAAATCGCACGTTGTGCGCTGCGGCAGAAAGAAAAGCAATTTTGATAATTGCGCATTATGCATTGCGGCAAGAAGAGGAAGCAGTTTTGTTAAGTTCGCATTCCACGCGGCGACAAACGACAAATAGTTTTCGGAAATTACGCATGTCGCGTGACGGAAATGGCCAAGGCACAGTTGCACAGTAGGAGGACGCGCATTATAGCGCATGAGCTATTTTTGGTTCGCAATATGTGTAAAGTCCAGATGAGGGCATGACTTATTTTGCGTAAGTAACAGGTGGAAGGAAGAGGAAAGCAACCTATTAGAGAGAGTGGTGGCAAGCAGTTGAGAAGCTAGGCCACTACGCTAATGGCGACAAGCAGGCAGAAGGAGTGGAAGGGGACAAGCCATGATGCAGTTGTAACCATTTTGAGAAATGCGGCTGTCAGAAGAGCGTGTGAGCCACGAGTGGCCCAGCTGGAGCAGATGGAGCAAGCTATCGACGGCAACAACTGGGTGGTAGTTAGCCATGACAGTTTTGGAAACCTTAGGTTTTCGTCCTAATGATTGTAAAGACATGACCTATGGGCATGATCTATAAATAAGGCACAATTTTGTAAGGGAAGGGTTACTCTTCATTTTGGTTAAGTATTGATTATTGTAGAATCTTAAGATTGTAAGCCATTGTAAAGGCTCTACAGCTGAGTGTGAAGAGACCCACCTGAGAGAGAAGAGAATCTGCAGCTGAGTGCCCAAACTAAGAACGGTTGTACCCTTCCCTTAAAGAGCAATATTAACAACCATTCTTGTGGACGTAGCCTCCATCCGAGGGGTGAACCACGTTAAATACTGTGTAGTGTGGTTGAATGTGTGGTTTACAATTATCTGTTTGCTACATGTATGCTTGAATTCCAGTTATCAGTTATATGTTAATGCTTTTATATGTATTCGCCATAGGAGAAAGATGGGAATAATATGTTAGGAATTACATGAATGAATGGTTAATGGATGCAAAGTATTTCAGATTGTGAATGTATTGGTTGATAAATGAACACATGCATTGAGGAATGTTAAGTATTTGGAAACCACCAGTCTGTGAATATATGAATCTGTTGAGTAGTCATATAGTTGAACATTGAATTTAAGTACAACGCTGGAGCGCGCAGTATTGTATGTTTGTTCAATTGCATGAAACCTAACAATAAGAACTTGAATGATTTGAATGGATAAAATGCTAAGTAAGATTGGCTAGAAGATAATCGTCTTAGAACAGACGCGTGGTCTAGTTAACGCACCAGACCATTGAGATTCGCTGCGAGGCAAGCTGTTTATAGCTTATGGTCGTAATGCAAGAGGTGTCCCATAATACGCAATCCCTGGATGCACTGGTTTCACAAGTCCTAGACTCGCCAAGTATCCGACGCGAAGTAGAGACTTCGCACAGCTGTTTTCTGCAATAACCCACATAGTGTTGCGCCACTCGTTTGTCCATTTACCTTGACATCACCAGGTTGCGAAAACTTGATTCTACAATCACCCCCTCAGATTCGCCTCAGGTGAGACCTTAGGTTGCACGCAGTCTGTTTCCTAAAGGGCTGGTGAATAGAGTTTTTGTTGGTTCCTTGAACTGCGAACTACCTGGGTCTACACTGGAAACCTCAAGAAGGTTATAGACATCCAACAAATGGTTGCATTGCTTGGCTAAGACCAGTGATGCAATAGTACGTTGGGAAAGTAATGTGTGAAGAAGAATACTAGTTCCCATTGGGTTCAGACAATTGGCATCCTGAAAAGAAAGAAATCTGGGATTGGTGTGACAAAATTGAAAGAGATTTTGCAAGAAAAGAGAACAAACACCCGCGTCTATCTGACGTACAGTGGTTGAACAGATATTTGTGGAGAGAGATTCATGAGATTTTCTAGGCTTTGTTTGGAAACGATTTGCACGAGTGGATCTCATGACTCATAGAAAAGAAAACATGTTTTCAAGGAGGAGTACCTACAGAGTGGACTCTAGAGCTCACAACACAGCTGAAAGCAATAGACAGCCCATTGATGCGAGCAGTCGACTTCTGGGTTGATAGCATACTTGAAGGATTTGTGACTGAGTTTTTTGTAGACACATTGAAGTCCTACACTCAAGCTGAAGCATACTTTTTCGAAGGATTCAGAGGTAAGTTCTTGAATAATCTAAGTCTATACATTAAAATGCTTTTAGCTGAAAAAGGAGTTTTAAGAATGTAGTAATATTTTGACATATGTCATGGTCAATAGAATTTTTAGTGATTCTGACGAAGAGACACATAATCTGAGAAGTGGAAAGAGATATAAGTTTAATAAAGAAAAGAATCCCGGAGGACCCGGACTCCGTGTGAATATCGAACTTCCATGTGACCTTAACAATCAGACCGTGTTGCCATGAGCCACTATCCAGCCTATTACACCTCATAATCCATCGGTTACAGAAACTGCGCCACCTTTAGATCAGAACCCACCCGCTGTGAGTGTAGCGCAGCCCATTCAGCAGAATACCACTAGTCCGAATATTCCCTTTATCTTCTCTGCGTAGATTGTCAGCACTACTCAGAACGGTACATAACCAGGAACGAGAATGACAAATAATGATATAAAACTGTCGATATTCAAAGGAACGGGTCTAGAAGACCCTGATCAACATTGGTTTCTATGTGAAGCCATATGGAGTTTAAAGTAAATCCAAGATGATGCTGTGAAGAGAGCACAACTAATCACTAGTTTCAGAGACCGCACGTTACATTGGTTTATGAAATATTCTCAGGCACATCCGAGAACCATAACAGAAATTAAGGATGTACTTGTCGCAGAGTTTAAGAAGCCGAAGTCAAAATTGCAGTGCATAACGGAATTAAAGGAAATCAAGCAGAAGCCTACCGAATCAGTCTTGGAATTTGACCAAAAATTTAAAACATTGTTAGACCAAGTGAGCTTTGTGATACCTCCGCAACAGCACCAGGAATGGTTCATCACTGCGCTACTGCCCCACATCAGACAACCATTGATGCAACAGAAGGTTGCGTCACAGGTAGAGGCCTTATAGATCGTAATGAAGTTGGAGGCTTCACCGATTGGTGAAGTAGTACTGGGATGTCACAAATTCAGAGCCAGTTAACTACCCTGACATTAGAATTACAAGGTATGAAGAATAGAAAAGAACAAAGATATGAACATGTGAAGTTTGGTGCACCAAATGCAAAGGAGAGGGCCACACCAGAGAACATTGCCCTCTATTTCAAGATTATCTTAACAGTGGCGCACCGAACCCAATCAATATGAATCACAATCAGGCACTGTGGTGTGAAATCTGCAGAACCAGAGGACACAGTCCTGAATACTGTTACCTAATACAGAAATATGTAAGAACACCTAAGACCCTATTTTGCAACTTCTGTAAATCAGTTGGACTTGACGAATCCAACTGTCACGCATATGATCTCATCAATGAAATAAAGCGCGATATGGAAGCAATGCGCGGTGCAGGGATGTATCGCGTCCAAGAGGAAAATCAGCCAAAGCAAGAAAACAACCACTATGATCAAGGTGGATATAGAGGCCATGGTGGTGGATACTGTGGGAGAGGAAGAAATACCGGCCCGGTGCAAGGAAGAGGCCCCGGCCAGGTAATCTGTTATAAATGTGGCGAGCCAGGTCACGTTTCTAGAGATTGTACCAACCCATGCACTACGTGCAATTACTGTAAATCATTTGAGCATGTTATTGAAGACTATCCTATGCTCGAGGTAGAAATGCAGAAAAGAAGAAGGACAAAACCACCGAATCCGAATATTCAGTTGATCACAACAGAAAGCAGAACTATGGATCCAAGTGTAAATGTGGTAACGCGCAGTGGCGCTGATACAGGAAGGGACGGAGGCACAGAAGCTTCGACCTCCGGAATGTGCGATCCTAGACAGAATCCTGGAGAGCCGGTATGGATTAGGAAAGCTCCTGGGAAAGCATCGGATCTGAATTTACAAAAAAATAAGGAAGCATTCAAGGAAGTGCGAGAGATGTTTAGAGCACCGCTACCTAGCTCCCCGAGAACACAGTTGCGCAGTGAATTACCACAAAGAGAGAACATGCCAATGACACACGATCAAACAAACGTCGCAACAGATACAGGGACCTCTGTTGCGCAGTTCTTACGCAGTTGCATGAAATTACTAAAGAGCGCAAATGCTTACACGGAGTTTAAAAAGCTACTGAGGCAATATGAGCCAAAAAATGAGAAGGGGGCTACCAACAGTGCAGTCCAGAATATTAGGAGTCCTAAAAGAACAGGAAGGGAAATGAGACTCACTGCACAAATTGGGGACTATGAGATGGATGAGATAATTCTTTATCTTCGATCTGAAGTAAATGTCTTGACCAAGAAGACATGGCATCAAATGGGTAAACCCAAGTTACAGTGGTCACCTCACAGTTGAGAATGGCTAATCAAGGAATAGTTATACCATTGGGAAGGTTACCCAACACCATTGTTGACATTGATGGAGTGCGCAGCTATGCCAATTTTGAAGTAATTGAAATCATGGACGACAGCCATCTTTATCCAGCATTGCTAGGTATCGATTGGGAAATGACTAACTTGGCCATTATTGATTTAAAGACCATGAAAATGATATTTGAAGGTAATGATATTAGGGTCATCGCGCCATTGGACCCTTCATAAGGTGAATGATATGTTGAATGGATTCAAGAAGAAATCCAGAGCTCAAGACTTGGATCGTATTTACAAGATGACAACCAATACTATTGATTACATTAATCCAACTGAAGATGGCACACTCATTTGGCGCTGTGATAGCTCTTGCATCTCAGATTCTGATGTAGGACTAGAGAACTGGCAAAGCAACTTACATGAAGTATCTTCCAGGAAATGCGCGTAGATCATGAAGTCATTGCGGTGGATCGGAAAGGAGGTAAGCCCAATCCCTTGCTAATATAGTTTCTCTAATGTTTATTCTTTTATCAGTGAATATATTGCAGCAATTACAGACAAACATCGATTACAAGCATTAGATGTGGTGTTGCACGATACACCTACCAGATGGTGGGCTGCGCATAAGAAGACACTGACCACATGGGATCAGTGCAGAATTAAGATGCAAATCCGGTTTGCTGATAAGGTTACCCTATTGTTCAAGAAATACAATGGATAGATAGATCCAAGAGAGCATATTAGAGTCTGTTCAGAAGCATGGAGGGAAATACCACTGACAGAATAGGTGCATATGTTTGTACACACATTAGAGGAACCAATTCCAAAGAAGTGGTACTTAGACCTAGAGTTGCACAGAGGCACTGTGGATTGGTCTAGCCTGACTCCGACCTTCCAACAGGATTTCAGTTTCGAAGATGAGCATCCAAGTATCAATGACATGCTGCAGGCTATTAAAGAAAAAATATTCAGTCTAGACTGCATGCAAGGCAACATGACACTAGAAGAATTTTTTGGAGTAGAAAGTATACCTGCATGCCTACGGCCTGAATGGGAGGAGCAATTAGAGTAGGCTCCTGATTGTTATCACATCGCTGAGGAAGCCAAGGTTCAAGCAGAAAGTGATGATGAGGATCCACGTAATATATAGATACCTAAGTCAGAGGGATCACGCGAGGTAGAAGGACCTCCACTGGAGATTCCAGATATTAATGGACCTCTGAAAACAAGGAAAGTGAACATTGGCACTAGCAAAGAGCCAAGGTTCACAACTATTGGAGATTATTGGGATGAAGACATAGTTGAAGAGGTCGTAGGTATATTATAGGAATATCGAGAACTATTCCCGACCAAGTTCACAGAGATGAAAGGTATACTGGGAGACTTAGGAGTGATGAAAATTCCTCTTAGACCTAGCATGAAGCCTGTGAAGCAAAGACCATATAGACTGAACCCGCACTACAAAGAACGAGTTAAGGCAGAACTCGACAAGATGCTCGATGTACGGATCATTGAGCCAGTTGAAGAATCCAAGTGGATAAGCCCGATAGTTATCCAGGATAAAAAGACAAAGGGTGAAATAAGGATCTGTGTAGATCTGAGAAAGCTGAATGACGCTTCTATGCATGACCCATTTCCTACACCTTTTACAGACGAAGTGCTAGACAATGTTGGAGGAAATGAGGCCTATTCTTTTACTGATGGATTTGTCAGATACCATTAGATCAGGATTGATTGTGCAGATAGGCATAAGACCACTTTTGCTACAGAATAGGGGTCGTTCCAGTACACAGTGATGCCTTTCGGTCTAAAGAATGCACCTGCCATATTTTCTAGAGTGGTCATCGTAGCATTTAAGGATTTTATACATAAGTTTCTAGAGGTTTACTTTGATGATTGGACCATTTTCGGCTTATTGAAGAACCATGTCGCGAACCTCTGGATGATGCTGGAAAAGTGCAGACAGCATCAAATCTCGTTAAATCTTAAAAAGTGTGTCTTCTGTGTGCCCTATGGAATTATGTTGGGACACATTGTGTGCAAACAGGGCTTGACGGTAGACCCTGCTAAGATCGCGGTCATTGTAAACTTGCCCACACCTAACTCAGTTAAGCAGCTGCGCACTACACTGGGGCATACCAGTTATTACAGGAAGTTCATAAAAGGGTATGCGCAGATAACCACCACTATGGAAAAGCTGCTGAAGAAAGATGTACCATTGATTTGGAATGAGTACTGTGAGAAAGTATTTAACACATTGAAAGAGAAAATGGTCATTGTGCCTATCCTAGTTTTTCCGGATTGGGAGAAGCCATTTCACATCCATGTTGATGATTCATGTATCGCATTGGGTGTTGTTCTTGCTGAGCCAGGAGGGGGAGGTATTGATCATCCCATTTCTTTTTCCAGTCGGAAGTTATCATCCGCTGAGAAGAACTATACCACTACTGAAAGAGAAGGACTCGCAATGGTATATATGCTCCAAAAGTTCAGACACTACTTGCTTGGTGCGCACTTCTCCATGTTCACTGACCATTCTGCCTTGAAATACCTAGTCAATAAGCCAGTGTTAGGGGGGCGCATATGTAGATGGTTACTCCTATTTCAGGAGTATGATTTTGAAATTGTGGTTAAGCCAGGAAGGTTGAATCTGGGACCTGATCATCTGTGAAGAATCGAGTCAGGAGAAGAGCCTATGAATCTGGAGGACAATCTTCCTGATGCGTAGTTGTTAACCATATAGGTTGCTGATGCTTATTATCAGGACATCATTGATTTTTTAACTACTGGGTTTTCACCCACAGAGTTCACTACGCAGCAGAAGAAGTAGCTGGTAGTGCGTGCAGCAGACTTCACTATCATTGTAGGCCAGTTATACAAGCTGGGACTGGACGGAGTACTGCGCAGATGTGTGCTAGAGCATGAGAAACCATTTATACTAGTTGATGCGCACTCAGGAATCACGGGAGGCCATTATTCAGGAAGAGCTACTACGCAGAAGATATTGTGCGCAGGGCTATGGTGGCCTACAATTCATAAAGATTCGAAGGAACATTGCCAGAGTTGCGATTTCTGTCAGAGGATAGGGAAGCCATCCCACTGAGATGAAATGCCATTAAATCCATAGCTGACATTGTAGGCCTTTGAGAAGTGGGCCATTGATTTGTGGGTCCTATTAACCCACTAGGGAAAAGAACTAGTGCGAGGTATATCATTACCGCTATCGATTACCTCACCAGATGGGCGGAAGCAAAGCCAGTTAAAGACTGTAGCGCAGCTACAGCCGCGGAGTTTATATATGAGAATATCGTTACAAGGTTTGGATGCCCGAAGATATTGATGAGTGAACAAGGCACTCATTTTCTGAATAAGACCATTGAGGCTTTCACCGAAGAGTTCCATGTTCATCATCAACACAGCACGTCTTACCATCCACAAGCGAATGGAACTGTTGAAGCATTTAACAAAGTGTTGGAGAATGTGCTAACCAAGATATGCAACATCAATCGGGATGATTAGGACCTGCGCATTCCATCTATACTATGGGAATACAAGACCACCTGCAAGAAACTGACTTGCCATACACCTTTTAGGTTGGCCTACGGGAAAGAAGCAATAATGCCGATGGAGTACATTGTTCCCAGCTTAAGAATAGTAGCGTTTATGGGCATTGCAGATCGTGCAGCACTCGAAGAAAGGCTCCTACACTTGGTTGGGCTAGACGAAGATCGCTTTGTCACAGGCTTCCACCAACAAGTACAGAAAGAGCGCGAAAAAGCATGGCACGATCGCCACATCAAGAACAAGAGATTCCAGGTAGGTGATCTAGTCCTCCTGTATGATAGTAAATTCATGAAATTTCCTGGGAAGTTTAAGATGCATTGGCTTGGCCCATATACTGTAATGCATGTTACTAATGGTCACGTAGTCCAATTAGCCACATTAGCCGGAGATACCTTACCAAGTTTGATAAATGGTAGAAGACTAAAGCTTTACCACGATAGTCTAGCTACGCAGAGTTTTGGATGATTCAGGGAAGTGTACTGAGCAACATTGCTATGGTTGCACGCAAAAAAAAAAGAAACGCAGCTGCACAAAGCAAGTACAGATACTGATCGCATAGAAAAGGTAGGACAGCAGTCGCGCAGAAGATGACACCAAGTACGAATCTTGAAGAAAACATCCTGTTAGACCGCCAGCACATTATGACGGAAACCATTACCATGACATCTATCGGCCGGTTAGTGGACCGTTAACCAAATTGGCGGCACATGGAAAGTTTAAAATTTAAGGGCAGATGTGACAATTTAGAACCCATTAAAGACCGAAGTGACCACTTAGTATCGAAAAACCGGCTGGCAGGCCAAGCCATTAACACTGATTTTACGGAGTTGACAAGCTGGCTTGACAGGAAACCTTTCGGCATTTAAGGAAACATCATTCACATCATGAGAAGGATCGGCTGACAGGGCCAAGATCAAACACACATACTAACAATGAATATGGCTTTTAGGGCCTCGGCAACTATGGAAGGCCATGTAGCAGGCTAGCAGCGGCTATAAATAGACCTCGCTCGGACACTTAACCATTTTTTAAGAAGTATTTGAACTGTTCGAGAGCTGAGCGACAAGAGCGTTGTATTAGTGAATAGGTTGAGTTGGCATATATCTCCTTGTTATTTGAGCAACCAGGGATTCCAGCAGCAATGACGGCGACAAAGGCAGGTGCATCTAGAAGCTCAGCATGGTAGGCTGCAGGAAGCAGCAATGGCAAAGAACCAACTTCAGAACAGGGGGGCCCTGAAGTGCCATCACAACAGTCAGCCTCGGCTTAGAACCTACTGTTTTATCCCGCGCCCGACTACATCCCTCCAAGGAAGTTTGATGCCCCACTAGTCCACATAGAAAAGAATTTCCAATACGAAATCCCACTACCCACTATTTCTACTAGGGTAAAGGTTGAGGAGAATTTGATAGGTGGCGTACTAGGTTGCAAGCTAGATGACCAGGACTTACTAGAAAATACGCTGGTAACGCCAAAAAATTACCCACAGTTTAGACCGGACACCTATATCAATTGGGTCAAGGACGCACAGACCGACATCAACAGGCTAGAATTTCAAGAATGGCTAAGGGCCATCCGGCCATCAGGCTTGTTAAATCTATTGCAAATGCTGCAATTTACTAAGAGTCCTGAGTTTTCCATGGTAGCATGAGCACTACTCACTTGTGTGCATGAAGGATTCCTATGGTTGGACAAGTGCATTGATATCAGTATCGACATGATCCATCAAATCACCGGACTAAATAAGAGAGGAGAGGACCCTGCTAACCTCATTATAAAGAGGGCGCAAGATAGAGCCCTTAGAGCCGAAGTAGCAAAAGAGTTCGGCATAGTACGGAAGGGACGGGGGTTCCCAACTGCCAATATCAATGACCGCGCAATAAAGTTTACAACCCAGTTGCTTGCAAGCAAGCTGTTGCGCAAGTGTAGACCACCTGAAGTACCTGCGGTTGCAATTAAGGAAGCTACTAATACATTGCACGGAAAAGCTTACAATTGGTGCCAGTTCTTATTGAACGAGTTCTTAGTAGATGTTCAAGATAACCAAGATGATGGAACAACGTTCCATTTTAGTTCGTTGCTTGTGTTGATAACCTTTGTAGGATGGAAGGAGCCAGAGGGATATCAGGGAGCTACCACTTTAGCAGGACAAGACTGAGGAACGCGCTTTTCCAATTTATGGGCAAGCCCAAAGGCATCTAGGCAGCAGCAAACGACTGAAGTCTTCTATGTTTACTATCACCAGTTGCGCGACGTGATTATGGAAACACTGCGCATTTCCAAACCATTAACTGACACCTACACCTGCATTATGAGGTTTAGCACAAAAAGGCACTAATCGTTCATTTAGCCAAGGGGTGACATAACAGAGCACGACTTATGGTATCCAGGCTTTTACCGACTAGATGAGTAGATGATCGAGGGAATGATGGAGCGATGGGAGCCAGAATGGAAAGTTCCTGCTTCATGCGATGATGCATCAAACTACGAGCAAAATGTAGAACCTCATCAAGAGAAGATCAATGTAAAAGACACCGATGAAGAAAACAAGGACACAGATCAGGAAGACAAGGAAGAAACAACACCAAGAAATGGGAAGAAGGGTGGGCTACCAGCTAGCACGCTCATTGAGGAAGAGAAGGATTACGCATAGAGTCAACATACAACGACGTCGACGAGCAAAAGAAAGGCCACCGAAGGCCCCTTGCAATCGCAAAGCTGACGCACAAAGAGAAAGGCTGAAAAATCTAAGTTTGGGCCACAACTACCTCCAGATTATTGCGAGGTCATCGTAGCAAAAGTGCAGGAAGTATGGGAAGAGACTCGCGCTGAAAAAGAAGCCAAGCAAGAACAACTGCAGTGGACCATAATCCAGGCTATGGAGGAGGTCAAGAAAATGGTAGCCCAGATGGGATTGGGGCACCAGATTCTGCAAGTGGAAGTGGCTCGGGACGAGTCACAGGTGAGTGAGTGTTAAGGGCCTGTTGGGCAGGGCCCAAATGGATTGGAAAAATATACAAGTGTGGAAAATCGCGCGTTACGCTAGAAAGAAAAGGCAATTTTGATAATTGCGCATTGTGCATTGCGGCAGGAAGAGGAATCAATTTTGTTAAGTGTGCATTGCACACGGTGACATGTGACAGACAGTTTTAGGAAATTACACATGTCATGCGACAACAATGGCTAATGCACGGTTGCGCAGTAGGACGATGTGCATTATAGCGCATGAGCTATTTTTTGTTCACAATATGGGTAAAGGCCAGACGAGGGCATGACCTATTTTGCATAAGGAACAAGTGGAAGGTAGAGGAAAGCGACCTGTTAGAGAGAGTGGTGGCAAGTAGTTGAGAAGCTGGGCCACTACGCTGATGGTGACAGGCAGGCGGAAGGAGTGGAAAGGGACAGGCCATGATGCAGTTTTAACCGTTTTGAGAACTGCAGTTGTCAGAAGAGCGTGTGAGCCACGAGTGGCCCAGTTCGATCAGATGGAGCAGGTTGTCGATGGCGACATCTAGGGTGGAAGTTAGCCACACCAATTTCGGAAACCTTAGGGTTTCAGCCTAATGATTGTAAAGACATGACCTACGAGCATGATCTATAAATAAGGCACAATTTTGTAAGGGAAGGGTTACTCTTCATTTTGGTTAAGTATTGATTATTGTAGAATCCTAAGCTTGTAAGCCATTGTAAAGGCTCTGCAGTTGAGTGCGCAGAGACCTACCTGAGAGAGAAGAGAGTCTGCAGCTAAGTGCATAGTCTAAGAATGGTTGTACCCTTCCCTTAAAGAGCAATATTAACAACCGTTCTTGTGGACGTAGCCTCCATCTGGGGGGTGAACCACGTTAAATCCTGTGTAGTGTGGTTGAATGTGTGGTTTGCAATTATCTATTTGCTATATGTATGCTTGAATTCTAGTATCAGTTATGTGTTAATGCTTTTATATGTATTCGCCATAGGAGAAAGATGGGAATAACATGTTAGGCATTTCTTGAATAAATGGTTGATGGATGCAATGTATTTTAGATTGTGAATGTATTGGTTGACAAATGAACACATGCATGGAGGAATGTTAAGTATTCGGCAGCCACCAGTCTGTGAATAAATGAATCTGTTGAGTAGTCATAGAGTTGAACATTGAATTTAAGCATAGCGCTGGAGTTTGCAATATTGTATGTTTGTTCAATTTCATGAAACCTAACGATAAGAACTTGAATAAGTTGAATGGATAAAATGCTAAGTAAGATTGGCTAGAAGATAATCGTCTTAGAATAGACACACGGTCTAGCTGACATGCCAGACTGTTGAGATTCGCTACGAGGTAAGCTGGTGATAGCTTATCGTCATAACGCGAGAGGTATCCCATACCGTGCAATCCCTGGATGCGCTGGTTGCGCAAGTCCTAGATTCGCAAGTATCTGACGCGAAGTAGAGACTTCACGTAGCTGTTGTCCGCAACAGCCCACATAGTGTTGCGTCATTTGTCAATCCGTTTACCTTCGCATCAACAGGTTGCAAAAACTTGATTCCACAATCACCTCCTCATATTCGCCTCAGGTGAGACCTCAGGCTACATGCAGTCTGTTGCCGAAAGGGCCATTTAATAGAGTTTTTGTTGGTTCCTTGACCTGCGAACTACCTGGGTCTACACTGGAAACCTCAAGAAGGTGATACACAACCAACACTTCCTAATTCCAAGCACCAACAACCAACATCCTGCATCAAATGTATCCAAATCCCACCTTCCTAGGTGGTTTTAATCCTAACCCCTCCAGACACTGGTTCTTCATCCATTCCTTTCCATAGACAAATTTAGATTTGTAAAAACAATAGCGGCTATGAAGCCCTATCTGTCCATGGGAAACCCTGAGAATGACTTCTCTTAACGCTTTCTTCATCTTCCACATGCTTGGAGGCTCCCGACCCCGACAGGTCCCAAACCACAAATGTCAACTTTCATGTGCGTCTTTATATATATAACCTGACTCTCTTTAAACTTCGGCCTTCTTTGTCAGTTGTCCACCTCTCTCCTCCGTTGATCTCCCGTGCACCAATCTCGATCGTCCAGATCTATTAGCACCGTACATCAACAAAGTGGTGTCATGTCCCCTTAAAGTGGTTTTCATTACCGATCATCTCCCACGCGACGAGCCCTGGTGCTGACACATGTCCAGTGGTTTCACTCCTCGTGACCACCATTCATCTCTATCCATCCCGCTACTTCACAACGCGACAATCAACGAGGACCGTCGATCGGTCACAAGACAATCTAAACCATTTCTTATGTCACATTGCACTTACACCTTTTCAGACTCTGACCTTTAACCGTAGGATCTTCTCCGGCTTGTCTTGGTCGTCCATGTGGTTGTCCACTTTCCTTTCTGCCTAGGTGGTATCGCATGCTCCTGAAAAGGTTTCACTTACTGCTTACCTCGTCTTGCAACGTGTCCTCCAGTCGCCATCTTTCCGGTGGTATTCCCCATTGTGACCACCTATCTCCCCTTGTGCTACGCACAACTTGGGCATGCGACGATCAATGTGTTGGTTGTGGAGCCAGATCTTCTAGTCTCATAGATGATATTGTATCAGCCATGTTTGTACCCCAATTTTATATGATATGTAGCTGCATTGTACAGTCACCCCAACGAGGGGGGCATTGGCCCCCCATGGGGTTGAAGGGGGGACTGGGGGCCAGCGGGGGTTCGGGGGTAGCACCCCCGAAGAAAATTTTTGGGGTTGTTTTCACCAGCTGTTTTGCGGGCCCATGGTTTTGGGTATCCCATGATATTTTTCCATTGTATTTCCCTTATAAAATAAAGACATTGTAATACAGCTAGGGATGATGATGTATTAGGTTTTATGCATTGTAAAAGATCTCTGAGAGCAAGAGAGAGACTGTGAAACAGAGAAGAGGAAGTGCAGCGGTTGTGTTGCAGGTTGTATCCCTTCACCTTGCTCGATGGTAATAATAATAAGGACTGGAAAATTCAACGTGGATGTAGCCCAAGTTGGGTGAACCACGATATATTTGTGTCTCTCTTGTAATGTGTATGTGTGATTATATTTGCATTTCTGTTCATTGTTATTGCTCTGCGATCCTGTTTTTTCTAACAATTGGTATCAGAGCCAAAGGTCTATTTGGCAGTTAAACCCACAGGAAGCTAGGGTTTCTGGTTCGAATGGGAGCAATGGCAGAAGAAGGAAAGTTTAAGGTCGAGAAGTTTAATGGCCAAAACTTTGGGTTATGGAAGATGCAAATGGAGGACTATCTGTACCAGAGGGATCTATTCCTACCATTGGGAGGAAAAGCAAAGCAGCCGACGGCTATGAAGGACAAAGAATGGGAGATTCTTGATAGAAAGGCTTTGGAAACAATACGGTTGAGCCTGGCTTCGTTGGTGGCTTTCAATATCTCAAAAGAAACGACAATAGAGGGTTTGATGAGCACATTGGGTAAGCTGTATGAAAAACCCTCGGCCTCCAACAAGGTATTTCTAATGAAGCGTTCATTTGATATGAAGATGTCTGAAGGTGGATCTGTTACTGATCATTTAAATGAGTTTAATACGGTTACAAATCAGCTAAGTTCTGTAAGTGTGAAATTTGATGATGAGGTTAGGGCTCTTCTAATCTTGTGTTCATTGCCAGAAAGCTGGAATAGCTTGGTCATGGCTGTAAGTAACTCTATCTCTGGTTCAAACACCTTGAAATTTGATGATGTTATTGGTGTTATTCTTAGCGAGGAAATGCGAAGAAAAAGCACAGGTGAGACATCAGTTAATGCATTGACCATGGAGAGCAAGGGAAGACAAAAGGAGAGAGGAAAGAGCCAAGGTAATCGTGGAAAGTCTAAAACGGGCAGATCCAAGTCCAGACTATGAAAGATAGAGTGCTGGAACTGTGGAAAGAAAGGACATCTGAAAAAAGACTGCAAATCTCTAAAGAAGAAAGGAGATGCACAGAAGGAAACTACCCAAGAAGCAAATGTAGTAGGTGATGTGTTACAAGATGCTTTGATTCTTGCATTAGATAATACTAGTGATTATTGGGTAGTAGATTCAGGAGCTTCATGTCATGCTACACCCCATAGGAAATACTTTCATGAGTATGTTCCTGGCGACTTTGGACATGTTTTATCGGGTGATGATGACTCATGTAAAATTATTGGAATGGGTAAGGTATGGATAAAAGTTAAGAATGGAACTGATTGGTTGTTGAAAGAAGTTAGGAATATTTCTGCTGTGAAAAGAAATCTCATCTCAACAGGGCAGTTGGGAGATGGCGGCTGTCTATCTATGTTCGGAGAAAAGTGGTGGAAGATCAATAAATGATCAATGGTGATAGCAAAAGGAGACAGAGTAGGTACGTTGTATTTATGTCCTCATAATACTGACCATTCTATCTCTTTAGCTTCCACAGGAACAGATACAACATTGCGGCATCATAGGCTTGGCCACATGAGTGAGAAGGGGATGTAGATTCTCCACTCAAGGAAGTTGTTGCCGGATTTGAAGCAGGTAAGTTTGGAATTCTGTGAAAACTGTGTTTATGTAAAACAGAAGAGAGTCATATTTCTCAGGGTTAGGAAATAGAAGAAGAATGAAAAATTAGAGCTTGTGCATACAGATGTATGGGGACCGGCTCAGGTACAATCTCTTGGTGGCTCTCATTATTATGTTACATTTATTGATAATGCAACTAGAAAAACTTGGGTTTATTGCATTAGATAGAAATTTGATGTGTTTGCTACTTTTAAGAAGTGGAAAGCTTTGGTTGAGAATGAGATAGGAAAAAGATTGAAGTGTCTCAGATTTGATAATGGAGGTGAGTACTGCGGCAAGGAGTTTGATAGTTACTGTTCATACCATGGGATTCGTAGAGAGAAGACAGTCCAAGGAACACCACTGGAAAATGGTGTGTCAGAAAGGATGAACATAACGATCATGGAGCGTGCAAGGTGTATGAGACTGCATGCAGGGTTGCCCTTACAGTTTTGGGTGGATGCTGTAAATACTGTTGTTTATTTAATAAACAGAGGACCTTCAAGTGCTTTGGTGGTATTACAGAGGAAGCATGGACAGATAAAAAGGTAAACTACTCATTTCTGAGAACATTTGGTTGTGAAGCATTTGTCCATATTGATAAAGAAAATACAATAAAGCTTGAAGCTAAATCCAAGAAATGTACCTTTATTGGATATGGGGTTGATGAATTTGGCTATCGTTTATGGGATTATGAAAATAACAAAATCATCAGGAATAGAGATGTGATATTCAATGAAAATGTTATGTATAAAGATCAGTTGCAGGGAAAGAAATAGGAAAAGGAAAACAAAGAGTACATAGTGCTTGATGAAATTAAAGAAAATGAAGTTCCGAAGGTGCCAGAAAATCAAGAGCAGCAGCAAATACCTGAAACTCATGCAACTGTAAGAAGATCTACCAGGTTAAGTAGACTCCCTGAATGATACTCTCCTTCAATGTATTATTTATTGATGACTGATTCTAGTGAACCAGGATGTTATGAAGAAGCAATGCAGGTGGAAACTAGAAAGAAGTGAGAGCAAGGCATGAATGAGGAGATGGACTCATTGGTAGGAAACCAGACTTGGGATTTGGTTCAGTTGCCTGTTGGTAAAGAGCATTGCAAAACAAGTGGATTTACAGGTTGAAGGAAGAAGAAGGAGGTAAGAAGCGATACAAGGCCAGACTTGTTGTAAAGGGGTTTGTACAGAAGAAAGGTATATATTTTGATGAAATATTTTCTCCTATTGTTAAGATGACTTCAATTAGGACTATCTTAAGTCTAGTGGCGGTAGAAGATTTACATATTGAACAGTTAGATGTAAAAACAGCCTTCCTCCATGGGGATTCGGAGGAAGAAATATATATGCAGCAGCCACAAGGGTATGAGGTCAAAGGTAAGGAGGATCTAGTATGTAGGTTGAAAAAGAGCTTGTATGGCTTGAAGCAAGCTCCAAGGCAGTGGTATCTAAAGTTTGACAGGTTTATGACAGAACAAGGTTATAGTAGATGTCATTCTAACCACTATGTTTATTTCAAGAAGCTAGACAATGGAAGATATATTATCTTATTATTGTATGTGGATGACATGCTTGTTGCAGGGTCTGACATGCAGGATATAAATGTACTCAAAAGGAAGCTAGCTAATTCATTTGTGATAAAGGATTTGGGTGCTGCAAAGCAAATCCTTGGTATGAGAATAACGAGAGATAGGAAAAATCGCAAATTGACAATGTCTCAATGTGAGTACATACAAAAGGTGTTGGAGAGGTTCAGAATGCAGAATGCAAAACCTGTAAGTACACCTTTGGCTATCCATTTCAGTCTAAGTAAGGAAATGTGTCCCAAGACAAAAGAAGAGATAGATTACATATCCAAGATTCCCTATCAATCAACAGTTGGCAGCTTGATGTATGCCATGGTGTGCACAAGACCAGATATTGCACATGCAGTGGGAGTTGTGAGCAGATATATGAACAATCCAGGTAAAGAACATTGGAAGACAGTACAGTGGATTCTCAGGTATTTGAGAGGTACTACCACTGAGGCATTATGTTTTGGAGGTTCAAACATTGTTCTACAGGGATATGTTGATGCAGATATCGAAGTTGACAAGGATAGCAGGAGGAGCACCACAGGGTATGTGTTTACTGTAGGTGGAATAGCAGTAAGCTGGATTTCGAAAATACAAAAGGTTGTTGCACTTTCAACAATAGAATCAGAGTATGTTGCCATTACAGAGGCTAGTAAAGAGATGATTTGGTTGCAGAGGTTTATGGAGGAAGTGGGTAAGAAGCAGAAGGATAGCATATTGTATAGTGACAGCCAGAGTGCCATTCATCTTGCAAAGAACTCAGCATTCCATTCCATGACTAAACATATACAGCTCAAGTACCATTTCATATGCTCTGTTCTAGAAGATGAATTGTTGAAGCTGGAAAAGATACATACTAGCCAGAATCCTATAGACATGTTCACAAAGGTAGTGACCAGAGAGAAACTGAGTTCGTGCTCGGTTTCAGTTGGCCTTCTAGAATGAAGGTGAAGAGGAGAAATTTGCCAAGTCCAAGTCCAGCAAGTGCAGCAGCGGTGGAATTGTTGTGATCAGTCTCCAAGTGGGAGATTGTTGGTTGTGGAGCCAGATCTTCTAGTCTCATAGATGATATTGTATCAGCCGTGTTTGTACCCCAGTTTTATGATATGTAGGTGGACTGTACAGTCACCCCAACGGGGAGGTGTGGGGGGACATCGTCCCCCCACGGGGTTCTAGGGGGGACCATCCCCCCTGGCTGGGGGGTCCGGGGGCAGCACCCCTGAGAAATGGGGGTTCGAGGGCAATGCCCCCGAAAAAAAATTTTGGGGTTGTTTTCGCCAGCTATTTTGCGGGCCCATGGTTTTTGGTATCCCGTGGTATTTTCCCATTGTATTTCCCTTATAAAATAAAGACATTGTAATACGGTTAGGGATGATGATGTATTAGGTTTTATGCATTGTAAAAGATCTCATAGATTAGGAGAGAGACTGAAACAGAGAAGAGGAAGTGCAGCGGTTGTGCTGCAGGTTGTATCCCTTCACCTTGCTGGACGGTAATAATAATAAGGACTGGCAAATTCAGTGTGGACGTAGCCCAAGTTGGGTGAACCACGATATATCTGTGTCTCTCTTGTAATGTGTATGTGTGATTATATTTGCATTTTTGTTTATTGTTATTGCTCTGCGATCCTGTTTTTTCTAACACAACGAGGGTCGTTGATCTCCCTCTCGTGCCCATATAATGGTGGGAAACCATGCGATGGTTAACCTATGAAATATTTGGCCTCGGACTATAGAATTTTGCTCCTTTTTGGGCCATTTAATGTTTTCTTTTAGGATTTTGTTCATGCCTATTCATATTTGACACCCCCATGTCAATTGTTTTATACCTTAGCACCTGGCCATGAAAATAAAGGGCATTAAGGCTTTCCTCAGGGAAATTTTTGAGATACTCCTCCATTCCTATCTATAAAAATCAGGTGCTAAAAACTGGCTCCAACTAGGGATGTTATCCTCCCTATGAGGTAACAAAGAACCTCGTAGACGTGGTGCCTGATCCATTGGGCGGCTCCTGCAAGAAAATATTCCCTACAGAACGCTTGGAGGGTTTTCCTGCAAGCATTCATGGCAAGATTATGGGGGATTTTGCTGTGAGGTGTATCCTATGGCAACCTTTACCCAAACCAAAAATTCTCTGTCATACTGCAAAATGAGAACTTCTTGAAATGAAAACCCAAAACTAAAACTGTACATTCTGAAAACAAACTAGAAAATGTAGAAAGAGATGCTTTCCATGTCAAGCTTATTTATATACATACTACTCTATTCTAGAGGCTGCAACTTTAGGTTATACAAAAATGCCAGTGTAACTAGTCCAGCAACCGACATCCTAGGTGGGTCCTCCCATTAGGCTCGACTAATTCCGGAATAGCGAGGGTATGTGGCACGAGGCGATGGTGACGGGCGAGGACCCCTCAAGTGAAAACAGAACATTCACCTCGGGTGATGAAATCTTCCATATACTCTGCTGCTGGATCATTTAAAACAAGGTACGCACTACACTCCTCTTGCATCTTAGCATATTTTCTCTCAGAAAAGATTTAAGTAGGACACTCACTTCCCCAGGTGTTCATGCCAAGCCTAAGGATTTCGTACCCTTGACAAGCTCCAGTCAAAACCCGAAAATCATGCGTATTGAAACCTCCGCGAGATGGTCGTCCCTTTGTAACTTGTGGGCTTCTCCCGCACACGAGCTATCTACAATATCTCCTCTTGGGCCACTTGTGATCCCTAGGTTGAAAACTCGATTCTGCTCCGAAAATTCAAAAGAAACTTCACCATGTCTCCCGAAAGGGTCTAGGAAAAGCCATTCTTCCTTAAACTCAGAATCCATGTCTGAAAAACATGTATGAAAATCACGTTGCCTAACCTGATCTCCCTCAAGCACCTTGATTATTTGGTCAGCTAGCTGGAGATATTGGCCAGGCCTAAAAACCTATTCAAGGATTCTATAATTGTCTTCAGCTCCCAAAACAGATTCTGTATAAGAATCACGTGGGTCACCCTGGTCGTCTTTTGGCCTTTGAACAATCTGGTCAAACTATGGAGGGTACCCGTCGAGCCCGAGACTTTCTTCAAGAACCCCATATTTTTGCTGAAGGATCACATATTCTTCCTCGAGGGTTCTATATTCCTCTTCAAGGACTCTATACTCCCTTTCAGCTTGGACTCGAAAAGAGGCCTCTATCTGCTGGGAATCAATATTTTGATGGATCTCAATGGTGGATTGAGGACCTGCCACTGAGTCTCCCTCTTTGGCTGGTCTTCCCAACTAGTGAAACTGACTGCACGAAGGTTCATATTTATCCTTAATTTCGAAAAATATTATGAGGTTCTCCAAACAGTCTCCTTGATATTCGTCATACTTAGGAGGATTGAAACCTTCATTCAAATCATCAGTAATAGAAACTTCAATAGACTGATTGCAATTTACATAAAACAGACCAGAATTAACTTCTTTTGGCACACCACCGAGCTGTTCTCCTCTTTGTTCGTTATGGGAAAAATTGGAATGTAAGGGAAGTTCCCCTTGTTCATGTCCTTCTTCAAATCTTAATTCTTCTCTAATCCTTTCCTCTTTTTCCTAGTTTGATAATTTCCCGGACATCCTAAGATTGTCCTCAACCTCCAACTTATTCTTATTTTTTTTGGTGCCTTGTCCTTATTCACAACTCCTCTGGTTAAATTAGATGGTAAAGCATGGATATTTGTTATCAAGATTCAATTATATGTTTTTTTTTACACTAAACATCTTATTTATTTTATATTGTGTAAATTGTGTTGTATGGTAAATAAAGTGAAAATAATATTAAATTACAATATTTAATAATTTTTATTAAAGAATTATTTTAAATTATAATATTCAATATTTTATTTAACATTTTTAATAAAAAATATTTAACATTTTTAATAAAAAAATAATTTTTGTATTGAAATTTGACATTTATATTTATTTATTCATTAAATAAAATATTCATGATATTTTAATATATTTAATGTCTTTTAATTATATTTATATAAATTAATAATTTATTTAATTTTATCGACTAAAAAATAAAAAATATTATTAGTGAATGCAGTTTATATTTGAATCATACATATATAAAAATATAATGTTTAATTTAATCAAGTTAAATATAAATAGTAAATATATTTTGTGTAATCAAATTGTTCTTCAAAATTAGATTCACATTAAATTACTTATTTCTTATAAAATTGTGAGTTGTATAAAGTTTTAATATCATTTTGGTAAATATTTTTTTTCCTTGGAAAAAAAGCGTAATTTTATTTCATCTTTCGAGTACAAAATTACATTGATCATCATCACTCTTTAAGAGTGGCATTGTTGTTATGCAATATCGGTTGAGAAAACCAATGACAGCGACCACATAAATGTGGTAATGTTATCAAAATTACATACCATAAACTGTAATATGCAAACTTTATCATAGATCTGCATAATAACCAAAATAACTATTGAAGATATCCAGGGTAAAACCCTGCAAAATACCAAAGAAGAGTTGTGACTGCCACAACCACCAAATAAACAAAAAATGGAGAAAAGGACCAAAACATATCCATATACCATAGACGACCCCTCAATCTATGAAGGGCCTATGATAAAATTTCCTGACCAAGCCATCAACATATTCTTTAATCTTGTAGATCCCTGTCCCCAACAACAACCTCACTTTCGAAGCCTGATCGACCTCTTTGTTATTTTCCTTGTAGACATACATGCATGCAAATTTTTCAAATGAAGTAGTAGCATTCCTGATAATAGACAAGATGTGTGTGAGTCTGAGATTGTGACAGTGTTGTGTTCCCAAGACCCACTTAACCACATTCAGTGAGTCCCCATAAACCGTTAAATTGTGACAGCCCATCTCAAGAGCATAGGTGACAAGAAACTTGAGACTTAAAATCTCCACAAGGTTGTTACTCCCATCCCCCAAACCCAACGACATTTCAAAGAAATGTACAGGTGAAAGAAATAGCAATGCCCCTCCACCACAGAAGTTATTTTGGCAGGCACCATAAAAAAAACCCAATGGCTGAGAGCGATCGATAACCACCGGTTGAATGTCCCTGATGTTACCAGAATGTCTACTCTATTTACAAGACAGATAGATCCCACAACAATAAATAGCATTCTATGCAGTCAGACAGGATTTATCCATGAATACAAGTTTGTTCCTGGCAATCCATACCCCCCACACAACCAGCAGGGGCAGTGCTCTGTAATCACGAAAGATTAGGTTTTGACACAACAACTTCCATGCATCATTCAACGACACCCCTTCCCAACGAAATAAGACCTTCAACACCCTGGAAATGACCTCCAAAACCACTTTGATAAAAGAGCACTGAAGAAAAAGGTGTCCGACCGTCTCCTCACTCTATTGACATAAAATGCACCAACCCAGCCCATGCTTATTCTTCTTCCATAGAAAATCCCAAATAGGCACCTGATTCATAAGAATACACCACATGAACAGTCACGTCTTGTGTGGACACCAAATTTTCCATATAATATTCCACCACCAAACCCGTTCCACCTACACCAAGTCAGCACTGATCCTCAGATATCCTCCTTTGGGTGTGTAGGTACCTGAAGGATTCGCATCCCAACATAGCTCATCATCATGTTCTCCCATGTAAATATGATCCAGATTGAAATCCCTGAGATATCGAGCCAGTTCCAACTCATCATCATCCTCTAATCCAAAAGAATTAACCGGAAGCCAAGCATGTCAGCCCAGAAGAAAAGCATCCGGATCAGCCAGTTGATGAAGAAATAGTATGCCTCTCCGACTTAAGGCATCCAAAGTCCCCATCGGTAGAATATTTTTTTGTTTACATCCCACCTAAGGATCCCACCCAATCCGAACGTTATGCTTATTTCCAACATCCCAAGCCAAATATTGCTCAATAACATGGAAAGATACTACCACCACCTTCCAAATAAATGAACCTCCCAAATGTGATTTGAGTGTTTTCCGAATCCAACTATCAATTGTATCAGGATCAATGTATTTGTGTTGAATAACCTGTGCCAAAAACCCCCATATTTGATCAGCCTCCACCCACACTTAGCGGCCAGAGCTTTGGAGAAAGAAAATATATTCTTCAAACCCCGTCCCCCCAAGGCTTTAGGGATAGCAATCTTATCCCACCAAACCCAGGGAGCTACAAATGCATCTTCCTTACCACTCCAAAAAAAACGGAAACACAGTGATCTAGATTGTTCCAAAATGCCCCGAGGAATCCATGCCAACAACATCCAGTATACCGGAATAGCATCCAACACTGATTTGACCAAAACCAGCCCCCCAGCTCTGAACAACCAGTTATAACTCCAACATCTCAATCTCTTTTCCAATTTTTCAATCAACCACAACCAATCCTGTTTCTTATAGTCATTAGGTTTCATATTAAAACCTAAATACTTTAGTCCATCCTGTAAAGTAATAGGTGAGAAGGGAAAAAGATGAGTGTAAGCCTCCATTTCCTTCACACAGAGGAGGTTAGTAGTCATAGTGGACTTACCCCCATTAATTTCCATCCCTGTTTCTCTAGAAAATAGATCCAAAATCTCCTTCAACTTATGTCCATCCCCAAGAGAGCCTGAGCAGAAGATGAGGATATCATCAACAAAAAGTAGATGGGTAATGAGAAATTCCGGAGCAACCTGAATGCCACAAAAGTGTCCAATCCTCTTGGCCTCTTTTATAGCCCTACTCAAACCCTCCGCAACCAACAAAAAGAGCAGAGGATATAAAGGACATCCCTTATGCAGCTCATAATCCAGCTAATGAAATTAATGTCAAACCCCAGATGAGTAAGTAAAAGACGTAGATAAATCTAATTTACTTTATCATAGGCCTTTGACAAGTCAATTTTAAGAACAACCCCCTTCAGCTTCTTAGTTTTAATACTATGCAAGCTCTCCTGAGCAACCCCAATGGCTTCGTGAATTTGATGACCTTCCAAAAAACCAAATTGCTCCTCCGAAATGTGTGTTGAGAGGATAGACTTAAGATGCCGAGCAATTATTTTTGTGACAATCTTGTAGACACAGTTACATAAGGATATGGGACGGAAATCATTCAGCGATGATGGAGTGTCCACCTTGGGAATTAATGCTATGAAAGTAGAATTAATGCTAACTGGGATCCTTCCTTCCTGTCATGTATCTTCAACCAGTCATAGTAGATCATCTCCAATGAAATCAAAGAGACCCAGGAAGAATTCAATAGTCCACCCATCAGGCCCAGGGATTTTGTCTTTCTGAAAACAAGAGAGGACCTCTTTCAATTCATCAGCCGTAATAACATCCATCAACATTTGGTTGTCCTCCGCTTCCACAAAACGTGGAAACAATTGTGCCATCCTTATGACTTCCTCAATATTAACCCTATTACCAGCCTTGAAAAGATCCCGAAAGTGATGAATCCCCACTCGAGCCATACCATCAAAGGTATGATGAGAAATACCTAGGTGATCCTTCAAATTCCATATAGTATTTGCAGATCATCTCCCTTTGGCATAGGCATGAAATAATTTGGATTTTTCATCACCACTTTCTAACCAAATAGCCCTACTCTTTAAGTGCCAAGTCTCCTCCATCTCTAAAAGAATGATGTTCCTCCATCCTTCCAACCGAACCAAATTCTCCTTGGAATCAGGGGTAAGAAAACTACCCCCATCACTCAAAGCAATGGCCGCTAACTCCTGTTCAATCAACTTGAGCTCATGTTCTTCCCTGAGTCTTTTCTCGGCCACCCACTGTTTGATCAGACCCTTCAGGTGTTTGATGTTTTCAGCAAAATGAAAAGCATCTGAGATGTTGATCCCAGGCTGGTAAGGAATCCATACATAATGAAATAATTCAAAAAAAGTAGGATCCTTCAGCCAAGTCTTATTAAATTTCAAAGGTCAAGGCGGCTTAACACGACCATTCTTAATTTCAATAAAAATAGGAACATGGTCGGAGCAACCCCCACCACCAACCTAGTGAGGAATATGAAAAACAAATTCCACCAGTTGATCCGCAAGCAGGAATCTGTCCAATCGTTTCGCAATCCTATCATCCCCCACCCGATTGTTTCTCCAAGATGGTTTAAGACAGACAGGTTCAACATCTACCAAATTCCCTTCAACCAATTTTCTAATAAAAAAGTATGTAAGAGTGTCCAGCTGAGCATGAGGACCCCATACTTCAGCCTATCCCAAAGAAAAATTAAGATCCCCCCCCCAGAATCACAGAATCACCTTTAATCACAGCTTTACTCAATAGGGACTCCCAGAAGGGAATCCTATTGCAATAAGGCCCATAAATGTTAATGATAGTGAACTCCCTATCAAAATCAGAAGTCCGGAAGGACAATCCCAAAACAGATTCCATCCCCCAAGGATTGGAGACCAGGATACGAGGCTCCCTCCATCACATAGCTAAACCACCAGATCTACCTCTAGCATCCGAAGCCTCAAAATTCCAGCCCAAAAACCATCCTTTTAACTTCGCAATAACCTCAAAACCCACCCCCATAGTTTCCTATAACAAGAGTATATCCATATGCTCATTTTCAAGCACCCTCCTAAAGCTGATCTTTTTGAGGGACCAGCAAGACCTCAACAATTGTAGGACATAATTTTCATTATCACCTCGTTTTCTGGGCCTGCACAGCTCTAAGTGCCCATTCAATGAATTGTTGTTTCCCTTGGCCAAGCAAACCCTTCCTTTCCCAATATCTCTAGCAGAAAGTTTTGTGGAAGAACAAAAAAAATAGCCAGAATCAAATGATCCAGTGGGCGACTGTGGCGGCTCCAAAGGGATAAAAGAAACATAGGATTCATCTAAAATCGGGGAAGGGGGGACCTCCTGAAGGAGAGGTTCAAGGGTAGTGACCACTGTAGAGGAGCAAGTGACGAGGGAGGAAGGAAACAAGAGTTGGGAGGAAATATGCAAGTTCTTCAATCCTTCCATCCAATCGAGACCAGGAATGGTTAAATTCTTAAAAAATAAATTAAAGGATCAAGAGAAAGGAGAAGGAACAGTACCCGATGTCATGGTCGCTGAACGAAATAGTGAATTCAACAGCTCACCATTAGCCTCGACCGAGAGAGACGTAGGTTGATCAATAACCAGTGTAGCATCCAAGGCATTCACTGGAACCTCTGCATCTTCGAACAAAGGAATCTCATCACCCCGAGATGAATCTTGAAAACCAGCTAGAACCCGAGTAGGAAAATAATGTGTAGAATGCACTGGATCCTCATGACAGTTGTCCATCCTGCCCAGTCTCATAGAAGGAGAGCCATTCCTAGTACATAGCAGGAGCTTACAATCAATAGCAGGGTGACCATACTCGTGGCACCATCGACACCGAAACACAACATTTTCATAATCTAGGAGTTGTGGAAAGACATAAGGGCCCCAACAAAGATCCATGCCATCAGCAAGTCCATCCTGCACATTAATGCTAACCAGAATCCGAGAAACCTTCTGTATCTTAGAAGTAACAAAGGAAAAATCAGCGTCCAAATAAGACCCCAAAAGGTTACCTATGTTCTAGAAATGTTCTTCGGACCAATAGTGGAGAGGGACACCACGTAAATGAACCCACAAAGGAATAGTATCCAAACGTTCACGGCTGGCATCGAAAAGAGGTTTCCATGGTTTCAGTAATAGGGGAACGTTCACCAAGCTCTAATTTTTTCCTAGAGCCCACAGTGCATGTTCCTCCATGGTAAAGTTAAAAGCAAACCAACATCTAGAGAGGGCCACTACCTCTGGAACATATCCAAGATGATCCAACCAGTACTTTGACACCTAATTGATAACCGTCTTAAGGGCCATCCCTCGACCATAAACCCTACCAACCAACACCATCTTGAACATCATCAAAATATGTTGGAACACTATATCCTCCCCCAGAGAGTAATTAGGCACCTTCCCCTTGTTTTTTAACCACTTCTGTCGCAATTTTACCCGAGAGAAAACCTCCTTGACCTCCTCGGCCTCGCCCCACTAAGGGGATGAACAACGCACCCTGTCGAAAACAGGGCTACGAAAACCCCT
The DNA here is from genome assembly GCA_027924585.1 of Larix kaempferi. Classification (NCBI taxonomy): domain Eukaryota; kingdom Viridiplantae; phylum Streptophyta; class Pinopsida; order Pinales; family Pinaceae; genus Larix; species Larix kaempferi. The sequence continues at coordinate 30,269,930 of BSBM01000089.1, forward strand.
CTGTTCATTGGAGCCCAGAAGACCGGCAATGAAACCTGCATCAAGAAAATGTGTCGTGCCCACAACAACGCTATCCATCGAGTCTTAAGGGTTACAACCCACACCAGTCCCTTCAGAAACACGGCCCGAAACCGACCCAATAGCTGAGTTCAAGAAACATAATGAGCTACCAAATTCTGATGGAGACCCCACAGGAGAAATCAGGGAATATGCAAGCCCGAAAAACCACAAATGTTTCCACCCCTGTCTTCCGCAGTTAAGACACCATCCAGAACCGAGGAGAACGGAGCTCCAAAAGACCGATCCGACGCAGCAAAAAAATCCTGACAACCCTCCACAACAGTAAAACTAGGGTTTGAGGCTAAGTCCAAAGGCACATTCCATTCACCCCCACACACACTAGGAGACCAAGCACCAACCACATCCCGAGGACTTCCAAGTGGCGAGGCCCAAATATCCCCTGGAGCCAAATGGTCAATGCTATAGTCGAGTTCGTTTCCCATCTCCATAGCAGCTTAAACAGGAGAAAAAACCACAGTAAAACATAAAAAGATTAGGGTGGAAACATGGTTATTCACCGTAATACCAACATGCCAAGAAAACAATGGGCTGATCACACGTGTACATGCCATCTCGGTAGCCGTGCAGGCCTCCTGTCAATGTTAGGCCCTTGGCAGGCCTGCCGCCTACAAAACCCTAGCAAAACCATGCCGCCATCCATCCCAAGAATTTGAGAGCTTTTTCGTATGCCCGTTTTTAGTTATTCTCATTCTAGCACAACAATTCAATTCGTCACCAACACTTTCAATTATCTTGGTAAATATATTTATTTTGTTAATAGAATTTGGATTTAACATTGTTAATTATCTAATTCCTAGAAAATTATAAGTTGTATAAAGTTTCAATATTATCTGGATAAATATATTTGGATTTAACATTCTTTAAAGATTAGTTATCTCACATTGCTAATTGAAAAAATGTTACCTAGAAAAAAGTATTAAAAATTATATTTATTTCTTCTTTCCACTTATGATGTGTTTTGTAAATAAATCTATACATACTCTTTTTAAACAAACTCTTATTTAATATATAGTAAACAAAAATCCAAATTATAAATAATAAATCTTCAAACAAATGAAAGTATTAAAAATTAAAATTTATATATATAAGAGTTGGTTAATTACTATTTTTTATAAAAACAAAATGTGGAGTAAGTAGTTTTCTAATCTTTACAATTTTACCTCGTCAATATTAACAATTTCCTCTTCACTACCATGAAAAAAAAAATTGTCATTTATTACAATTATTTTCTTATTAGTTTTAAGTTTTTTAAAAACCAACCCAAACCAAAATACCATATGAGAGACGAGCTCGACTACCAAGTTGTGTTGAATAAGGTACCCCCTATTGTGCTCATGTTCACATCTGGCCCCTGATCCATGTACAAGGCATTCGCTCCAAAACCCTTCGGCTTTCACTCTCTCCAACAATCTTCTTTCTGGACCAATATGAGAGGCTCTAACTACACATTTGATTATTCCTCGTTTGAGAAGAATCCCACTCAATACAAAAGAGCCATAAAGCAAACTTTCACTTAACATTAAATCTTAAATCTTAATGTTTTTTTTGTTCTTCCAAGTAAGCTCTTATGATCGTATGGGTTTTCATAGATTGCAAATTGTATGTTTCTAAAGAATTTCATGATTATAATGTGTAATTGAATTATGGCAATGTTGCTTCATTGTTAAAGCATTATTATGCACTGCTTGATAAATTTGTTTCTAACAACAAAACATATTGGAATGTGTTTTTAAGAACAAAACATATTGGGGTGTGCGAGAGCCATGCCTATGGCTAGTTGGCGAATTTGCCTTTTGACAATCAATTTCTAGTTCTATTCTAATAAAAAATATAGTAGCATATACATTCTTCGTGCCTTCTTATAGTTTTCAAAAACTGAATTTGATGAAATTGATTTATTTTTGTTAGGATCTTGTTTGAATTACATGCTTTATGGTCATTGACTTTTTGTACATTACTTGCAATTCACATCAAACAACACATAACATGTTACAATTCACATCAAACAACACATAGTATGCTCAATTCACTACTACAAAATTGTTTTCCCTACATTTATGATTAAGTTAACTTATCACAACAACACGGGGCACTGTCGAAACCCATGTGGCTGTGGCTCTCGTAGTTGTTATGGATTACATATACTAACTTTCTCTAACAAAGTAAATCTGAAGACATCATGAACATTAGAAACATATCTTATACATGTGCATATTTGGCTTTTTAAAAACATTTGGCTTTTAAGAACATACTTGGTCATCTCATAGTATTCGTTATTGTCTCTGTGTCTGTCTCAATGCATGGTTGACACGCCTTCAATGTCTTTGACGACATCTGTCGAGACTGGAGTCCACTCTCACCCGGCGAGAGACGTGTCAAACTGAGGCGCTCCCCTCCCTCATCTTTATGATTGTTCGTTATTGTTTGTGTCTATTTTGATGCATGGTGACAGGCCTTCAATGTTTCGGCGACATCTGTCCAGAGCGGCGTCCACTCTCACTAGCGAGAGACGTGTCAATCTGAGGCGCTCCCCTCCCTCATCTTTATAACGGACACTGTCTCTCCTTCTTTTCAACAGAAAGTTTAGCGCAGCAGTACTACCATTTGAGAGCATTGCATTACCGTTCAAGAAGTCCATAGATCGATCTTGTTATTCAGAAAGATGGCGGATCAGTACAAGCAATATGGGCAGGAGAAGGCTGGACAAGCTCAATAAACAACTCAAGTAACCATTTTTATTATTTCTATTCTCTCATTCTCTTTCGTACTTCTACTGTTTTAAAAACTGGTGTTGCTTTGATTGATGATATTGTGTATATTGTTATTTTGGGCAGGGGATGATGGCGACTGCTCAGGACAAGAGTGGTCAGATGAAGGATATGACTCAGCAGAAAGCTTCGCAGGCGACTGAAGCGACCAAGGGAATGGGCCAGTCCGGCATGGGTACAGCTCAGGGAATGGGTCAGTCCGCCATGGGTACAGCCCAGCAGGGGAAGGAGCAAACTGGCTCTTTCTTCCAACAGGTTCTTCATCATTTTATCAGAAAATAATTGTATTGTCTGTTTTTAGGAGCAGATTCAACAGATTTAACTATTGAATTTGAAAGATTCAACAGATTTAACTATTGATGTTAATGTGAATGTGTAATGCAGACAGGGAAGAAGGCGAAGGGTGCTACGCAGAGCGTGATGGAGGCTGTGAAGAGCCCCTTTGGTGGTACCGAGCAGAACAACTGATCACCACTACGGTCTCATGGTGAGCAGAACAAGTGATCACCACCACGGTCTCATGCTAAGCCTTACTGTAAATGCAGATTGTAATAATTTTCCCATGTTTATCAATAATAAAATGACATGACAAGCAGATGTTGAGATTGTGTATATGAGACCAATATTTTGAAATTTTGCTCTATTTTTCTTTCGATTTCCAACATTAGTTTTCCTACTTTTATAAAGTTTTCAACATGGATTATGTTAATTTGATCTACCATTTCCCTATACAATTTGATGTACAAATGATTTATTTAGTTTCCATTCCCATATCCACGAGGATTTACGGTGATCCTTTAATAATCTCCGTAAAATTCATTGCTGTCCATAAATGTGTGTAGCTAGCGATTCATCAGCATCTGAGAAGTAACACGTCATTTGGGTTTATGTGTATTTCAAGAGTGCGTCTAGCGGTATGTGTAGGGTTCCTTCTCTTGTTAACAATTAATAACATACATGTGAGATGTCACACATTCCAGGTCACTGTAATTTTAAGCATACATAAGCATTACAATGCCAATTACATTTCATTCATTTTTCCAGCGTGCATACACATTACGATGGCAATTTTAATTGATTAATAATAAATCAATTAACAGAGTTTCATTAGTCTGAATAGCAATTGTAATTTTTATTGATAATAATCAATTAACATCATTTCATTAATTGTGAGACAGGTATAGGATGTAGAAGGGACTCTAAAGAATTTATGACAGAGAGAGATTTAGAATGGCCACTGCTCGCAAGGAATCCATCTATTTTCAAAATCACTTTGAAAACATCAAACAATACGTTGATGTTTTTTCATTTTCAAATTCCATATGTTGATGCTTTTTATTTTCAAAGTTAATATCGACGATATCAAGAAAGTGGACATAAATAGGTATATTTTTTTACTTTTAAATTCATATTGAAAAAACACTTTAATTTCAAATTCATTAGGAAAATAGCAAAAAGTTGTAAGTATGATTATGATTATTACCTTGGATTATTTTTATTTTTATTTTTAAAATCATATTGAAAAAACCACTTTAATTTCAAATTCATTATGATAATATCAACAAAAGTAAAAAAAATCGAAGGTATATTTTTTATTTTTAAATTCACATTGAAAAAAACGTAAGTATGATTATGATTATTACCTTGGATTATTTATATTTTTTATTTTTAAATTCATATTGAAAAAACCACTTTAATTTCAAATTCATTATGAAAATATGAAAATATCAACAAAAGTAAAAAAAAATCGAAAGAGAGTATGATTACGGTTATCACCTTGGATTATTTGACTTAAACTCTTTATTTTCAAATTCAATATTGAAATTATGATAAATTTTCAGAGAGAATATGATAACCACCTTAACGGTATGTTTCTAGTTATGAAAGATAATGAAAGTTATTATTGCTACCTCTCGCTTCAATACTGACAATATCAAGAAAGTTGGATGTCAGCTCAGTGATATGGATAATACCAAGAAAGTTCTTTTAAATTCAATATTAACATTCAAGAAGGTTATTAAATTATTCAATATTAATATTATCAAGAAAGTTATTAAAGAGAGACTATATTTTTGTCTCGTTATCAAGAAAGAAAGTTATTAGAGAGAGTATATTTTGTTTTTTGAAGTAAAGTTATTTAATATTAACATTATCAAGAAAATTATTAAAGAGAGATATTATATTTTGGACAAAGAGAGGAAGAGTATGATTACGTATATTAACATTGTCAAGAAAGTTATTAAAGAGAGATTATATTTTGGACAGAGAGAGGAAGAGTATGATTTATTTTTTGGATGATTTTATTTTTAAATTCAATATTTATAATAAAAAAAAGTTCTCAAAGAAAGCATGAATACTACTTATTACATATGTATTATAATACATAATATTGTAATGAAATCTTTACCATTATTATTTTGATAATATGATTTCATTTTCATAATCATTATTAGAACTTATTTAATGATTAACTTTCAATATAATTTAACCATCGTCATCATTCTTATTATCATTATATGAGTATGATTACCATATTGAATCATTTCACTTGATTAATTTTGAACACATGATTTCACTGTCATCATTCTCACTATCATCACTAGAACTTTAATTAACCTATTCAATGATTAATTTTGAATATAATTTCACCATCGTCATCATCATCATTCTCAACTTCAATTAACTTATTCAATGGAAGAAATATGTTCATCATTATTTTCTTTTTCATCTCCAATCTCATCACTAAGAATAATATCATTCTTGCTATATGTATTATCAACATTCTATGAAACCTTCTTAGAAAATGATCACTATCCTCATCACTCTCACTAGAATTTCCATTTATCTCTTCAATGCAAGGAATATTACTCAAATATAGATCTTTGTCATCATTATCGGTAGTGCAAGGAATATGTTCAATCATTATTTTCTTCATATCCAATCTCATTACTAAGAAGAATATCATTCTTGTTATATGTATTTAGAATTTCCATTTATCTCTTCAATGCAAGGAATATTACTCAAATGAAGATCTGTCATCATTATTACTAGTGCAAGGAATATGTTCATCATTATTTTCTTCATCTCCAATCTCATTACTAAGAAGAATATCATTCTTGTTATATGTATTTTCAACATTGCTACGAAACTTAGAAAATGATTACCATCCTCCTCACTCTCACTAGAATTTCCTTTTAACTCTTAAATGCAAGCAATATTACTCAAATGAAGATTTTTGTCATCAACAAGAAGAGTGATCGACAATTTTCTACTATCCATTAGATAACTTGTCCCAAACCATGTTCACATTGAACAAGACCTCCAAAATGTCTCTTCATGTACCCAAGATCTACAATATAACTTGTTCTGAATCAAGTTCTTGTTGAAGAATACCTCCATAATGTCTCCTCATACTCCAGATCTACAACTTTTGCTTCTACAGTTCACCAAGTTCCACACAAAAGCTTCAAAGGGTTTCCTCCATTTGAAGCAAGACTGACCAAGAACCACCATTCAAGCACTTCAAAGTGTTTGAATCTCATGAATGGGATCACATACACTTCAAAAGAAGGATACTTTCAAAAACGTTTGTATGGATCTTTGCAAATCCCTTCATCGAGAAGCAATTTGCCTTATTGAGAGATTTTTTGGGGAATGATGGCATCTTTTGAGCATGCTCCTTAAAGCCTTCTCTTCACATTCTCTCTTTTTTGGAGGGGGGCGGTTTTTCCCTCTTACTCAATTTTTAGAGAACCTTGTGTGCATGGGTACCAAATATGGTTGCAAATCTTGTGTGGCTTTTTTTTTCTTTTCTTTTATTTAGGGGGGGTGGGTTCCCATGTGGTTTTTCCCTCTTACTCAATTTTTAGATAATCTTGTGTGCATGGGTACCTAATATGGTTGCAAATTTTCAAGACCATTTTTTTTCTTTTTTCATTTATTTCACTTAGCTAGGCTTATGGGGGGAAGGTGTTAGAGCAAAAAAAACCTCTCCTTAAAATCATTCTCCTACCTAGTCACTTAGACCATGACTTCATGACTCTAGTTGGCCAAACTCCATTCAATTTGACCACCTCAGTCCCCCTAAAGCTTCTTCCAAGCTCCTAAGGCCTTGAATTGCTATTTTTAGAACCATTTAAGTCTATCTTGGCATATGAGGGTGAATTCCTTCAATTAGGGCTTATTTTCCTTGATTTTAGAGTCCCACATTGCAAGTTAGAGTTATGGAGTGAATCTGGGGAGTTTACTTCACTGCTTAGGGACTACATGCACCTTTTCTTAACTATTATGAGATAGTAGCGCACTCATTGAGTGTGTTTAGGGATTTGCTCCTCATGCATTTGCATGTAATTAGTTGCATGTGCATGCACTCAATTGCATGTGCCTCATTTAGTTAGAACTAGTGATTGAGAAGTCTTGAGTCAGTGTAACTCAGTTTAGAGAGTGTGCATGAATAACTAAGGGTATTTGGGTCTAATTAAACCTCAGTAGCACCTCTTTCATTGCATGAGTAATTCAAATTGCCTTGCTTATTTATTGTAACTCTCTTCATTCATTGAAGTTAAATGTAATGCATCATTCTCTTTCTCTCATGTTAATGACTTCTCTCTTTTGTGCGATTATTAATGTATAGCACATTTATTGAATGAATTTTTAGATTGTTGATCTCTTTCACAATATTGCTATCTTGTTTCGTATCTAGATCGATATGCAAAATTATACAAAAATGGCTGAAAAATAGGACACAATTAAAGTTTAGGGAGAAAAAAATAGATAGTACCATGTTGAAGATCTCAAAATGTTGATCGCGATGGTGCTAATGGTTCATCAAATAGAGCTATGGATCTCCCAAATGGGGCTATTGAAAATTGGGCCAATTGCCTATAAAGAGGGGTGGGGCCCGCATTTCGAAATCATTTGTTCCATTTGAGTTTGGATTCCCTAGGATCTCGTTTTCATTTTTTGGGAGATTCGATCACTCGATTTTGATTTTGCAATCTCCAAGTAAGTTATCATCTTCATCCCTTTGTTTTTGGTCGATTACTTTTTGGGTTGGTGGTTTAATGACTTGTACTGCATACTGGAAGGGTTTTTGGATGAGCAAGTGGGTTTCTAAGGAATAGCCACGTGGGTATGGACGAGGTTTCCTTCGATAGTCACACATTGCATGGTAGGTTCTTTGCTTGACTGCACGACTAATCCATGTGATTGTACCCTGGATAGTGATGCAAACATGTGTCTGGGCAATGTATGTCTCGCGTAACTTATTCGCATGACTTTATGGGATGGAACCAAACAATTTTTTTTTAAGGTGTAAATTTACTCCATGCATGAAATGCGTGCAGTTTAGTTCTCTGGACTTGTGTAGGTTTGTATTGATTTCTAAGAAAAAGCCACGCAATTTTTGTAATTTTTTTTGGGGGGGCGGGTTTCAATCTAAATATTGATAGCTTCCTTTACGTGCTTTTGTGGTTGTAGGATTCTTATTAGTATAGATGGATATTGAGTGTTGTGAGCACCCCTACAGTGAGATATATATAGATGTTCAGGGTAATCCTGTCGTTCTGCAAGCCCCATGAAATGAAAGGCTACATAAGTTCTTCCTTTTCCAAATGATGAGGTCTAGCAATAACCTCATGTAGGTGATACTTGGGATGTGGGATCTAGCGGGATTGTTTCCTATTTGGGGAGGAGGTATTGACCTTGTACAACCAAGATATCTATTTCTTGATTGGGATAACCATGCGGGGGATTCAGGATCAAAGTCACCCATCCTTGGTTGGTTGATGAACCATTGATTGGTTAGTTGCTCAATATTGTGGTGGTTGACAAGATTATATGAGTTCTAGGAAGATATTGGTGGCCTACTTGCAATACATGACTGTCAAGGTGGTGGCAGTTGTCATAGTGAGGGTGTTGGGTTCCTCTAGGCCCCACATTATTTCGAGAGGGTAGCACCTTCTGGTGGAGGATTTTTTAAGGGTTGCTTGGGTCACCTAAGAACATATGTTGGTGAAAACATGCGCTCCCTGATGAGGAAGGTTGTGGCAGAGGGGCACATGTTTTTCACTTAGGGGAGCACCCTATGCACCTACTTGTTTGAGTGGATCCTTTTGTCCCCCCCCCCTCCCTATAGTCATGCCTCTAAGGCATATGATGGAGGCTTCAGATGGGTTTCTGGGGTAGAGTGATGCCCAAAGTAGGTGTTGGGAAGGTGGTCTAGATCTTCATGCCTCATTATCTATTGGTTTGGAAGCATTAATTTGGGGTTATTAAGCGGTACCCATATAATGGCATGGACTATCCACTAGTAGAAAAACATAAATATATGACTAAAAAGACTACTATAAATTGCATATAAATGACTAATTTTTGTTACGTGACTATTAGTAGTATATTGCTAGTCATTTATAACGTGTCTAAATTTATGACTAAAATTTTTTAGTCATTTATTGGTTGTTCTAATTAGTCAACTTGGTATATTTAGTAGTTTTCTTAGTCACTGATTTATGTTATCTAGTAATTTATTTAGTCGTTGTAGTCATTCATTGCCATTAACAAGTAGTGTATTTAGTCATTTTAATCATTAATTGTCATCAAATGATAGTATATTTAGTAGTTTTCTTAGTCATTCATTGTTGTTATCTAGTCATTTATTTAGTAGTTGTAGCCATTGATTTCTGTCAACAAGTAGTATAAGTCAAATAAGTGCTTAAAGTTTGGTCATCATCTCTTATACCACATTCATCGATTTTCTACCCGCAAGCGTCCATCGCATTGATAGAGTTGTCTTTTAAACTCCTTTTGCACTTGAATTCTCTTGTCTCATTTTACCTTTTGGTTTATATATGTATATACACATATTTTATGTTGCTATCTTACATTTTTTTTTTCTTTTGTAGTGAGTAGATGGGGGAGCAAAGTGAGTAAACCCATTAGAGGCATGAAATGGTATGTAGAGTCGCTTTGATTTGCTGAGAACTATCATGGATCGAATTCTCCAATGGGTTGACCACTGGAAAACATCATATAATTTAGTCAATTAAGTGTGTGAAGTGAATGGAGCTGACTAGAGAATATCCAAATGACACCTAGAGTCCCTCTAACTATTATTCTCATGTAATCTCTTTCAAATCTATCAACGTTCCAACATGACAAGGATCCTACTATAAAATTCCAGATAACTTGTAAGAATGCTTAGATATAATGCTTTGGTGTCAAAAAAATATGATGTATGTAATTCCAATAATACCATTGTGCAAACGTTGGCTTTTGAAACCCAAAACAAATTAGCCCATGGGTTTTGAATGAGCCCTCATGGTAGCTGATGCTAAAATTTTGACGTATAAGTTTAGAAAGCAAAGTCTGGTCAAAACTTAAAGTAAGAGAAATGAATATGAACAATCAAAGCAATCCATCAAAAGGGAATGGTTGCACCGAATAGGATAAAATTAGAAATAAATTCCATTAGAATTACTTGCTATGAATAAGAAATTTAAAACAAACCAACAACTTAGTCTTAAAGCTTAACTAACAACACTGGCATATAATGCCAATATTTTAAATTTTCTTTTGAAACAGGTGTCACAATCAAAAGGACTAAAAGCAAGCTCATGATCATATCATCAAAACCAACTCCAAGCAATATGAAACATCACAAAAGTGTTATGTCAAGGGAAAAACACATGAAACACATCATGTAGTGCTTCATTCTTCCAGCACCACACTAAGTCATAAGTTTCTAAGCTCTTTTCTATACTGACTCAACTCATTCTGAGTTGGTTTTAATAAATTTCAAGTAATAGAATCTTTTGTTATTTCAATCAGTTTCTATGTTCATGTCTCTATATTTTTTACCTCTGTTTTACCTATGTTGCAGCATAATATTTTATAGGAATTTAACACTAACTAGTTTTCACAAGAATTTAATTTTGTAACATAGAAAAATGCTAACAGTTTAATAATTCTACCATTCATCCATTTATAGTAGGTCTATTTCTTCAATTTCCTAAGCATATTTACTTATGCACTATTATTAAACATTTAATTAATAAAACAAGGTATGACAAAAGAAGAAGAAGAATACCTAGACTTATGTAGGTTGCAAATAGTACACTTGCTCCAGTAGCCTTTCCCGTCCAAGCCTTTTTTTAACCAAAAATCAATAAACCACCTTGCCAACCAACTCTTATCATGTTGGCCCTAGGAAACCAGTGGGATTCCTAGCCACCGAGCCCACAAACCAACAATCCCGAGAGAAACTATAATGTACCCTCCCATCCATCCAAGGCAAGGGAGGGAACATGATACCAATCTATGGGGATTTTCATAAACTCAGCCAAATTCATTAGATTCATACGAATTAAAACCAATGTGTACAGATGAAATTCAACAAATATGCACGGTGGAAATAAACCTCATCCACACACATATCATATGTATACAGCATATCAAAAACAGTCATCAATTTAAACATTGCAGAAGTAAATACACATCATATACTTATCTTCATTTCGCAATTGGTCCCAAGCAACTAGCTATGTCACTACAACGTTCCACCCAACCATAGTCCAGTTGTGCTCATTAATCTCTCAACACAACTGCCACCCCGGAGTTGGGCATGATTCTTACAAGGAAAAGGGGACATTCAGCTCATACACAGCCAATTAATCGCTCATCTGAGCCAAGCCAGTCCATACCTGGGTTTATCAAGCTACATCTGAACCCTCTTCATTTCTGGATGCTTGCACTCAAGCTCAATCATTGGGCATGGATACACATGTTTATATCATCAAAACCAACTCCAAACAATATGAAACATCACAAAAGTGTTATGTCAAGGGAAAAAAATCATGAAACACATCAAACCAATTTACAAGCACTTCTCCCTCCAATATTCTATTAGTTAAGTTGATTCACAATTTCAACATCCTTCCCAAAGCACTTTATAATCATACTATTTTCTTCTCTATATGGTCACCTCACATATAGTTGGTTCTCCATATTTATCAAGCATGCTTAACTCACCTCCCAAATTGATATTCTAACAATACCAAGCTTACAGTTGTCTCAAGAAGAAGAAAATCATCTCTACGTAATGGGGGCAAGGTTGGATTAGCTATAGGGTTGAACGAATGATATGACGGGTAAAGATACTCCTAGAAAAGTGTAAAATTATTTTCAATTGAAATTTCCTGAACATCTTCTTGTAAGTTTTAAACCTGTGTAGAGAAGCAAAGCATACAGATTCTTTTAATCAAAGAAAATATTACACCACAACATTCACACATAATACACAGAGATTTACCCACGGGGGCTTCACTAGAAGGCAATATAATACCACGTTCATTCATATTGCGATATTAAATATTCATGAAAACCTAAAAATTATATTGCTTATATATTAAGGGGAAAAGGGTTTTTTTATTTAATGTAACAATACAAAAATACTTTCGGGTCTTTTTTATATGGGCAGGATGACAAATATCTGCAAATGGAGATGGCGGGATCACAGCCGGATGAGAAATTGGGTTGAGGCAAGGCTCGAGCTTACCAGTACGCAGGGAAATCGCGTCTTGAGGCATGCTTGAGGCTAGGGGTTTCATGGTGAAGTGGGTTTCCAGTGAATCATAGTCGAGAGATAGTGGTCATTGATAGCCAATTGTTACCAATAGCACTCATCAATTGTTACCAATAGCCATGGGAGGATCTAAGCCTCCAGGACCTGTTATAGGCCCTCGATAGGCCTTGGGGGCTTGAATACCCAACCACTCATGCCTATTACAGGCCTTGGGAGGTTTAGTCAACCTGCTAGAGCTTGTTACAGGCCCTGGGGGCTTGGATACCTAGCCCACAACAGGCTTAGTCAGCGATTGGGGAACCGCAACATGCAATCTAAATGTTGTACTATGTGCATTGGCTCTAGTGACATACAAGAAGTGATCTCCTATCTCTTCATTAGACCATTAGATGTTGCAAATCATAATGATATGTGGTTGAGTAATTACATTGTGGGTGAAGTAATGTGCATCCACGATATACATCGAAAGAAGCAAGGTGCATTGTAGAATTCATGTGGGGTCATAAGAGGGGTATCATATCAATATACTAGGTAGAAATATAAAGGGGTATAAAAAATATTCATGAAAAAATTGATACATACAATATCTAGTGAAAATAGGGGTTTTTTTAAATTGGGAAGGCATATTGGGAGGGGGTTAAAAAAAACGATTTTGGAAGGTATTTTCCAATATTTAGTGAAATTAGGGGTATTGTATCATTTTCCACAATCGAACGTGCTATGATAGTTGTTTATTGAGTGAAGCCCCCATGGATTTACCCTAGAAACCCTTAATCAGGAAAACCAACAAAACTTAGAGCCACACCTTTTATTTTCTCATACTCATTATGAATCACTCACAATACAATATAGGTATTCCGCGGAGTCCAATACCCTAATCTGGAATACCCCAATCCCTTAACCGAGATTAAATTACATATTTGTAGAAAATTCCCCTAAAATAGCTGAAATCAACCCAAAACATTTGACGCTCGCAGACAAAAATGGTCGGTAGTCTGTTTTCATATCGGAAACGACCTATTGCCCATTTCTGAAGGGATCATTAGGCGTGCCATTGACGGGGCATCCCCCCCCCCACCATACATATGCAAAGAATATAACACATACCCAACACTTCCAAGGAATGTATGCAGGAATAAAGGATGGTTTGAGGATACGATTTGATTTCCTATTATTTCATTACCAGGTTTGATTTATTAATTATACAAAGAAATCAAGACTCATGTTGTTTCAATATTACCCAAAAAACAATGCAATTGTAAATAGTTTATTAGAGTGTAGTTTCTATACATCATATCATTGAATAATTTCTTGATTGTTCATCATGTTGATTAAGACATCTCCTCGGTTCTTGATTAGTTGGTGCATCTCTTTCGGCCGACAGATACCTGTCAAAACAATGCAAGATGAGAGTAATGCCCACATAAAATAAATAAAGAAATAATTTTAAGAAAATCATGTTGTTCTCACTTCTCACCTTTCATCCTCTAGAAAAGATGCATTTCAATTGATATGAGTTAGAGGTAGAACATTTCAATCATGATTTATTTTAGTGCAACAAGTTGGATTTCCAAGAAAAAATGGAGGTAATCTATTTGTTAGCATAAAGATGTAACCTGTTAAATTTTGAGCATTAATTCACAATACTCTAGGATCTTCACTGAGAGATTAACATATACAGTATATCAATGCATAGCAATCACAATAAGCACGACCAGAATCACAAGAATCAAAAGCATGAGAGACAAGAGACACAGAGTTTCCATGGGGAAAACCCTAAGGTGAAAAACCCCACAACTTCCTCAGAGATAGAGAGAGCAATGGCTCAACCAAAGTACAACCAAAATACACTGAGATAGTCTCCTAGTAGCAGATGATCCTCCTCCTCACTAGTGCGCCACTTTCTGAGTGAGAGAAGTGTGACTTTCCAAATTATGAAAATAGAGATCTCCCGATCTCTATTTATACTAATCTGTTTGCCCAGTTACACTATGGAGCTGAGTTTTCTATCTATATACATCCACAATATAATATATATTTCAGGGCCGACCCCACACATGGTGGTCTAATAACCCATCGGAAAGTACACACACTTGCAACACTTGTCAATCCACATGAAGACACTTCCTTATAGAGGAATAACACATCTCTAATAAGGGTACAATAAATATATATGAAATACATTCCGAAGTTACATATACATCAACACTCCCTCTTAACTAGGAAGGTATTTCTCGACACAGTTCTACTAGACAAGTCTTCTTCTCAGGATCATCATCATTGATGCATCGTCATCATCATCGTCACTGCTACTGCTATCTCAACCAATCTCTGACTCTACTCGTCATAGGAAGCTCTACAGAGCCAGTCCTTTTTCATACTGGATGTAGGCCCACCACCTACAGGTCTTCGTCATCACTGGCCATACTGTGTAATCGTCGAGACTTATTACGTGCGTCACAAAACCTCGAAAGAGCATCCCAAGATGTTACGAGCACATGACTCTACCTATAGGATCTCCCAGGACCATATTATATGTTACCTCACCACAAAACCTCGCAAGAGCATCCCAAGATGTTACGAGCACATAGCTCTACCTATAGGATCTCCCAGGGACAGATTATATGTGGTCACCACAAAACCTCGCAAGAGCATCCTAGGCCGTTACGAGCACGCAGCTCTACCTATAGTATCTCCCAGGGACAGATTATATGTGGTCATGGAAAAACCTCGCAAGAGCATCCCAGGACTTATTACGAGCACACAGCTCAACCTATCGGATCTCCCAGGGACATATTATATGCCATAGGACAAAACCTCGAAAGAGCATCTGCCAGATATCCCAGGGCCAGATTATATGCCATAGGAAAAACCTCGAAAGACTATCTGCAGATCTCCCAGGGCCAAATTATATGTCCTCCCAGAGAAAAACCTTGAAAGAGCATTTGCCAGATATCCCAGGGCCAAATTATATGCCATAGGAAAAACCTCAAAAGACTATTTGCAAATCTCCTAGGGCCAAATTATATGCTCATCTGCACAACCTAATCCACGGCCATAGAGTATCAACCTGATACTCACCATACATCATCCTGATGTACACATGTTCATCCTGATCATCATCACTGCAACATCCTGTTGCATGTCATCTGGAGCAACATCTTGAATCTCGTCATCCATGATCATCCTGATCATACAGTGCATCTACCTGATACATACCAAGTATCTACCTGATACATATCATCATACATGATCCACCTAATCATACTGTGTATCCACTTGATACAAATACAAATACATGATACATATCACCATACATGATCCACTAGATCATACAATGTATCCACCTGATACACATACAGACACATGGTCCAAGCATCCAACATGATGCATATACAAAATACATACAAATGATCCTACTGATCATATCTAGCATCCAACATGATGCGTACATACATATACATATAAATGATCCAACTAATCATATCCAGCATCCAACATGATGCATACAAGCATATACATATAAATGATCCAACTGATCATATCCAACATCCAACATGATGCATACAAGCATATACATATAAATGATCCAACTGATCATATCCAGCATCCAACATGATGCATACAAAGCAGAAACTAGAACATCATCCTAATGCTCATCATCCAGCACTTACATCCACAGCCATGTAAAGGATCCTCCTTCCAACATGCTTGGAATGGCTTCAGCAAATGTGTCCATCACTTCTTCCTTGAAGTGTCATTGATCTGAAGAACACCAAGCCTCTCCCTGAAGTACTCGAACTTCACCCTGGCTAGTGGCTTCGTCAGCACATCTGCAATCTGCTCGTCCGTCACAACATACAGGAGCTTCATAGCTCCTCTCTGCACCATATACCTGATATAGTGATATTTGATCTCTATGTGTTTCAACCTGTCATGAAACACTGGGTTCTCGGACAGCTTCACACAACTCTGGTTATCACAAAAGATACCAATAGCATCCAACGGGAGATCAAATAACTCAGACAGTAGCTTCCATAGCCATACTGCCTCACAACTAGCTGAACAGGCTACAACATACTCTACCTCAACTGTACTCAGTGCTGCACAGGACTGCTTCCTGCTAAACCAAGAGATCACACCTGATCCCATACTGAAGCAGCACCCAGATGTGCTCTTCCTATCTGCAGCACTGCTAGCCCAATCTAAATCAACATAACCCTGCAGGTTAAACTTTTGATTCACCTCATACTTGAGCTCATAATCCACTGTACCCTTCAGGTACCTCAGAACATGCTTTACTGCAACTAGGTGAACACTCCTCGGATCCGTCAGGAACTGGCTCAATGTGTTCGCAGCAAAGCAAATATCCGGTCTCGTGTTCGTCAGGTACATCAAGGACCCAATCATCTGACGATACATAAAGACATCAACCGGCTCAGATAAAGCATCACATAGAAGCTTCCGATTCGATGCCATAGGTGTGGCCATGGCCTTGGAATCCATGATCCCAAATCTCTTCAAGATATCTACTGTGTACTTCCCTTGACCAAGGAAGATCCCACCTGCACTCTGCCACACCTCCATACCTAGGAAATAATGCATCATTCCCAAATCTTTCATATCGAACTCAGCAGCAAGATTCGTCTTAGTATCACACCAAGTTATGGGAGCTTGCTACAATCCATACAAGGATTTCTTCAATCTGCACACATGTGACTCCTTGTTAGGTCTTGGGACTGCATCCCAAACATCTTCTTCATGATCGACGGATCATGGCATTCCATTTCTTCATCCCAGATCTTGGGAACTTCAATATCTTCAATAGATCTCTTGTCGCTTGAACAAATGTTGTAGTCCTTTTGTAGGTGAAGATATACGGTCTTTCCTACAAAACAAGTTAAATTGCGTGATTAGAAACATCTCATAATTTTCAAAACAAATTCTTTACACATAAAGAAATATGTCATGCAGTCATGCAGTTATCTTAGCCAATGCTTCAATACAACATTTATCCATGTTCCACAGCATTCTAGATGCCTTCCAGTCTCTACCAGAACATTGTTAAGAGTTTGCACTACTCCCAACATGTCAGCAAAGAGGTTTCATTCTAGATAAGTAGCACTGGAATGTTGTACAGTGCCACAGGCCACTTACCCATCACATGCATATTAGTAGTATATTTTTCATTAATGCAATCATTCTAATATGCACAACACATCTCCTAAGTCTAGGAACATAAGAATAATATTATTTAAACAAAAATAGGCAAGAAATGATAATTGAAATACTTATCTTTGTTTGTTTGTTGGGTGGACTCCCTCTGAGTCTTTGCTTCCTAGCAGGAGCTGCTGAAGTAGCGTTTTCTACACCTTTCTATTGTGGAATGTAGGAAGATGGTCAACTCCCTCTGAAAATCTGCATCCTTGCAGGAGCTGCTGGAGTGTGCTCCCTCTTGATCTTTGCTTCCTAGATTACCTGTCCTTGAACTTATATTCATCCTTGCTGACATCAATCTTCTTGAACCCTGGAAAGTATATTCTGTAAGCCTTCGAGCTTTCACTATAACCCACAAAGATACCCTTCTTTCCTGAAGGATCTAGTTTAGTCGTCTTTTCCTTTGGCCCGTGAGTGTATACTGGACAACCAAATATTCTGAGATGGCTGACTTCAGGTTTCTTACCAGAAAAGACTTCTTCTGGTGTCTTGTTGTCCAATATCTTGTGGGGTGCTTTGTTCTGCACATATACAGCTGTTCTAGCTGCTTATGCCCATAGATGCATAGGTATATCCTGGTCATGCAGCATTGCCCTTGCTGCTTCCATGACTGTTCTGTTCTTCCTTTCTGCAACTCCATTCTGTTGAGGATTATAAGGAGCAGCCAACTCCCTCTTAATCCCTGAATCACTGCAAAGCTTCTTGAAGTCACCTGAGGTGAATTCTCCACCATTGTTGGATCTGAATGTTTTGATCTTCTTGTCAGTTTGATTCTCCATCAAGGTTTTGAATTCCTTAAACTTATCAAACACCTCATCTTTGTTCTTCAAGAAGTATACCCAAGTCTTCCTGGAGAAGTCATCAATAAATGAGACATAGTAAACATACCCACTTAGAGAACTGGATGACATAGGACCACATACATCTGAGTGGATGATTTCCAGGATATCTTTTTCCTTGATTTCACTGCTTGGGAAAGCCTTCTTAATGTTCTTACCTTTTGCACATCCTTTGCAAACACCTTCATGTTTGGTCTTGATTTCAGGAAGACCCTCTATAGCCTTGCTTGAAATTGGAAGTGCCCTACAATGCATATGAGCAAGTCTTCTATGCCAAAGTTCACTTGGCTCCATGGATTCATGTACCATGGAATGTTCAGGTTGACCCTTCAATTTATACAAACCTCCCTCTTGGTCTCCAATCACTACTGCATCATTGATTGTTTTACCCTTTGGCCACATTAGGACTTGGCCATCTACAAATGCAATCCTCATGCCTTTTGCATCCAATGCAGAGATGGAGAGTAAGTTCTTCTTGAGCCCAAGTACATAAAGGACTTCTTTCATCTTCAAATATTTTCCCGAATCTAGGTTATAGGAGGCTTCACCACTTCCTTTGATTGGGTATTGATAATCATCCCCAAGTTTCACCTTATGGGGTGATTCATGTTCAGATAGGTTCACAAAAGATTCCTTAAACCCAGTCATGTGTTTGGAAACCCCACTGTCAATTAACCAATCATTACAACCATGGGAGATAGTACCTGGAGAGCAGAGATTAGAACATACTCTTCTTCACTTGATGAGTCATCATCACTATCATCACTTTCTGCCCTAGCCTTCTTCTTTGGAGGTTCATCATCCTTGGTAGCATGAGCATGGAACTTTCTTTTGCTGCCCTTCTTCTTCTTGCTGGAGTTGTTGTTATTATCCCTTTTGTTCTTGGGACAATCTGAAGCAAAGTGACCCTTCTCATTACATGTGAAGCATCTTAGATCCTTCTTATTCTTTTGATACTATCTCTTGTAGCGAGAGTGCTCCTTCTTGGGCTTGCTTCTTTTGGTGTGAGCTGCAAGAGCTTGATCTTCACTTCCCATCTTTTCCTCACGAGCTACAAGTCTAGCTTCTTCTTGAGAGCATTCCTCCCACAGTTTACTGAAAGAGATCAATTTCTTTCTTGCATAGATTCCTTGAATAAAGGAGTCCCATGACGTAGGTAGGCCATTCAAGGTGGTCATAACAACTTCACCATTGTCCACTACTTCATGGTTTCTCCATTGAATGGTTTCTCCATTCAACATCTTGACCCCTTTCAATTGATTCCACAGAGTCATCTTCCGATTTATGTTCTTCCCTTCAAATAGCTTGGTCAGAGAGTCAAACATATCCTTGGGTGTCTTTATAGAAGACACATGGGGTATGAGATGGTCTTTAATAGAATCATCGATGATTCTCTTTTCCTTGACCAAGTTCTTCTTATGCAATACCTTGGCCTCTTCATCCTCTGGGATAGGGATGTCTTCTTTTATATATGAGTCCAACTCATTCTCTTCCAGGATTAACCCAATCATATACTTCCAAGTTCAAAATTTATCAGCCCCTTCATGCTTATCCTCAATCTTGGTGTGGTGAGGCATCTTAAAGAGTACTTCAAATGGAAATAGAAAAGATTTAGGTCTTACCACTTGAAATGCTGAAAAACTGGATCTGGTCCCAGATTAGGGTTTGTCGGAAAAACCCTAAAAATTCAAAATGTGAATTTCAACTTTTTGAAAGGATAGAAAGATGTGCCTTGATGAGCTGACCAGCCTAATGCATTCAGAATTTGACATCAGCAAAGATTTACCGTTCAGATTTGCCTTTTTGTCCTCCCAGGTTCACTAGGGAGAGCCCTGAATTAGGGTTTGAGTTTCCCGGAGATCTACCTAGCCACAAATCTCGATCCAAGCTCTAAACTTTGATTTTTGCAAGGAGCTTCCAGCTATGTCTTCAGATTCCAGAAATTCCTATTTTTGTGGAAACCCTAATTTTTAGGGCCAAATATGAAAATGCTCAGAATTGAATTCTGATTGGACAAATGGATTCACCTTGATGAGTAGAGTCAATCTACTATACTGCTTTTCCAAAATCTGTGGAGACAAACCCAATAATCAAGAAAACTCAAGTTTTCGTCACTGCAAAATGTCTTCTTCTCAAGTTAGCTCTGATATCATGTTAAATTTTGAGCATTAATTCAAAATACTATAGGATATTCACTGACAGAATAACATATACAGTATATCAATGCATAGCAATCACAATAAGCATGATAAGCATCACAAGAATCAAAAGCATGAGAGACAAGAGACATAGAGCTTCCGTGGGGAAAACCCTAAGGTGAAAACCCCCACAACTTCCTCAGAGATAGAGAGAGCAATGGCTCAACCAAAGTACAACCAAAATACACTGAGATAGTCTCCTAGTAGCAGATGATCCTCCTCCTCACTAGTGCACCACTTTCTGAGTGAGAGAAGTGTGACTTTCCGAATGATGAAAATAGAGATCTCCCGATCTTTATTTATACTAACCTGTTTTCCCAGTTACACTATGGGGCCGACTTGTCTATCTAGATACATCCACAATATAATATATATTTCAGGGCCGACCCCACACATGGTGGTATAATAACCCATCGGCAAGTACACACACTTGCGACACTTCCTTATAGAGGAATAACACATCTCTAATAAGGGTACAATAAATATATATGAAATACATAGATGAAATACATTCCGAAGTTACATATACATCAACATAACCTTACTACCTAACCTTCCTCCAAACCAATGGGAAAATAGGTTCAACTTTATATGTACACCTCATCATGAAACTGACTGCTTGAGTTAACAAGAAGTTCATACCTGAATGGGTGCATTCTAATCACACGTCTTTCCAATTTCATGGATTCTAGGCTTTGACATAAGAGGAGTGAATTTCTTTCAGTTTTCTTCTAGTCATGGGATTATGAATGAATGGATTCTCTTTAATCCTATTCATTTTCTTGATTATCTCGTATGTTGATAAAACCTTGTTCTTCTTATTGTACATTAATTCTCTTATAAAACTTCTAATTTTCTTACATGGGGACTAACATGCTCAAACTTTCTAGTTAATAATACATGGGATGTTAAATTTTATATCCCTTTTCACTCATGTGTATTGATGAATTTATCCCCTCACATTGTGATGATTGGATACTTCAATGTGAACCATGTAATATTTACAATTTATGTTGGAAATATTTTGGTTATTGACTCAACAATCAGTCATCAACACTTTAACTTTTCATATTGTGGCTATCCTTTTCATCCATTGGAACCTTGTTGCTAAGAACGACATTGTTCCAACACTTTGAAATTTTACAATTGTGGCATACTCTATCAAACATTTTCCAAAATTGGTTGATTCCATTGCACCCATTACAAATTCTTGGGAAAGATAAAAGGCACAATATTGAGATCATAAATATAGGGTAATGACTTGGAATGCTTAAGAAAATAGGCCTTCGTACTCACACCTTTCAAGTTAGCTAAGGATCCTGAATCCATTAAACCCTACCAATAGATTTGGAAAATTCAGTGAGAGTGTGAAACAAAAGGGGAGGTCCCCTAATCCTTTGACTGATCTTGGAGGTGAGATGGAAGGGTATACTCTATTATGATCCTTCATGAATGCAATTGTATAACAAGAACTAGTTCATACATTTCTAGTCATGTTCATTTTCTTACCAAGCCTCAGGTATAGTATCAAATCAAAAAATTAATTTAAGAAAATTTATTGTTCAGGTTATTTCAACATGCTCCTGTAGATGTCTTATTTGTAAAATTCAAGATACCAAGATCAATCAATAATCTAGGTTTAAAACGAACAAAGTAACATATCGTCTGCAATTTCCAAAATTTCAAAGGGACAAAATGACAGTATGGGGAGTAGCTAAGCTAGATAAAAAAAATAAAAAAAATTGAAATGACTATCTAGTGGATTTATTCAAAAGATAAACTTAATTAGCCAAGATCTTATTCTGAAAGTAAGAAGAAAATAAAACCTATACTGTGCCTAAACTAACCTACATTGCTTCAACCAAGCTATGTGAAATCATAGAGCTAGTGTAGCCATCGAAGAACTTCCAGTGTCATAGAAATATCACAGTCATGCATAAGTTTATAGGATCTGTGGATTGTGTAGTACATGGTTGGAAAAATTATACCTATCTAAAATCTACTTATACTCAAAATCATCAAGTATGTGCTGTGCCATGGGAACTTTTGATAGGAAGATAATTACAACCAAGTCTCAATAATGTCAATAAAACTAGAAAGCAAAGTATGTTATTCTTGTGAAAATTTTGGAGATGAACAATGTACCTCATTATGATAAGATGAAAATCCAGAATTAGTCGTCATGGAAAATATCTCCTCATTTCATTTAGAATGTGAAGAGATGATATGAGGACCTAACATAACCATCATTAGATGATGAAGTTCCTCATCATAATAACTAGAGAAAATAAATACACAATCCACACAAGTAACACAAGTTATACCCTGGGAAAACCCATTATGGGGAACAAGCCAACCAAGAATGAGAAATATGCCTTCATCCTTTTATATAAAATATCAATACAAAGGAAATGATACTCTCTATGGAGTTACCTATGACTCTACGGTCAAAATGACTATCGCAAGATCTCCTACCTCCTCTGTTATGCTCTATAATCCACTCCCATGATGTTTCTAAACTATGGAACAATACATTAAAATCAACAGAATGGAACCCCTTCTTCTCCTAATGGCCAAGTATTTAACATAGCTCGATAGCATCTAGGGTTAATTTTAGGGTTTTTGCATGCCTTGATTCTTGATTAGGGTTAGGGTTTTGGACCTTCTGGAATTTTCTTGAAAGTACACACATGAATAGCTCTGCATGTGTGAAAAATGAGAGTTGCCTCTGGAATCCAATTGGTACCATCGTGGTCAACTCGATCGGTCAACTAGCAGGAGGCATACATTTTTCATATAGACTCCATTTGAGGCTATTCTTGGACAATTGGAAAGGTCTTAGAGGGTAGAATCGTGTTTATGGGAATTGCAAAAGTGGTAAACTTTTGACCCCCCAAAAAATTGTTTATAACCTCGAATAGGCCCCAAAATATTCTAGACCCCAAATTTGCAAAACAAGACCTGTCCCTAAAATGGGCCCTACAAGCCAATTCATCCAAATTTTCACCCCCAAAATCACCAAAATAGATGAAAAATTATATATTGACCCATTCAAGCCATATACTTTTCTAGATGTCTTTAATTTTCATGAAACGATAAGTTATGGAAATTGGTAAAATTGAAAGTTAATGTGTGTATAGATAAGACATTCTAGGAGAATGTGTTTTTCATCGTCCACTTTCTTAGTATCACAAAGGATACATATATAAGAAAACATTTTTTTTTTAAATGTGCGTGGTTGTAAAAAGTAAAGGGGGAGTTAGGATGGCTCAGGGGATTGAGATTTTGTAATTATATGAGTGAAGCAAGGTCAAAATGCGATAATGTAAAGGGGGGGTTATGATATATTAGGGGGGTTGAGTGTTTGTAATAATATAAGAAAAGTGAGGTCATGCTACTATAGAAGGATAAGCACAAGACTTTAAAATATGGAGGGTTATGAAGAGGGATAGGGTGCCTATATAAAAAGATTGTATGTGAAGTACCGTCGAGAGAGAGAAATGAATTTTTGCAACTTGACTTTTGGGTTGTAGCATAATGGGGAAGAGGGATAGAAATATAGGTTGGTTTTTTGGTTTTGACATATTTATGGAAGTGATAGGAATTGCAATGGTATTGTATATGGAATTTCAGTGTTGTTGGTATGGGATGACTAGAAGTAAGTTAAAACAGTTAAGAGAACATTTATCACATTTGAATGTCATAGAAAGGCCTTATTGAAAAGGCGACTATATGACATTTATTGATGAGTAGGTGAGGGCATATTGTTGTACCCATCCCATCTAATAAGGAAAGTGATGAGGGTCACATGAAAGCTATAGACACTTGAAACAATTATAGGAATTGAGGTTATTTTTGCTTCCCTTGTTGAGGATTATGGTAGCTAGATTATCTTTGATTGAAAAGTTGTGAGTAAGAAAGAGATTTGAGGATGGTACTACAACATGTTCTTTGGACATTAAGAGTAGGGATGGATATGTTTCCATAGGTTTTAGAAAATGGACAATATTTCTTTGAGTAGTAGAATTAGTGGATGCATGTGCCTTAGAATACTCAAGGGTTTGCTAATTAGTGTATAATGTTTTAAAAATCTATAATCTATAGCATCATGATATTGGCCATCAAATAGGGCAAGAAGAGGGAGTGATGTTGCCAAGAATATTAGAAGTGTGTTATAGGGGTGTTATGTAAGGGGAAAAATTGTTTGTGGTAGGCAGGTTGTGAGCATTAGCGTTATGATTAGGGTTTGAGTTTAAAAAGGGAATGAAATAAGGACATTTTTATACTTTGTAATAGACAGGAATATAGAAATGCTTGGTTTAAGGTGGTGCTCTTAAACATTGCTACCTCATGATGAAAAATACAAAGGAATTCATAATTAAATTTTAGCACAAGGTCCTCTTTAGAATTCCTAATATGGAGTTGTATTCAAACTTTGTGAACACCTATATATACTACTAGATACTTTAAGTTGTCCCAACTATAAAAACCTAAACATTAAGTTTGATGAATAACTTGGAGGGTAAATACATATTTGAAACACTTAAAAAAATGAATCCCATGTGGTGATGCACCCCAATGCATCATTGGTGGAGTGATTTTGATTAAGTTCGATGAGAATTTTTATGTAGTGTTGGATTGCAACTAAGCTTGGGCAAGTCCTTCTATGTCTTTCCTTGAAAGAAACAAGCATTGATCTTTAGTCATATCTAGGCATGCTTGCAACTCAATTGTTAGGATCTGAATCCATGAATAAAAAAATATACATGCATTTTTCCATCATATTTAGGCAAGGGGATATTGGTATACAAATGAAAGGTGGAGACCCTAGTTGAATGATGTAGAGCTTCCCTAAGTGCACTGGAAATTTCATGAAATATAGTATTGAGGCTGGATTCTTCTTCATTGGAAGAGTTATCTTTTGGGGATGCGTTATCAAAGAGAAAATATTGTACAACAATATATTATTTTGGATATTTGAAGAATAAAACCTAAGATAACAAGTTAGCTAGGTTAAATTCCAAAGAGGCTAAGCTACTGAGAAAAATATCAATGGAGAGATATGGAATAGAAATGGACATAGATATGGCATAAGCGAGTCTGAGTGGAAGAGTGGCAATAACCAAAAACATTGGTAGATCGAGATTTGCATTGGGCCTAGAGAACCAAATTGATGAAGTTGTGTGTTTAATATGGGTTTCTGGTGTGCAACTCATGGCCAAGTGAACCAATAGGAGATAAGAGATTTTAGGGTGGTGGACAAAGGTCAAAGAACCTAAAGCCTAAAAATTTGTGGTTGGGAATGTAGTGAAGAGAGCCATAAATATTAAAGAAGATGTGTAGGTTGAGAGGTTGGCCTCTAGAAAACCCAATGTTAAGATGAATGGACCAAGTCTATATCGATTTTTTTGGTACTATATTGAACATAATAAATCTGAACTAGTAATGAAAATCCATAACTTTAAAAACATGAAAAACAAAAATATTAAAAACATTGAATAAATGGCTCACACTAATTCATTTGACCAAAGGTCTTCTTAAAATATTACAATGGGTCTACTATAAAAAAAAAATACTAAATAGAAAATTATAAATGAAGATACACATAGCTCCATAGTTTGAAGAAAGAGTAAATATTGCAATGCATTCATCTCAAGGGCTAAGCGTATGCATCAAACTAATAATTAATGCAGTGGGAAATAACAAAGTGTTCCCTTAAAAGGAGGGGGCGTTTCCAGTGATGCTTCCTTCGTGGTGGGCGGGTCCTCATGTTCCTTATTAGAGGTTTCCATGTTTTTTTACTATTACACAAGATTAACTCTCACATCGCAAATATAAAATATCCACATTAAAACATAATATCAAGTCTTGGTGTTCATTGTGTTAAAAAAAAATTATATCCTTAATCCATCATCAAAATGACATAAAGATGTGTCCAAGGATTGTTATATATAATGAAGGAGGGATGTCATAGATATGATAGAAAGAAATAAATAAAAATGACAATTCAAACAATTTGAATTCGAAGTGATGAACAAGTTTAGGCAAGCTCTGCAACCATGACAGCAACAAACCTAGTTTTTCGAGATTCTGAGGAAATCTAGCAGGTGCTCTGAGGTTATTTAAACTCTTTCCTCTATCATTATTTGCTCTGTCACTCTTATGGTTTGTTTTTCTAGGTTTTAATGATTTTAGTTTATCTCCCTCGACAAACTTAAAGTTGTAATGGACAGACCTCCTAATCCGCCATTATCATTATTCCCTACACTATCTAATGCATCGATGGCTGTAGTATCGAGAGGCCGATCTTCAGTTCCTTTGTCCCCACCTATAGGTGAAAGCTAAGCATTGAGCTACAGAGCATTAAATGCAGCATCTCAGCCCTTAGGGTCCATTGGATTCAGAGAATATCTAGATCCAACGGACCCTAAGCACTGAGCTGGCGCATTAAATGCTCTACAGCTCAATGCTTAGCTTTCGCCACCTATATTGAGGAAGGTGAAGTCACCCCTCTCTCTCCATTGGGACTCTTTTTCATTTACTGACAATACCTTGGAATTCGATCACCATAAAAATGGTTGTTAGGAGGACAAAACCCTTCAGTACCCTCAGGAAACACGGGGAAGCTCGGTGGTTGCTCAGATGCTACCGAAAACTCCAACAACTTTCTCTCAAATTTTCATCAACCCTCTTTGGGAGGATGGAAAAAACCATGTGTTAAGAAAACCAGCAATATATTTCTTGCTCTGGGTGAGGACGTTGAACTTTATGAATCTATACCTCTATCGGAACATGTCGTTGTGGGGAGGTTTGGAGACAGACGTATGAGTTGATCAAAATTTAGAACCTGGGTAAAAATGAACTTGGCCTCAAATTTGGGATATGAACCTATCTTGTATTCTCTCACCAGAGGATGGTTGGGGGTGATTCTAGACTAGGTTTTAGATACCAAAATGCTTCTCTTAGGCATTTGGGAGTGGGATTCTTCCATTCTTTACATTAATAGATCGGCCCCCTTTTTCGAATCCCGAGCAGAGAAGTTTTACAAACAATTCGTGTGGGTAAAATTTTGAGGTCTTCCTCCGGAGTTATGGACCTTTGAGATTTTCCATTGTTTGGGAAATAGTTTAGGTACTTTCCTGAAAGTAGCTATGGACTTTTTGGGTTTGGGCATTCTCTCTATAGCTAAATTTTTGGTTGAATTGGACATATGAGAAAGATTGTCAGAGGAAATTGATATCTCCCTGCAAGACATAATCTGGAACCAACGTATTGACTACATTGACATCCCATACAAATGTAATGGATGCCACAAATATGGACACCTCATTAAGGTGTGCCAAAAAGGTTTTAGAAAGAAAATATGGAAAAAGAAATCTTGGATGATGGAGAGTACACCCATTTCTACTATATAAGCATTGGTAGAGCATGGTCCACTTTTCGTGTCTTTGATTCCTCAGGAAGAAGATCAACAAGTTGGAGTTATGGGCCATTTTGATACCTTTCCTGATAAGTTTATTTCACCTCCATCTCTTTTTTATATTGAAACCCTGTTGGATTCTCCACTCCAGCTTTAGTGTCTTCCACCTTCTACTCTTTTCAGCCATGGATTGACCTTTTTGGGCCCCTTATTATTATTTCCCCCCCTCGGTCCTCACTTCTTCAGAGAATCATTCTGCCCTTTTCATTCCCAAGTATGACTTGGTAACTTGGGATCCCTTTTTTAAGAAGGATTCCCTTCCCTTCTCCTTGGGATGGTCTTTTATGGATTCGGCCCCTTCGTTCCCTTCAATTTCTTCTCCTTTGTAGGTTATGGAGTCCCTCACTAGAGAGTCCTGTCTTCCTTCTCCAATTTCACCAAGTTTTACAGGGCCCCCTTCTCCCCTGCTTAATACATCTTCATATTTTTTTAGGCATGTACTAATACTAGCTCTTTAGTTCCATTATCAGTGCCCCTTGGGAGACTATCCTCTCTGATATGATCTACCCCTAATATAGAGGTCTCTAATGGCTACAATTTGAGATCTAATTCGAGTAAGTTCAAGCCATCTAGTTGAGGACTGGGCATTATTTGGGGTTTAGTAATTCTATTCCCAGGATTAGGGGAAGGAGTCCATTATGGACTCAGCCAGGGCCCAAGCAGTTATTGATATTAGTGCAGGAAGACAAAGAAGACTTAAAGGGTTGGTTAGAGTAAGCAAACATGGGACGTTGTTTCCATAATGTTAGTTTTCTCCCTTAATGTTTGAGGGTTGGGGATGCTCTCCAAAAAACTATCTCTAAGGAGGTTGGTGGATGTTTATTATCCATAGGTTCTCATTTTACAAGAAATATTAGCTACAGGTGAACAGATTTTGGATGACCTTAAAAGACTTCTACTAGGATGGTATTTTATTTGCTCAAATGCCTCTGGTCAATTGAGGCCTACGTGGTGCAACATGCAATCAGGGGAGGCTTACATTGCTAAAAGTCTTTATCGATTCATTATTAATGAGGGAACTCTCCATTCTACTACTTCTATTTGTAAATGGTTCAGTGTAGGGGGTGACTCCGACCACCACCCCATTTTCTTAGAAATGAATCAAATCAACAGGAAGCAATAGAGTCCATTTAAGTTCAATGTGCGGTGGTTGAAGGATGTGGAGTTTAGAGCAATGGTTAACAAAAAATGGACTCCCTTCGATAGGAACAATGCGGCTTCTGCCACTTTCCAGTTCAATAATAATTTTAAAAGGATTAAGGAATTGGAAATCCCTTGGATCGCTAGGAAAATACTTTCCCTTTCCTCAGAGCTCAGGGCCATCGAAGCTTCGATGGAAGGATTTCATAGTAACCACCCTGCAGGATTCATTTCTGAAGAACAAAAGTAGGAAATTGTCATCATGGAAAGACACAAGAAGGAAATCCTCCTGGATGAAGAGTCCACAACTCGCCTACAAATCCGAGCCATATGGATTTAGTTGGGAGACATGACACCAAGTATTTCCATAATCATATCAAGCATAGGAATAATTTTAACACCATATGAGACTTACAAGACGATAGAGGCATTGAATGCTCAGGTTTTCAAGAGCCGGCAGAATTGGGGACTAAGCACTTCAAAGCGGTCTATTCTCAAAATTGGGAGTTGTCATTATGACATATGATGAGTCTAGTTGCATCTTACCCCAATATGGTGATGAAGGATGACTCCCATAATCTCCAACTTCTTGTGGCTAGGGAGGAGCTTAAAGAATCCATCCATACTATGCAACATGACAAAAGCTCAAGCCTGGATGGTTGGGAAATAAAGTTTTATGAGGCCTTTTATGGAATTGCTTGAGGAGGGTATTTTGGATGCTATATAGGAGTCGAGACAGAAGAGTAGAATTTTAGTGGCTTTCAACTCGACTTTTATTTCCTTAATTCCTAAAAAGGACAAAGGATATACCTTTGATGATTATCGACCTATATCCCTTTGTAAGAACATTTACAAAATCACAACTAAGGTGATCGCAAATAGGATCAAAGGCATCCTATCCAAAGGGATTTCACAAGAACAACATGCTTTTCTCAAGGGTAGATTGATACATGACGTAGTTGGGATGGCTTAGGAAGTGCTTCACTCTTCAAAACTTAAAAAATTGCCTACAGTTATCCTAAATATTGATCTTTGGCATGCTTATGATCAAGTTAATTGGACATATCTGTGATTGGTCCTTCTACAAATTCGGTTTCCACTACCTATTGTCAACTAGATTATGTCAAGTGTATAGACAATATCATTTGTTATCCTTATTACTGCCTTGTCTTTGGTGTTTTTTAAACTCGAGAGAGGTCTACGACAAGGCTGTCCCTTAGCACCATTATTATTTCTTCTTATTGTGGAAGGCTTGAGCCAAGCTATTATTCATGCTAAGGCATATGGATCATTAAGATCGAACCAAATTTCCAAGTTTCTCATCTACTATTTGTAGATGATATCATGATCTTCACTGAAGGTACAAGAAGGTACATCTGTAAAATCAAAAGAATTCTAGATAGTTTCGCGGAGGCAACATGTATGACTATCAACATCCAAAAGTCTACTATATCTACAATGAATTTAGATGATGAGCTAACATATTGGATTACTCTACAAATCCTGTATAAGGTGGTGAATGCAGAACAAGGCTTACAATATCTGGGGTATGTCTTAAATCCCAATGATTATGGTGTTAAGGACTGGTCATGGATAGTCTATAGAATAGAAAGAAAGATTTATCTTTGGTGTAACATTTGGTTAACATAAGGAGGCTGACTCATCCTCATTAAATCCATCCTAGAGGCATTACCAATATATTGGATGACAATAGCCCACATACCGGTTGGTATCCTTAATACTATCTGGAAAATATGTTGCAACTTCCTCTGGAAGGGTAAAAAATCCACTCATCAATTCCATTGGATAGCTTGGGATTGGATCACCTTCCCGAAAATTTGGGGCGGATGGGGTATAAAACACTCAGCATGCTTTGCTACTGTACTGGAAGCAAAAAGCATTCGACGCATTCTAAAGTTCTACAATATTTTGACTCAAGTGATATATTTCAAGTACATCTATCCACTCTCCATAGGAGATTGGTTTAGGAGCATAGTCGAATGTTACCATAATATTTCTACAATGTGGAAAGCAAATCTAGACGCCTTCGATTTGGTGGCTGATGGTTTGCAGTGGAATATTGGGGATGGTGGTAAGGTTAAATTAGCCGAGAGATATTGGATGTAGAAAGTGACTTCATAGAATTCACGACGGAGAGAAATTGATAATGGCTAGTAGCTCTGATGGAAAGATAATTAGAAATAAGCCAATGGTAGCAAGGAATACTCTCCTCATAAAACTGTGGCCACAGACTGGCCAACCTTAACTCATTTAAGCAGGACAGACTTCAATGTTGATTGAAGGTATATCGAAAAGGAAGACGAGCCAAAATGCCCGGCCGTTTTTTGACAATTCAATGAACAGGTTCAGGATTATTTGACTTTTAAATTCAGTATTGACAATGTCAAGAAAGTTCTTTTAAATTCAATATTAACATTATCAAGCTCAAATACTAGGATTACAATTTACCACATTGGATTATTTGACTTTGAGTTTTAAATTCAGTATTGACAATATCAAGAAAATTCTCAAAGAGAGGGAGAATATGATTACCACATTGAAATTCATTATTGGCAATGTCAAGAAAGTTCTCCAAGAAGATAGTATGATTAGCACCTTGATCTCAAAGAGAGGGCGAATATGATTACCACATTGAAATTCATTATTGGCAATGTCAAGAAAGTTCTCGAAGAAGATAGTATGATTAGCACCTTGGATTTTTTCACTGTGAAATTCAATATTGACAATATTCTGAAAGTTTTCAAAGAAAGTATGATTTCCACTTTTATCACTTTGAATTATTTCACAGGAATAATTTGTGACATGATTTCCATATTTACAATATCTTCATCTTAGGTCTCATCATTAGGAGGGATATTACACATTCTACACTTCATTCTACTCTCCATAGAAGAGAGATGTGTAACTCTTTCTGTGTTAGTCTTATAGCCGAGACTTGTCTTTTATAAAAAATAATAATATTATAAAAAATAATACTTGTCTTTTATTAAAAATAATAATATTATAAAAAATAACATGTCCACTCAAATTATATTTAAAATATTTAGAACGGCATATATATAAAACTACACAAATTTGATAGATTAAAACCATAAACATTGCATTACACACTTCCTCAACATTTTCAGTCTAAAAAGGGGTTTGCACCTCTGAGAGCTTTAATCCCTCTTGGTGCTTGGTAGATCCCCTTTTAAGATGGATCTATGCTGGTAAAATAAACCACATTATGCCTACAGGGTGTGAATGGGTGTATTGTTAAGGCACTCCTTGTGTTAGGGCACTGTTCGAAACTCCGTGGGTACTAACTTTAAAAAATAAAAAAAAATAAACCACCTTATGCATAAGTTTGAAAGGCCTTCATACATGAGAGTTTATAGTATTGAAATTGTACCAGCTCTAGACAAACCCCTAGAACCCCAACCAGAAAATTACCATACGAAAGGTTGCTAAAACCCTCTATTCCCCAAAAATGCCCTATAAGTCGTCAAAACAAAGTAAGACTCCCCCATAACAACATATCAGCTCCAAGAAAAAGCCAACCTTCGGAGCCCTTCCCCTCATCCTCCAGACACATCCGTCGATAGGAAACACCTTCCCTGCCACTACATCACTAAGACGAGCAATCACCAGACCACAAAAACACCGTCGGTGCCACATCACCACAGGACTCCATCTTCACCACTGGTGCTACACCAGAGCAGAAGAAACTTACCGTAACCCACCTTTGGATGACTAAGGAAGTTGCCTCCACCAAACACTACAAAGAGGGAAATGCCATCATTGCAAAGATTGGGAAGAAGAACGCCACTACCACTAGAACACACTGCCATAGTAAGAAGCCTAAACTGTATAAGGAATGCCTGAAGCACCCAAAACCATAGGGACGAACGTAGAGAAGTGGAATGGGTTAGATGGATGGGTGAGGTGGCTAGGATAGGAACCCTAGCCACTAAGAGGTTTCAAATTTGACTATGAGAACAGTGGGTAAAGCATAGCAGAGCCAAATTCAACTATTTTAGATACAACCATCAAATTATCACTTCATATTTTTTCACTTTTAAATTCAATATTGACAATAAGAAGAAACTTCTCAAAGAAAGTATCATTACCACATTGAATTGTTTCACTTGATTGACTTTCAACATGATTTCACCATCATCATGACTCTCACTATCATCACTATAACTTCAATTATTTCTCACTATCATCACTATAACTTCAATTAACCTCTTCAATGCAAGGAATATGTTCATTAATATTTTTTTGATCTCCAATCTCGTTATTAACAAGAATATCATTCTTGCTATGCATTTTCAACATTGCCGCATGAAACCTAGTTAGAAAATTATCACTATCCTCATCACTCTCACTAGAATTTCTATTTAACTCTTCAATGTAAACAATATTACTCAAATCAAGATCCGTATCATCATTATCATTAGTGGTGCCATTAAACTCTCTAATTTCCATTAAACTCTTGAATGCAAAGAATATTATTCAAATGAATATATTTGTCATCATTATCAATAGTGGTTCCATTAAACTCTATATGCATCATCATTAACACCATCATTATCATAACCTTTTAATTCCTCATGTTATCATCATTAACATCTTAATTACTTCCATTAAAATATTAGTGCTACCACTAAGATCTTCACTAATGGTATCATTGAAATCTTCACTAATATGAAGTTTTTTTTTCAATAGTAGAAAAACCACATATATGATATTCTATCAATTTAGAATCAAGATATATATACACAATATCTAATCACAACATTGATTAGTTCGACCCATATAGAGATCCTCAGAAAAAAAAGCCCCTAAATGTACATCACATTTCTCACAATCTATGTCCCAAGAGAAATACCACAAGGCATGAATGCCACCCAGAAATGAATACCACAGAGACATACCAAAGGAAAGGACAAGAATAGCTTAGGCCTATCACAAAAAAATAAGTATCTCGATAGAGGAAGTGTAAAAACATAGTCTCGCCCTGGAAACAACAACACTGCTGAACATCAGATTACTCATAGTCCAAGAGTAATCC
This sequence comes from Larix kaempferi, assembly GCA_027924585.1. Classification (NCBI taxonomy): domain Eukaryota; kingdom Viridiplantae; phylum Streptophyta; class Pinopsida; order Pinales; family Pinaceae; genus Larix; species Larix kaempferi. The sequence goes on from BSBM01000089.1 coordinate 30,304,310, forward strand.
CACTAGGCATGAATGTCACCAAGAAAAGAAAACAACATGGAAATACCAAAAAGAGGACATCTATAGCCTAGGACGATCACCAAAAATGAGTAAGCCCAATAGTACCCCTGAAAGTCATAATATTGATAGTCTGACATTGAAACAACACAATGCACTACACAATATATCCAGAATAAAGAACTGTAAGGATCATTTTCATATTATCAACCTGAGAAAATGAAATATGCCTCAAACCAAACCCATCAAATCTAATAATCTTGGAAGGTTCCTCTAAGAATTTGATATTGAGCTGAAAACTCTTCAAAGAAAAATTGCCCTCCTTTGAGCCCTTGGGACTCCTTGGACATAACATCTTCCTCTCGATTAAATTCCCTATAAATATGTCGATAAGAGAGTTCCTCGAATATCCCTTGAAGAAGCTTTACTCTGCCCATCCATCCTGCAAGATTAAGTATTGAGAGTGAAGCATTCCTAGAAATCCAATCGATGATAACCCTGGAGTCACTCGCCACCTGAAGCCTAATCACAATGTTCTTAAGGGACGCAAATTTAAAAAGATCCAAGAGATGCAGGAGCTCTTCCTTGATGTTGGTTCCACCCTCCCCTCCCATCTTAATCATGTAGTGATGATTCCTACTCATCTTCAGAAAGACTCCAATACCAAAAATTCCCTTAGGGCCCTAACATGCCCCATCAAAAAACCCAATAGGAATGTCATCCGTGAATAGTAGATCAATTAATATTCAGGTTGGGGCATTGTGGGAAAATTTGCACAAGGGGAGTGCAACACTTCCCACTTTGGTTGAATCCTATGAGGTTGTCAAAAAGGATCAGTATTATAGTACAAAAAGCAAATGTGATTGACTCCAAATTGATCCTCCAACCCCTTATTAGTGAACCAAAACATTGAATAAAAACAAAAACTTGAAATAAAAAAAAGAGGGGTGAGACGATACAAACCACAACAAAGAGAAAATGAAAGAACCAATTTAGATTGCTCAATGGTCAAGCTTGTTACTAGAAGTGTCACCTAGGAGGTGTGGGATTCAAAAGTATTGGTGTGAAGATTAACTTGTTGTGTTGTAGCATAATGGGGAAGAGGGATTGCAGCATAGGTTAGTTTATAGGTTTCAACATATTTAAGGAGGTGATAGGAATTTCAATGGGCATTGTATAGGGAATTTTGGTGTTGTTGATATGGGATGACTAGAAGTAAGTTAAAAAAATTAAGTGGATAGACATCACATTTGAATGTGTCATGAAAAGGCCCTATGAAAAAGGTGACTATATGACATTTATTGATGAGTAGGTGATGATCGTTTTGTTGTACCCATCCCATATGATAAGGAGAGTGATGAGGGGCACATGAAAGCTACAAAAGCATGAAAAAATTGTGGGAATTGAGGTTCTTTTGGATTCCTTTGTCGAGGATTATGGTTGCTAGTTGATATTTGATTGAACAATTGTGAGAAAGAAGGAGATCAAATGATTGTACTACAACATGTTCTTTGGCCATTAAGAGTAAGAATGAATATGCTTCCATAGGGTTTGGAAGATGAATGATCTTGGATTGAGGAGTAGGATTAGGGGATGGAGGTTCCTTGGAATACTCAAGGGATTTCTCCTTAGTGTATAGTGTTTTAGATATGGCCTAATCTTGTAAAAATCTATTGTGTGCAACATCATGATAAAATATTTTATGATAGTGAGACCATGATGAAGGACAAGAAGAGGGAGTGATGGTACCAATAATATTAGAAGGGTTTTCTAGGGGTGTTATGCAAGAGGCACAAGGATTTTTGGTAAGTAGGTTGTGAGCACTAGGGTTAGGTATAGGGTTTGCATTAAGAAAGGGGATGAAACAAGGGAATTTTTGTTCTTTTCATTAGAAAATCATAGAAAAATGCTTAGTTTATGCTGGTTCTATCAAACAATGCAACTTCATGATGAAAATATAGAGGAAACCATAATTGAATTTAACCGCAAGTAGATCTTTAGAATCCCTAATATGGAGTTGATGTCAAATCTTGGTAAACACCTATATATACTATTGGATACCTTGACCTTGAAATTTTCCCAGCAATAACCACATGGACATTAGTTTGATGAATAACTTGGAGGGTAAATACATCTCCTAAAAGCTTGGCAGAAGGAATCACATGGGGTGATACATCCCCATATGTCATTGGTGAAGTGGTCCTTGTAATACCCCAATTTTGGACATGTAAATCCCTTATTATATTGATAAGTATTATTTCATTTTATTTTGATGACTATGTGGACAACACATTAAAAGAGATGGGGTTCATAGTTCCTATGGGTCTGGAGGATAAACATAAATAAAATAAATAATAAGAAAGTATTGAGGCACTTGTAAAAACCCCAAAGAAGAGTTTTTGAATAAAATAATTAAAGAAACTAAAAACAAGACAGAAAGAGGGGGGGGGTTACTCCTATACATAACTGTATAACATCATGAACAAGGGAGGGGAGGAGAGGAGATAAAAGAGAGAACAAAAGAAAAGAAAGAGCTAAAAGAAAAAGGAAAGAACTGAAATAAAATAAAGAATTGAAATAAAGAAAGTAAAGAAGAGCAAGAAAGGTTAAGTCTGGCGCACAGACTTGGACCAGAATTGGAACAAATGCAACTGGGTATGGAATAGAACACGAGAAGTGTCTTGGTAGGAGCACTACCAATTTCCTTGCAGGAGCACTGCAAAACCCTGATAGGCTGTGAGAGGTTGATTCCTGGATTCAGAGGATTAAAAGTCCCTAGAGCACTCAGAGGAACTCAGGAGCACTGAGTGAGTGTTGGGGTTTCCTTCTACAATCCAATTTAATGATTAAATGGGAACTAATGGCATAAAAGTTTAAAAAGGATACTCCATACCTTGTGGAACTGTGTACCCAACTTGGGGGTGACTGTGAGAGAAAGAAGAGACTTGTTGGTCTATGGCTGGGTGGTTTGTGCTTGTCCCATTGATCATCAGATACATCAGATAAGTATTGTTTCAGTTATGTTTGACTGATTATTATCATCATCAATTACTGTGTATTGATTATTTACCTATTGTTGAGCATTGATTATGAAGTAACTGTAATGATTGTTTTATTGAATAAAATCATTATTGTGTTGGGTCAATATCCCTGTGGGGTGATTATGGACTTGTTTACTACATGCATTATGAAACTGAATGTGCATCTGATATGAACATGCATGTTAAGTAATTTCATTGTGAAAGGAGTAATTACACATGTTATATACATATACACAAACCGATAGCATGCATTTAGTTATAGACCTATATAGGTATAGGTGTGTATTCCTATGTCAAATGATATTGAAGAAATAATAATTTCTACTGCATGCATGTGAATCCATTAACATGCAAGAAAAATACACACACACGTTTATTAAACCCCATTTCTAGAGGCCGATCCACTTACCAACCCATTATTGTACAACATAATTGAAACATAGATTTAAGAACATTTATATACTATTAAAAATCGAAATGTTAGATCATCTAAGAATTTTGTGTATCTCTGCATGTATTGTTTTGGGCTCATACACCTTTACTGCGCATATGATATGCATACATAAGCTCATATCCTTGTATTGATTTCATAGTCTAGTATTAAACAAATGCAATGTATGGTTTTTTTCCTTGTACCATACAATCCCTTGTTATGATAGGGTAACACATAAATTAAATAGAGCGTTTTCATTTACAAATCAAATCGAATTACCTAACTTTAAAATCATTAAATAGAGTCGATGCCCTATCCATGGATCGAGCCTTGGTTTACGGTCACTACGACCAGGGCCATAGGCATGCATAACATTTACGGGGCCGATGTAAAGCAATCAAGCACATGAAAGCTTTTCGATTTATTTATAAACTAATGAGAAACGTATTAAGGCCATATGGAATCCATATGGGCTACCAATTCAAAACCAAAACATTTATTTGTAGGAACCGTGGAAATCGGGCCTCATCCATTGAACACAGAGGGGATTAAACCCTTGAAAGATAAGCACAATTGAAATAGTAGCATTAAGATCCAAACGGATTCGCTATGTTAAGCAAACGTCGATGGAGTCCCCTAGGGATGAAAGCCCTGCTTGGTAAACAAAACATTACACAATATGCATGTAACTCCGTTATCCATGGAGGAATCTTTTGCCCATTAAAATCCACGTTTATCTTTCAATAACAAAGCCTAGCAGGACCTTTGGAGCGCAAGGGCCTAACACTAGTTTAATTTAATAACACAAACATGCAAGGGTTTACAAGGCTCCCCGAGCCAAAGAACTTTCAGAGTCATGCTACTTAACTCCCGCATTTCGAGCTGTGTGGTCTACCTTTGTTACTGGTATAGGAAGGGAGGCTTATCCTCATCGCTCCCTTATCAACCCTTGGACTTCATGGAAACCTTGGGAATTGAGGGACCGTGAACTGCAGCACAAACACGAACACGACATCAATACATTTTATAAAGGAGTGAAGCTAATGTGATTTTATTACTGTGGTAAAGATTTTGTGGTCACTTCTTACCTTTCCTATAATAGCCATGGTTTCCACAATGGTCGGATGGTGCCTCACCCAACATGGGACCATTATCACTTTGCCGAGAGCTTGGCCTTTGGGCCTACTTCACAACACCTTATGTAGAGGGTTAGCCTGGAGGAGGCTAAAACCTTGCGTAGCACCTCCAGGATGAACAGAAAAAACCCAAAACCCTTCCAATGTTCACAACTGGATCATAAGACTGTGGGCATAGATAAAACCTCGTTCTCTTACCAAAGAGAGAGTATGCACATTAAAGCTCCATCTACCATCCCGTATGGTTTGAGTGGCTAGCAGATGGCTCAGTTGGTAGCTACATTAATTTCACCACCACGTTGGATGCCCCAACATTGTTTGCTTGGTTGGTTGGTTAATTCGTAGTATGGGTATAATTTCCCCCAAGAGCATAGTTGCTAGGAGCACCTCCCATATAGTTATTTGCGTTAGCACTAGGCTAAGTAAGCTCCTTCACAATTCTTTAATAATGGTAACCGCAACATTTAAACAATACATTGGGCAATCATTAATACATGCAAATATTACATGGGATTCTTTATGGAACAAACATTTCATAAGTTAAAAATGTTACACATGGTTGTTGGAATATTCTCACCATCATTTTTGTATTTTGCATGCCTGCAAGCAAATCTGCATGCATCCAGTCATCAGTATGGTAGTCTCCCAGCACCTAGTCCTTATTTTGCAGCACCCAAGAGCCTGTTTCTACTCATTTTTAGCCCTCCTAGGAACTGATGCACCCTTCTTTTCATCACTTGAGAACAAGTGGGCCTTCTTCCGCCTATTTAGGAGTTACTTTAGTTAGTTCCATGATTAGTGGATCTATTCCTTTTTTGGGGGATTGATTGCTAGTATAACTGACTCAACCACTTAGATAGACCTCCAGAGAGACTAGCTCATCTTTTCTAACTACTGATATCTCCTCATGCACCCACATTGGAGTGTCCTTCCCTACATCAGTGCCCATGCACTCAGTTAGACTCATTTGACTGACTATTTGACTTTTGTGACTACTACCACTAGTTTGGATGATGTCTCCAATGTTATCTAAGCCACACTTTGAGGAGAATTCGAATGACCTTAGTGGCATTCGAATCCTTTTGATTGTATTCAGTTATTATTCATTTTATAGAGTGCCAGCTCACAGTTGACGTATGGTACAACAATTTTTGTCACTTCTTGTGTATGAGTGATTATTGAAACTCCATTTCTTCTTCTTCTTTCTACACTTCATCAATGAATTCTAGTGAGGTCCGCTACTGCTGAGTGATCCTAATCCTAAAATATCACATGGTATCAGAGCTGACAATAGCTATTCGAATTGGCAAGCATCCAGAAAAGAAGTGTCAGAAGGCGAAGACAAGGAGAGCCTCTCATCCTCTAGATCTGATTCATAATGATGTTGCAGGGCCATTTCTAGATCTATATTTGAACAAGGCAAGGTATATTCTAACTTTACTGATGATTATTCAAGATTTACATGGGTATACTTTCTCGGATTAAAGTCAGAAGTATTTGGATTCTTTAAGTTTTTCAAGTCTTCTGCAGAAAAGTTTTCAGATAGAAATATCAAGGCCATTCTCATTGATAATGGAGGTGAGTACATCAAGGGTGACTTTCAAACCTTTTGTATTAAAGAAGGCATTGAGATGCAACATATTGTTCCCTATACACCACAACAGAATGGTGTTGCCAAAAGGAAGAACAAAACATTGAAAGAAATGGCCACCTGCATGCTAAATTCAAAAGGGTTGCACCCTAGTCTTTGGGCATAAGCCATCAACTGTGCCACCTATCTTCAGAACAAAGTTCCTCACAAAGGACTCAAAGAAATGAATCCTTTCGAAGCATGGATGGGATACAAACCTAATGTGTCTCATCTTAGAGCGTTTGGATCCGGAGCATGGGAAAGGATTCCAAATGAGAAAAGGAGAGCCCTAGATCCACAAAGTAGAGAGTGTATTATGGTGGGTTATGCATTGAAAGCATTTAAGGCCTACAAGCTTCTTGATCCTTCTACTATGACCACATTCCTTGATTGGATTTTACAGTTTGAGGAATGGCCTCTTCATGATGTTCATCCAGTTGAGCAAGAGAGCTTGTCTACCACACCTCCACTGCTTTGTGAGCTCCAAGAGAGTGAATCATCATCACATGACAGTTCAGATTCAGAGTATGGGAGTGAAGATGATGAAGAGTGAATGCTAGATCCAGATCCACAAGAACCTGAAGATCTAGCAACTATTAGTGAAGATGAGCGAATGGAAGATCCAGATCCACAAGAACCTGATAATCTTGCACTTGATGATCCTCCTCTTCCTAGATGGGCAACCACTACTCTTAGATCTACTGGAGATCTTTTTGGAGATCCACTTGATCCGAGGAGGACCATATCTGATTTTCAAAATGGAAGGTTTCATCCTTCTCACATTACTGATCCATTTACTGCTGACAGATCCTTGTTCAGTGGAGAAGTTCACTTACCATTTGGGGTGAGTGATGTACATGATTGATCATCTTATCACAGTCTATCTTGAGGGGGGTATTTTTTCCCACTAGGTTTTCCCTCTTTCCTCACTTTATTTATTTAGATTGTTGTATGGGGTGACCTTTGGTCTCAGTTACCAAGGCCCTACCATTTCAGTTGTTCCTTATAGTATAGCTTGCGGGGGGTGTTGGAATATTCTCACCATCATTTTTGCATTTTGCATGCCTGCATGCATCCAGTCATCAGTATGGAAGTGTCACAGCACCTAATCCTTATTTTGCATCCCCCAGGATCTTGTTTCTGCTCAGTTTTAGCCCTCCTAGCCACTGATGCGTCGTTGTTTTCATTACTCGAGAACAAGTGCACCTTCTTCCACCTATTTAGGAGTTGCTTTAGTTAGTTACATAATTAGTGGATATGTTCCTTGTTTTGGGGATTCATTGCTATTTTAACTAACTAAACCACTTAGATAGATGTCCAGAGAGACTAGATCAGCTATTATGACTACTCAAAGCTCCTCATGCGCCCACATTGGAGTCTCCTTCCTTACATCAGTGCCCATGCACTTAGTTAGACCCATTTCACTGAATATTTGACTTTTGTGACTACTGCCACTGGCTTGGATGATGTCTCCAATGCTATCCAAGCCACACTTTGAGGTGAATTCGAATGACCTTAGTGGCATTCGAATCCTTTTGATTGTATTCATTTATTACTCATTTTATAGAGTGCCATCTCACAACTGATATATGATACAACATTTTTTGTCATTTCTTGTGTATGAGTGATTATTGAATCTCCATTTCTTCTTCTTCTTATTGTACTTCATGAGTGAATTCTAGTGAGGTCTTCTACTATTGAGTGATCCTAATCCGAAAATATAACATGGTATCAAAGTTTGAAGCAGGTATTCGAGTTGCAGCAGCAGCAGTTGCAACAATTCCTTGAGCTACTGTCTTTCATTGAGCAACATAAGCCTATGGGTTTCCACAACAAATCCCAATGCTATTTCCTTGAATTCACTGGAGAAATCCCGTGAGGTCTAGCCAGGTGTGAAGGACCCAGTCACATGTGCTCAGTGTCCTAAGGAATTTTTCAATTTGAATTACAACAGATCTTCTTTTCATAATTCTCATTTGTTTTGCAGGAATCTCCTCTTTTCAGCTTTGAATTCTTCAGTATCATGGATCTCAAGTTGAAATCATTCAACTACTTCGAATAGAAGGAAAAGATGGACATCTTCTTGAAGTCAAAGATCCTTTTCATAGTAGTGAATGGCTCTGTAGTAGAGAAATCCAAGTACTTAGACAAGCTTGCTGAAGTAATAGGACTCCTACTACTTAGCATTTATGAAGATTTGCACTTTCATGTTATCGATTTGAAGACTCCAAAGGACGTTTGGGACAAGCTCGATCCCTCCTTGGACATAAAGATGATTTGAAGGGTCATAAAATAGAAAATGGGATCATCTCCTTGAGCCCAAGGAGTTTCGAAACTATCACTGAGTTTCTCAACAAATTCAAGAACTTGATTTCATAGTTGAAGAGGTATGGGATTGATAAGGAAGAAAAACAATTGATTGTTGCCATCCCATCGAAAGTTAGGACCTAATTATTTAGTTTTTTTTTCGACCTTCTAGTCAGCAAAGTTGTCCATTCCAAAATGGAAATTCCCTTTGCTTGAAGACTTCATCCAATCTCTAACTCTTGAGGAGGAGAAGCTAGTGCACATGGGAGTGATAAAAGCCAAATTGGATTCAGCTCTTGCAACCACTGATTCAAGGAGAGCGAATGGTGAAGGAAAACAAAAAAGTTCTGATAGAAAGTTGAATGACCCAAAGCAGAAGGAGGCTCCCATACAGTCAGATGGAGTCTCAAATCCTAATAAGGACAAGCAAGCTCAGAAGGGAAAATCCAAGTGCACATACTGTAATCGAGGATATCACCCTGAGAGAAAATGTATGAAGAGGACCATAGATATCATGGCTTCAGTTCTTGAAAAAAATAATCTTCCAATACTTGCATGTGATAGAAAGAAAGAGAGTGAACCATTGGGCTCTTATAACGAAGACAGATGCCATGCCCTCATGACAAGTGCATCAACTCAATCCTCCTTCATCATAGATTCTGGAGCATCAAGACACATGTCTTCCTCCTAGAATCTCTTCATTGGATTCGAAGCTGCTGTTGGACCATCCATTATGTTGGGGAATGATTTTGAGGTCTCTTCTGAAGGGATTGGAAGAATCAAACTAGATCATGGATACTTTTTAGATGTACTCTATGTCCCCGTTTTCACTGCTAATCTAATTTCAGTGTATTAGATGAACGATACTGGAGAGCCCAAGAGGGTGATCTTATCCCCAAATTAGGTCAAAGTTCAAGACATGGTATCAGGTTCTACCATTGCAAAAGGTGTTGCAAATCATAAGTCGAAACTGTATGAGTTCTCAAACTTCTTACTTCTCTCAAAGCAGTTTGCTCTTCACACTCGTGCAAATGAAGAGAGTAGATTGTGGCATGAAAGATTTGGGCATCTTAACTATCAATACTTGCAAGACATGCATACTAAAGAGTTGGTTGAAGGGCTGCCCAAGATCAAGTTTTGCAAGGGAAACTATCATGGTTATTTGATTGGCAAGCATCCAAAAAAGAATTTTGAGAAGGGGAATGCAAGGAGAGCCTCTCATCCTCTAGATCTAATGCATAGTGATGTTGCAGGGCCATTTCCAAATCTATCTTTAAACAAGGCAAGGTATATTCTTACTTTTATTGATGATTATTCAAGATTTACATGGGTATACTTTCTCATATTAAAGTCATAAGTATTTGGATTCTTTAATTTTTTCAAGTCTTCTGCAGAAAATATTTCAGATAGAAAGATCAAGGCCATTCGCACTGATAATGGAGGTGAGTACATCAAGGGTTACTTTCAAACCTTTTGTATTGAATATGGTATTGAGGTGCAACATATCATTCCCTATACACCACAACATAATGGTGTTGTTGAAAGGAACAACAAAACATTGAAAGAAATGGCCACCTACATGCTAAAGTCGAAAGGGTTGCACCGTAGTCTTTGGGAAGAAGCCATCAACTGTGCCACCTATCTTCTTAACATAATTTTTTACAAAGGACTCAAAGAAATGAATCCTTTCGAAGCATGGATGGGATACAAACCTTATGTGTCTCATCTTAGAGTGTTTGGATCTAGAGCAGGGGAAAGGATTCCAAATGAGAAAAGGAGAGCCCTAGATCCACAAAGCAGAGAGTGTATTATGGTGGGTTATGCATTGAATGCATTTAAGGCCCACAAGCTTCTTGAACCTTCTACTATGCCCAAATTACTTGATAGGAGTGTATAGTTTGAGGAATGGTCTTTTAATGATGTTCATCCAGTTGAGCAAGAGAGCTTGCCTACCCAACCTCCACTGCTTTATGAGCTCCAAGAGAGCGAATTATCATCACATGGCAGTTCAAATTCAAAGTATGAGAGTGAAGATGATGAAGAGCGAATGCTAGATCTAGATCCACCAGAACCTGAAGATCTAGCAACTATTAGTGAATATGAGTGAATGGAAGATCCAGATCCACAAGAACCTGATGATCTTTCAGTTCATAATCCTCCTCTTCCTAGATGGGAAACCATTACTCTTAGATATGCGGGAGATCTTGTTGGAGATCCACTTGATCCGAGGAGGACCAGATATGATTTTCAGAATGGAAGGTTTCATCCTTCTCACATTACTAATCCATTTACTGCCGACAGATCCTTCTTCGGTGGAGAAGTTCACTTACCATTTGGGGTTAGTGATGTACATGATTTATCATCCTATCACAGTCTATCTTGAGGGGGGTATTTCTTCCGATTGGGTTTTCCCTATTTCCTCACTTTATTTATTTAGATTGTTGTATGGGGTGACCTTTGGTCTCAGTTACCAGGGCCCTACCATTTCAGTTGTTCCTCATAGTATAGCTTGTGGGCGGGTGTTGGAATATTCTCACCATAATTTTTGTATTTTGCATTCCTGCATGAAAATCTGCATTCATCCAGTCATCTCCATGCATTTGCATGCATCCAGTCATCAGTATGGCAGTCTCCCAACACCTAGTCCTTATTTTGCAACCCCTAGGAGCCTGTTTCTGCTCAGTTTTATCCCTCCTAGCCACTGATGCGCCCTTTTTTCATCACTAGAGAACAAGTGCACCTTCTTCCACCTATTTAGGAGTTACTTCAGTTAGTTCCATGATTAGTGGATCTGTTCCTTGTCTTTGGGATTGATTGCCAGTTTAACTGACTGAACCACTTAAATAGACCTCTAGAGAGACTAGATCAGCTATTCCGACTACTGAAAGCTCCTCATGCGCCCACATTGGAGTCTCCTTCCCTAAATCAGTGCCCATGCACTTAGTTAGAGTCATTTGACTGACTATCTGACTTTTGTGACTACAGCCACTGATTTGGATGATGTCTCCAATGCTATCCAAGCCACACTTTGAGGAGAATTCGGATGACCTTAGTGGCATTCAAATCCTTTTGATTGTATTCAATTATTATTCATTTTACAGAGTGCCAGCTCACAACTGATGTATGATACAAATTTTTTTTGTCATTTCTTCTGTATGAGTGATTATTGAATCTCCATTTCTTCTTCTTCTTTCTGCACTTCATGAGTGAATTCTAGTGAGGTCTTCTACAGCTGAGTGACCCTAATCCTAAAATATCACATGGTATCAGAGCTGACAACAGCTATTCGAATTGCAAGAACAACAGTTGCAGCAGTTCCTCGAGCAATTGTCTTTCATTGAGCACTAGAAGCCTCAGGGTTTCCACAACAAATTTTGGTGCTATTTCCTTGAATTCACTGGAGAAATATAGTGAGTTCTAGCCAGGTGTGAAGGACCCAACCACATGTGCTTAGTGTCCTAAGGCAGTGTTCAATTCGAATTGCAGCACATCTTCTTTTCATAATTCTCATTTGTTTGGCAGGAATCTCCTCTATCAAGCTTTGAATTCTTCAGTATCATGGATCTCAAGTTGAATTCATTCAACTACTTCGAATGGAAGGAAAAGATGGACATCTTCTTGAAGTCAAAAATCCTTTCTATAGTAGTGAATGGCTCTTCAGTTGATCCCACTGGTGCAGTAGAGAAATCCAAGTACTTAGAAAATCTTGATGATGTAGTAGGACTGCTGCTACTTAGCATTTATGGAGATTTTCACTTTCATGTTATCAATTTGAAGACTCCAAAGGAGGTTTGGGACAATATCAAATGCCTCCTTAGCCAGAAAGATGATTTGAAGGGTCATAAACTAGAAAATGAGCTCATCTCCTTGAGCCCAAGGAGTTTCGAAACTATCACTGAGTTTATCAACAAATTCAAGAACTTGATTTCACAGTTGAAGAGGTATGGGATTGATAAGGAAGAAAAACAATTGATTCTTGCCATACCGTCGAAGCTAGGCCCTGATTATTTAGTGTTTGTTTCGACCTTCCAGTCAACAAAGTTGTCCATTCCAAAATGGAAATTCCCTTCGCTTGAAGAATTCATCCAATCTATAACTCTTGAGGAGGAGTAGCAAGTGCACATAGGGATGATAAAATCCAAATTGGATTCATCTCTTGCAACCACTAATTCAAGGAGAGCGAATGGAAAAGGAAAACAAAAAAATTCTGATAGAAAGTTGAATGAACCAAAGAAGAAGGAGGATCCCATATAGTCAGATGGATTCTTGAATCCTCATAAGGACAAGCAAGCTGAGAAGGGAAAATCAAAGTGCACATACTGTAATCGAGGATATCACCCTAAGAGCTCATGTACGAAGAAGACCATAGTTCTCATGGCTTCACTTCTTGAAAAAAAAAATCTTCCAGTACCTGCATTTGCTAGAAATAAAGAGAGTGAACCATCTGGATCTGAGAACAAAGAGAGATGCCATTCCCTCATGGCAGGTGCATCAACTCAATCCTCCTTCATCATAGATTTTGGAGCATCAAGACACATGTCTTCCTACAAGAATCTCTTCACTGGATTCGAAGCTACTATTGGACCATCCATTATGTTGGGGAATGATTCTGAGGTCTCTTCTAAAGGGATTGGAAAAAGCAAACTAGATCATGCATACTTCTCGAATGTACTCTATGTCCCCACTCTCACTGCTAATCTACTTTCAGTATATCAGATGACCCATACTGGAGAGCCCAAGAGGGTGACCTTCTCACCAAATGAGGTAGAAATTCAAGACATGGTATCAGGTTCTACCATTGCAAAAGGTGTTGCAAATCATAAGTCGAAACTGTATGAGTTCTCCCCCTTCTTACCTCTCTCAAAGCAGTCTGCTCTTCAAACTCATGCAAATGAAGAGAGTATCTTGTGGCATGCAATATTTGGGCATCTTAACTATCAATACTTGCAAGACATGCATACTAAAGAGATGGTTGAAGGGCTTCTCAAGATCAAATTTTCCAAGGGAAACTGTCATGGTTGTTTGATTGGCAAGCATCCAGAAAATAAGTTTGATAAGGGGAAGGCAAGGAGAGCCTCTCATCCTCTAGATATGATTCAAAGTGATCTTGCAGGGCCATTTCTAGATCTATCTTTGAACAAGGAAAGGTATATTCTTACTTTTATTGATGATTATTCAAGATTTACATTGTTATGCTTTCTCAGATTAAAGTCAGAAGCATTTGGATGCTTTAAGTTTTTCAAGTCTTCTGCAGAAAATTTTCAAATAGAAAGATAAAGGCCATTCTCATTGATAATGGAGGTGAGTACATCAAGGGTGACTTTCAAACCTTTTGTGCTGAAGAGGGCATTGAGATGCAACATACTGTTCCCTATACACCACAGCAGAATGGTGTTGCTGAAAGGAAGAACAAAACATTGAAAGAAATGCCCACCTACATGCGAAAGTCGAAAGGGTTGCACCCTAGTCTTTGGGAATGAGCCATCAACTATGCCACCTATATTCAAAACAAAGTTCCTCACAAAGGACTGAAAGACATGACTCCTTTTGAAGCATGGATGGGATACAAACCTGATGTGTCTCATCTTAGAGTGTTTGGATCCAAAGCATGGGCAAGGATTCCAAATGAGAAAAGGAGAGCCCTAGATCCACAAAGTAGAGAGTGCATTATGGTGGGTTATGCATTGAATGCATTTAAGGCCTACAAGCTTCTTGATATTTCTACTATGACCACATTCCTTGATAGGAGTGTACAGTTTGAGGAATGTCCTCTTCATGATGTTCATCAGGTTGAGCAAGAGATTTCCTACCACACCTCCACTGCTTTATGAGCTCCAAGAGAGATAATCATCATCACATGACAGTTCAGATTGAGAGTATGAGAGTGAAGATGATGCAGAGCGAATGCTAGATCCAGATCCACAAGAACCTGAATATCCAACAACTATTAGTGAAGATGAGCAAATGGAAGATCCAGATCCACAAGAACCTCATGATCTTGCACTTGATGATCCTACTCTTCTTGGATGGGCAGCCACTACTCTTAGATCTACCGGACATCTTGTTGGAGATCCACTTGATCCGAGGAGGGCCTGATCTGATTTTTAGAATGGAAGGTTTCATCCTTCTCACATTACTTATCCATTTACTGCCGACAGATCCTTCTTCAGTGGAGAAGTTCACTTACCATTTGGGGTGAATGATGTACAGAATTGATCATCCTATCACAGTCTATCTTGAGGGGGGGAATTCTTCCCACTAGGTTTTCCCTCATTCCTCACTTTATTTATTTAGATTGTTGTACGAGGTGACCTTTGGTCTCAGTTACCAGGACCCTACCATTTCAATTGTTCCTCATAGTATAGCTTGCAAGGGGGTGTTGGAATATTCTCACCATCATTTTTGTATTTTGCATGCCTCCATGCAAATCTGCTTGCATCCAGTCATCTGCATGCAATTGCTTGCATCCAGTCATCAGTATGGCAGTCTCCCAACACCTAGACCTTATTTTGTAGCCCCCAAGAGCTTGTTTCTGCTCAGTTTTAGCCCTCCTAGCCACTGATGCGCCCTTGGTTTCATCACTGGAGAACAAGTGCACCTTCTTCCACCTATTTAGGAGTTACTTCACTTAGTTCCATGATTAGTGGATCTGTTCCTTGTTTTGGGGATTGATTTATAGTTTAATTGACTGAACCACTTAAATAGACCTCTAGATAGACTATATCAACGATTCTGACTACTGAAAGCTCATCATGCACCCACATTGGAGTCTCCTTCCCTACATCAGTGCCCAGGCAATCAGTTATAATCATTTGACTGACTATTTGACTTTTGTGACTACTGCCACTGGTTTGGATGATGTCTCCAATGCTATCCAAGCTATACTTTGAGGAGAATTTGAATGAACTTAGTGGCATTCGAATCCTTTTGATTGTATTAATTTATTATTCATTTTACAGAGTGTTAGCTCACAGCTGATGTATGATACAACAATTTTTGTCATTTCTTGTGTATGAGTGATTAATGAATCTCCATTTCTTCTTCTTCTTTCTGCACTTCATGAGTGAATTCTAGTGAGGTCTTCTACTGCTGAGTGATTCTAATCCTAAAATATCACATGGTATCAGATCTCATAGCAGCTATTTGAATTGCAGCAGTAGCAGTTGTAACAATTCATTGAGCAACTGTCTTTCATTGAGCACCAGAAGCCTCTGGGTTTCCACAACAAATCCTGGTGCTATTTCCTTGAATTCACTAGAGCAATCCAGTGAGGTCTATCCAGGTGTGAAGGATCCAGTCACATGTGCTCAGTGGCCTAAGGCAGTGTTCAATTCGAATTGTAGTGGATCTTCTTTTCATAATTCTCATTTGTTGTTGGAATCTCCTCTATTCATCTTTGAAATCTTCAGTATCATGGATCTCAAGTTGAATTCGTTCAACTACTTCGAATGAAAGGAAAATATGGACATCTTCTTGAAGTCGAAGAGCCTTTCCATAGTAGTGAATGGCTCTGTAGTTGAGCCCACTGGTACAGTAGAGAAATCCAAGTACTTAGACAAGCTTGATGAAGTAGTAGGACTGCTGCTACTTAGCATTTCTGAATATTTACACTTTCATGTTATCGATTTGAAGACTCCAAAGGAGTTTTGGGACAAGCTTGAATCCCTCCTTGGCTAGAAAGATGATTTGAAGGGTCATAAACTAGAAAATGAGCTCATCTCCTTAAGCCCAAGAAGTTTCGAAAATATCACTGAGTTTCTCAACAAATTCAAGAACTTGATTTCATAGTTGAAGACGTATGGGATTGATAAGGAAGAAAAACAATTGATTCTTGCCATACCGTCAAAGCTAGGCCCTGATTATTTAGTGTTTGTTTAGACCCTCCATTCAGCAAAGTTGTCCATTCCAAAATGGAAATTCCCTTTGCTTGAAGACTTCATCCAATCTCTAACTCTTGAGGAGGAGAAGCTAGTGCACATGGGAGTGATAAAAGCCAGATTGGATTCAGCTCTTGCAACCACTGATTCAAGGAGAGCGAATGGAAAAGGAAAAAAAAAAGTTTTGATAGAAAGTTGAATGACCCAAAGTAGAAGGAGGCTCCCATACATTCAGATGGAGTCTCGAATCCTAATAAGTACAAGCAAGCTCATAAGGGAAAATCCAAGTGCACATATTGCAATCGAGGATATCACCCTGAGAGATCATGTATGAAGAATACCATAGATCTCATGGCTTCACTTCTTGAAAAAAATAATCTTCGAGTACTTGCATGTGCCAGAAAGAAAGAGAGTGAACCATCTGGATCTGAGAACAAAGAGAGATGCCATGCCCTCATGGAAGGTGCATCAACTCAATCCTCCTTCAGCATAGATTTTGGAGCATCAAGACACATGTCTTCCTCAAAGAATCTCTTCACTAGATTCGAAGCTACTGTTGGACCATCCATTATGTTGGGGAATGATTCTGAGGTCTCTTTTGAAGGGATTGGAAGAATCAAACTAGATCATGGATACTTCTCGGATGTACTCTATGTCCCCACTCTCACTGCTAATCTACTTTCAGTATATCAAATGATCCATACTAGAGAGCCTAAGAGGGTGATATTCTCTCCAAATGAGGTCGAAATTCAAGACATGGTATCAAGTTCTACCATTGCAAAAGGTGTTGCAAATCATAAGTCGAAACTGTATGAGTTCTGCAACTTCTTACCTCTCTCAAAGTAGTCTGCTCTTCACACTCATGCAAATGAAGAGAGTAGATTGTGGCATGAAATATTTGGGCATCTTAACTATCAATACTTGCAAGACATGCATACTAAAGAGATAGTTGAAGGGTTGTGAAGGATCAAGTTTGCCAAGGGAAACTGTCATGGTTGTTTGATTGGCAAGCATACAAAAAAGAAGTTTGAGAAGGGAAAGGCAAGGAGAGCTTCTCATCCTCTAGATCTGATTCATAGTGATGTTGAAGGGCCATTTCCATATCTATCTTTCAATAAGGCAATGTATATTCTTACTTTTATTGATGATTATTCAAGATTTACATGGGTATACTTTCTCAGAATAAAGCCAGAAGTATTTGTATTCTTTAATTTTTTCAAGTCTACTGTAGAAAAGTTTTCATATAGAAAGATCAAGGCCATTCACACTGATAATGGAGGTGACTACATCAAGGGTGACTTTCAAACCTTTTGTGTTGAAGAGGGCATTGAGATGCAACATACTATTCCCTATACACCATAGCAGAATGGTGTTGCTGAAAGGAAGAATAGAACATTGAAAGAAATGTCCACCTGCATGCTAAAGTTGAAAGGGATGCACACTAGTCTTTGGGAAGAAGCCATCGACTGTGCCACTTATTTTCAGAACATAGTTCCTCACAAAGGACTCAAAGACATGACTCCTTTCAAAGCATGGATGGGATACAAACCTGATGTGTCCCATCTTAGAGTGTTTGGATCTTGAGCATGGGAAAGGATTCCAAATGAGAAAAGGAGAGCCCTAGATCCACAAAGCAGAGAGTGTATTATGGTGGGTTATGCATTGAATGCAAAGGCCTACAAGCTTCTTGATCCTTCTACTATGACCACATTCCTTGATAGGAGTGTATAGTTTGAGAAATGGCCTCTTCATGATGTTCATCTAGTTGAGCAAGAGAGCTTTCCTACCACACCTCCACTGCTTTATGAGCTCCAAGAGAGTGAAATATCATCACATGACAGTTCAGATTTAGAGTATGAGAGTGAAGATGATGAAGAGCGACTGCTAGATCCAGATCCACAAGAACCTGAAGATCTAGCAACTATTAGTGAAGATGAGTGAATGGAAGATCCAGAACCATAAGAACCTGATGATATTGCACTTGATGATCCTCCTCTTCCTACATGGGCAACCTCTACTCTTATATCTACTGGAGATCTTTTTGGAGATCCACTTGATCCGAGGAGGACCAGATCTGATTTTCAGAATGGAAGGTTTCATCCTTCTGACATTACTGATCCATTTACTACCGATAGATCCTTCTTTAGTGGAGAATTTCACTTACCATTTGGGGTGAGTGATGTACATGATTGATCATCCTATCATAGTCTATCTTGAGGATGGGATTTCTTCCCACTCGATTTTCCCTCTTTCCTCACTTTATTTATTTAGATTGTTGTACGGGGTGACGTTTGGTGTCAGTTACTAGGGCCCTACCATTTTAGTTGTTCCTCGTAGTATAGCTTGCAGGGGGGTATTGGAATATTCTTCCCATCATTTTTGTATTTTCCATGCCTGCATGCAAATCTGCATGCATCCAATCATTTGCATTTATTTGCATGCAATTGCATGCATCCAGTCATCAGTATGGCAGTCTCCTAGCACCTAGTCCTTATTTTGCAGCAACCAGGAGCCTGTTTCTGCTAAATTTTAGCCCTCCTACCCACTAATGCGCCCTTGTTTTCATCACTAGAGAACAAGTGCGCCTTCTTCCACCTATTTAGGATTTACTTCAGTTAGTTCCATTATTAGTGGATCTGCTCCTTATTTTGGGGATTGATTGCTAGTTTAACTGACGAAACCACTTAGATAGACCTCCAGAGAGACTAGATCAGCTATTCTGACTACTGATAGCTCCTCATGTGCCCACATTGGAGTCTCCTTACCTACATCTGTTCCCATTCACTGAGTTAGACTCATTTGACTGACTATTTGACTTTTGTAACTACTGCCATTGGTTTGGATGATGTCTCCAATGCTATCCAAGCCACACTTTGAGGAGAATTCGAATGACCTTAGTGGATTTCGAATCCTTTTGATTGGATTGAGTTATTATTCATTTTAAAGAGTGTAAGCTCACAACTGATGTATGATACAATAGTTTTTGTCATTTCGTGTGTATGAGTGATTATTGAATCTCCATTTCTTCCTCTTGTTTCTAAACTTCATGAGTGAATTCTAGTGAGGTATTCTACTGCTGACTAATCCTAATCCTAAAATATCACATGGTATCAAAGCTGACAGCATCTATTCAAATTGCAGCAGCAGCAGTTGCAACAATTCCTTGAGCAGTTGTCTTTCATTGAGCACCACAAGCCTCTGGGTTTCCACAACAAATCCTGGTGCTATTTCCTTGAATTCATTGGAGAAATCCAGTGAGGTCTAGCGAGGTGTGAAGGACCCAGTCACATGCGCTCAGTGTCCTAAGGCAGTGTTCAATGCGAATTGTAGCAAATCTTCTTTTCATAATTCTCATTTTTTTGCAGGAATCTCCTCTATTCAGCTTTGAATTGTTCAATATCATGGATCTCAAGTTGAATTCATTCAACTAATTCGAATGAAAGGAAAAGATGGACATCTTCTTGAATTCGAAGATCCTTTCCATAGTAGTGAATGGTTCTGTAGTTGAGCCCACTAGTGCAGTAGAGAAATCCAAGTACTTAGACAAGCTTGATGAAGCAATAGGACTGTTGCTACTTAGCATTTTTGAAGATTTGCACTTTCATGTTATCGATTTGAAGACTCCAAAGGAGGTTTGGGACAAGCTCGAATCCCTCCTTGGCCAGAAAGATGATTTGAAGGGCCATAAAGTAGAAAATGAGCTCATCACCTTGAGCCTAAGGAGTTTCGAAACTATCACTGAGTTTCTCAACAAATTCAAGAACTTCATTTCACAGTTGAAGAGGTATGGGATTGAGAAGGAAGAAAAACAATTGATTCTTGCCATCCCGACGAAGCTAGGCCCTGATTATTCAGTGTTTTTTTTTACCTTCCAATCAGCAAAGTTGTCCATTCCAAATTGGAAATTCCTTCACTTGAAGACTTCATCCAATCTCTAACTCTTGAGGAGGAGAAGCTAGTGCACATGGGAGTGATAAAATCCAAATTGGATTCAGCTCTTGCAACCATTGATTCAAGGAGAGCAAATGGAAAAGGAAAAAAAAAAAGTTATGATAGAAAGTCGAATGACCCAAAGCAGAAGGAGGCTCCCAAACAGTCAGATGGAGTCTCGAACCCTAAGAAGGACAAGCAAGCTCAGAAGGGAAAATCCAAGTGCACATACTGTAATCGAGGATATCACCCCGAGAGATCATGTGTGAAGAAGAGCATAGATCTCATGGATTTACTTCTTGAAAAAAAAATCTTGCAGTACCTGCATGTGCTAGAAAGAAAGAGAGTGAACCATATGGATCTGAGAACAAAGAGAGATGCCATGCCCTCATGGCAGGTGCATCAACTCAATCCTCCTTAATCATATATTATGGAGCATCAAGACACATGTCTTCCTCCAAGAATATCTTCACTAGATTCAAAGCTACTGTTGGACCATCCATTATGTTGGGGAATGATTCTGAGGTCTCTTTTGAAGGGATTGGAAGAATCAAACTAGATCATGGATACTTATTGGATATACTCTATGTCCCCATTCTCACTGCTAATCTACTTTCAGTATATCAGATGACCCATACTGGAGAGCTCAAGAGGGTGATCTTCTCTCCAAATGAGGTCTAAATTCAAGACATGGTATTAGGTTATACAATTGCGAAAGGTGTTGCAAATCATAAGTCGAAACTGTATGAGTTCTTACACTTTTTACCTCTCTCAAAGCAGTTTTCTCTTTACACTCATGCAAATAATGAGAGTAGATTATGGCATGAAATATTTGGGAATCTTAACTATCAATACTTGCAAGACATGCATACTAAAGAGATGGTTGAAGGGATGCACAAGATCAAGCTTTCCAAGGGAAACTTTCATGGTTGTTTGATTGGAAAGCATCCAAAAAAGAAGTTTGAGAAAGGGAAGGCAAGGAGAGCCTCTCATCGTCTAGATCTGATTAATAGTGATGTTGCAGGGCCATTTCCAGATCTATCTTTGAACAAGGAAAGGTATATTCGTAATTTTATTTATAATTATTCAATATTTACATGGGTATACTTTCTCAGATTAAATTCAGAAGTATTTCGATTCTTTAAGTTTTTCAAGTCTTCTCGAGAAACGTTTTCAGACAGAAAGATCAAGGCCATTCACACTGATAATGGAGGTGAGTACATCAAGGGTGACTTTATAACCTTTTGTGCTGAAGAGGGCATTGAGATGAAACATATTGTTCCCTATACACCACAACAGAATGGTGTTGCTGAAAGGAAGAACTAAACATTGAAGTAAGTGGGCACCTGCATGGTAAAGTCAAAAGGGTTGCACCCTAATCTTTGGGAAGAATCCATCAATTGTGCCACGTATCTTCAGAACAGAGTTCCTCACAAAGGACTCAAAGACATGAATCCTTTCGAAGCATGGATGGGATACAAACCTGATGTGTCTCATATTAGAGTGTTTGTATCCATAGCATGGGAAAGGATTTCAAATGAGAAAAGGAGAGCCCTAGATCCACAAAGCAGAGAGTGTATTATGGTGGGTTATGCATTGAATGCAAAGGCCTACAATATTCTTGATCCTTCTACTATGACCACATTCCTTGATACTAGGAGTGTACAGGTTGAGGAATGGCCTCTTTATGATGTTCATCCAGTTGAGCAAGACAGCTTTCCTACCACACCTCCACTGCTTTATGAGCTCCAAGAGAGTGAATCATCATCACATGACAGTTCAGATTCAGAGTATGAGAGTGAAGATGATGAAGAGCAAATGGTAGATCCAGATCCACAAGAACCTAAAGATATAGCAAATATTAGTGAAGATGAGCGAATGAAGATCCAAATCCACAAGATCCTGATGATCTTGCACTTGATGATCCTCTTCTTCCTATATGGAAAGCCACTACTCTTAGATCTGCTGGAGATATTTTTGGAGATCCACTTGATCCGGGGAGGACCCTATCTGATTTTCAAAATGGAAGGTTTTATCCTTCTCACATTACTGATCCATTTACTGCCGACCGATCCTTCTTCAGTGGAGAAGTTCACTTACCATTTGGGGTGAGTGATGTACATGATTGATCATCCTATCACAGTCTATCTTGAGGGGGGGATTTCTTCCCATTGGGTTTTCCCTCTTTCCTCACTTTATTTATTTAGATTGTTGTACGGGGTGACCTTTGGTCTCAGTTACCAAGGCCCTACCATTTCAGTTCTTCCTCATGGTATAGCTTACGGGGGGTGTTGGAATATTATCACCATCATGTTTGTATTTTTCATGCCTGCATGCAAATCTGCATGGATCGATTCATCTGCATGCAATTGCATACATCCAGTCATTAGTATGGCAATCTCCCAGCACCTAGTCCTTATTTTGCAGCCCCCAGGAGCCTGTTTCTGCTTAGTTTTATCCCTCCTAGCCACTTATGTGCCTTTGTTTTCATCACTGGATAACAAGTGCGCCTTCTTCCACCTATTTAGGAGTTACTTCAGTTAATTCCATGATTAGTGGATCTGTTCCTTGTTTTTGGGATTGATTGCTAGTTTAACTGACTTAACCACTTAGATAGGCCTCCAGAGAGACTAGATCAGCTCTTCTGACTACTGACAGCTCCTCATGCACCCACATTGGAGTCTCCTTCTCTACATTAGTGTCCATGCACTCAGTTAGACTTAGTGAGACTCATTTTACTGACTATTTGACTTTTGTGACTACTGCCACTCATTTGGATGATGTCTCCAATGTTATCCAAGCCACACTTTGAGGAGAATTCGAATGAACTTAGTGGCATTCGAATTCTTTTGATTTTATTCAGTTATTATTCATTTTACAGAGTGCTATCTCACAATTGATGTATGATACATCATTTTTTGTCATTTCTTGTGTATGAATGATTATTGAATCTCCATTTCTTCTTCTTCTTTCTGCGTTTCATGAGTGAATTCTAGTGAGGTCTGCTACTGCTGAGTGATCCTAATCCTAAAATATCACAATGGTCGATGTAAAACCATAATCAACATCTAAACTATTAACGACGAGAAGGCATGCAAAGATGAAGAAGTAATGCCACAAGAATTCACTTGGTATCAGTAAGGTCGACACACTAAGTCTTTACGCAGTGATATGTCTGAGATGAAATACGTGCAAGTACTAGACAGGACAATCAAGCATTAATAAAAGTCATAATTTACCAAACTATGTATGCATATCTCAAGCAGATAACAATTCTACACATGTCAAAGAAGAACAAATAATAATATATGCATATAACGTCGAAGGCTTGGGAAGCCAGGTTAGAACAAGATCTTACAAGCAGACTTGAAATATCTTGCTAGAAGCTCTTGATCGATCCATGCTAATTTTCATGATGAAGACAAGCAAGTCTAACTAATATCAACTGAGCATAATTTATTTTTTAATAAAAAAAAGATTGCACGAAAACCAGTTTAAATTTTAGTGATGTTACCAAGTGGTATCAGAGCGAAGGTTGCTACTCTAGGACCTATAGACTCATTTATGACAGATGCTGCAACAGATATTTAAATATATACATTTTCTATAGAATACTATTCTTTTTCGTTGTTATTTTTGTGTCTAACAAATAAATGTGTACCTACACATAGACAGAAGGAGTGCTGGAAATGAATACAACAGAACAAGAAGGAAGGATAGTGGAGGAGACATCCAGTAAATAGGGTGAAATGACTAGTAAGCAAGGCATAAATGTTGAAAATGGAGAACTGTATTTGAATCTAAATTCTCAACAAGGAACAATAAAACCTAATGAGATGTTGGAAACAGTTAAAATCCTTATGGTTGAACTCCAAAGTATAAAGGAAGACAATATTAAAAATTTTGAAGAGCAGCGTGAGATCAATGCCATCTTGCTGCAAAAACTGTTTGAAAAAGGAAATAGTCACATACCCGCACAAGATGAACGGAAAGTAGAGAAATCAGCAACCATGAAGAGTTCAAAGGTTAATATTTCTCATCCAAAAATTTCGGTGAGCCATAACAAAGACACCAGTAGTGACGAGTCACTTACTGAAGATTCTGATGAATTTGTGGACAGAAAGAAACAGAAAATTGGAACAATAAATAAATTAGATGTAGAACTAAAGAAGATCAAACCTCATACTTTCAATGGAGAGATTAAGATAGGAGAAGAAGCTGAGTTGTGGCTTAGAGACATGGAAAAATACTTAAGGGTTTTCAATTACCCTAGTATCATAAGAGAAAGAATTGCTATTTTCAATCTGCAAGGGAAGGCTTCTACATGGTGGGATGACCTTGTTGTAGCCACAACAGATCCCATGCTTAGCTAAGCATGGGAGCCCCCCCCCATTTTTAATTAATGGAAAAGTATGTGGGTGATTCATCTTGAAAATTTTAGGTTTTTGATTTTACCTCTAAATTCTCCACCCATGCTTTTGGTCTGCTTGCTTTTGAGAGTTTGATTATTCCTTCCAAGGAGTTTCGGTCTGAGGAAAGCCAAAATTTTGAGTATTTTATTAACTGGTATCATCATCCAGAAACCCGACATTTAGAGAACCCGAAACCCGCAACCTGACAGCTACGGGTTGCGAGATTGTTGTTTTTAAAAGTTTTGGTTTTGGAAATTCTGAAAACCGCAACCCGACGGCTGCGGGTTGCGAAATCATTCTTTAATAAAACTGAGAAATAATTACCCCGAAACCTGAACCCCGCAATGGCGGAATTCAGATTTCGGGATTGTGTTCTTTTCGTTTATTTGGTGTGTGTTCCCGAAACCCGCAACCCGTAATTTCAGGATGCGGCTTTCAGGATGGATATTTTACGTCGCAGTTTAACGTTCCGAAGCCCGCCACCCGCATAGTAGGTTTTCGGCTTTCAGAAATCCTTTTTCTATTTTCATTTTTGCTACCTGCACTTTCGGATTTCGTCTTGCGGAGTCTTTGAATAAAAACTTCATGAACATAATTGAATTCGATTCCGCATCCCGCTCCAGCTAATCACAGTCATCCATTGTTATGAACTTGCGGTCATATTGATCTTGGGTAATCAGTTAAGTCAGGATGCGCTATTTTGAGTATTGAAAACTGGTTCTCCCAAATTATCATTTTTTTGTATAATTTATAACCGTGGATACTACTACAAGACTGTGAATTGCTTCATGTTGGATGGACACCATTGCTCTGCCTTGAGTTCGCCATGTCTGATCTCGAGTTTTGACAATTTGTCATTTTTCTTCCGCTTCTTAATGATCATGTCTTTTCACTTAATTTCCAACTTCAAAGCTTCTATCATTCTCATGGAATTCGGATTAGATTGATCCGATGTGTTACATGTGAAGAACTGATCACCCGTGTACCGGAACACCTAATCGAGACTCTTTGCAGGTCAATTCTGTCACCGCAACCTCCGTTTCCATTATTAATTACCAGTTATAATTATTGATTGGGGGTTGCCTATAACGATGTGATCGTAAAAGCCATTCAAAATCATGCAAGCAGTAATTGAGCCAGTACTTCGCACAAGCTTAAACTCAAATCTCGGCTTTTTCATGACAATTGAAGTAATTATAATGGGTTCGCTGCGTAAGTTTAATCATTGCAAATTTCCTCGCTCAATCGACATCACCCTGCTTGTTGGTCTTAAAGTAGCAATTAACATGAAAATTATACATTGTTCATTGCTTTCTGTAATAGGAAAGACTCTGTGCTGCGTTTTGGGCATCCTGTTATCTAAAGATTTATCTGGGATGAGTAATTTTCATGCAAGAGGTGAACCTTCTAATATTCATGTTGATAATGAGGAACTTTACCCCTTCTTGTATCAAGAAATGTTGTCACCACCATTTGATGCAGGTGTCCCTGATCTTAGCAGTGGTAGCAGTGAAGAAGACTTCGAAGCTTTGTCTGCCTACATACAGGACCCTGAAAAACAAAGGAAGGAAGTTCTGGGGGAACCAACTGATCTCGATACTGCCGTTATAGAGGACTTTACAATCAATGAAGAACCTGAGAGGTCGGCTACCTTTCCTGAAGTAAATCCGCTGATGGATTTCTCTATTTTTGATAGTGGGTTCCTCGACCCCGAATTTTCTAGAGCAGATGCTCTGCAAGCCACACCATCTGTCGACGATAGTGAACAATCTGTGATTGAATTTTTATGGTGCCACAAGACCTTATCCGATTCAAGAGCAAGTCTTTCTTTTGTGGAAGGTGGCAGAAAATCGTTTTAGCTTAAAAATAGCAAGATTTCTTGGATCGGCGGTTTGATCCGATTTTGTAATCCCTACTTTGTAGAATTTCTCCTTTTGGAACTCTGATGTAAATTTAGTATATAAGGAGGAATGTTTCCCTTGGCAAAGGGTTGGGAATTTTGGAATTATGATTCAGCAGGAGTATGGACTGAAGACGCCCTGTCTATTCAAGCCATTGTAATTTTTGTACAAGACTTTTATATGCAGTAAAGTTATCTTTTATCCACCTCCTTGTGTTCTTCAAATTTCTTTGAGAATCGTCGAGTTAAATGTTTCAAATTGTCATCGGTTTAAATGTGTTTAATCTTTTGTAGACTATTTATTATTGCACAAAGCCTTCATATTGATTTTTCTGTATGTTAGGTTCAAGCTATAAATTGTTCTATTAAATTTCTTTGACCAAATAGTTTTCATTTTAAATTTCTGCAAATGATTCGATGCAATTAAATATGCATAATCAATGGTTAATTTGTCAATTAACACAATGATTACAGATCAATCGTTTAAATAGGCTTAAAGCACTTTGAAGAATTGTCTCGTAATTTTTATTGATTGATCATCCTTCAAGCTACAAGTCGAAGAACCCGAAGATGTTTCTGTTTAAGGCATCTAATACTTGTTAATCACATTTCAAACTTGATCTGCACAACATCAACTTCTCCTTTTAGGTTAGATCTAACTTAACATAGTTTCCTTCTTTTGATCGAATAAGATAGGTTCGTTAAGTAGCCTTCAAATTTTTTTTCCTTTATGGGAAAATTGATCTTTCGAGATCAAATCTTTTACTCAGAGTGCCAGTGGAGGCCAAATATCCATGGGTGATTACCATCCCAAACAGCTCGAGGATAGGGTAACTCTTGCGTAGGGTTAACTGAAGCCTTTGGTTGGGTTTTCATCCCCTGTTGTGTGCCTTGGAACCCATTCCAGCACTTTGCACTTACCCTGCACCCCCGAGGCATCAAAAAATGGTGCCAGAAGGAGGGCCTATAGTAAAACATTCCTAAGTAAACTACTAATAAGCCTCCTCTAGCAAGTACTTCAATGCTTCAAACTCGAAGCCAGACTAGGGCTTCAACATTTGAAACAACCAACTGATTCACAACCTACAGTTCTCCCTGTTACATCTGCGCAACCTATAGTTATACTTGTCACACCTGTGATACAACAGGAGAACAGAGGGGGAATCATTTTCACATCACCCACAAGGGGACCCATTTCGCTAGAGCAGATATTGAAAACATCTGCCAATAGGGTCTTAAGAGTAGAACAACGACTTGCCGATCAAAGAAGACGCGGCCTGGCAGCTCTAAACTTAGAAAGTACTTTGCAGGCTATCAGTCGGGAAGATTAGGAAGTTCCCACCTCACAAACGATTGATCCACAGGATCAACACACCAATAGTTTTAACACAGAGGATCGACATACAACTGATCAACAATCTGAAAACCAAGACCTAGTCAAACGACCAGATTCTCCTAAATATAACCATGAGGCCACTCTCGTAGGAACACAAAGTCAGCCAGATCTTGGAACAGGCGGTCCAACACCGTCCCCTTCTTCATCTTCATCATCTTCCTCAGATGAAGAGAATTCTTCTAGTTCGTCATCTGAAGAAGAAGAACAAGAACCTCCAATGGCTGGAGAAGGGCAAAACAGACCTTGGCTTGACCAAGGTGCAGTTTTCATATTGGGCGATCAACATAGATTACCAAAGAATCCTGAGAAATGGCTTCCTAAATACAACCCCGATGATAAGATACCTACGTTGGATCACATAAAAACTTTCATGCAGGCGATCAGGCTTAGAGGCATGGTATATGAGGATGTAGTATGCATACTTTTTCCATACACCTTTGAGGGTAGAGCGGCCACTTGGTATTTTGCTTTACCAGCCCAATCTATAACTTCCTGGGATGAATTCAAGAAACACTTTACCCAGAAATTCGGAGTTGAAATATGGGTCAAAAAGGCGCAGAAGGGTACTCTGTTGGAAGCATTTGATGAAGCAATCCAAGTTGAGAAGGACATCTTTTGTCTGGAAGACAACCCTGAATCCTCAGAAGGACAACCTTCCACTTCCAGGAAGAAAATTGAGATTGTCCCTAAACCCATAGTTCAGAACAAGGATTCATTTGATATGACTGATATAAAAAAATTCCTCCAGAAGATGTCAAATGAGATGGTGGATTTGAAGAAGAACACTAATGAAAATCAGAATCAGAATAGAGGTTTTGTAAGGCCACCGTTTAGGAGACCTTACTAGCCCCCACAAAATCCACCACCACCAAATCCGGTGGATGCACTCACAAACGAGGAACTCTTTTCCATCTTTAGAGCATTGGTAGCAGAATCCCAAGTCACCCCTGACACTTCCAATGATCACACTACCCCAAATCCTCCACTACCTAAAGAAGAAGAAAAAGATGATCCACAAGTCGATGTTGTAGGTTGCTTTTTGAAACTTCCTATGTGTGAAGAAGACGAAGAACCTGAGGTGGTGTTTAACACACAACATCCTTATAATACAAGGTGAAGACCGCAGGCACCTCAAGAACCTTCATCTCCTTCCCCGGTTCCCACAAGTAACAAGACTGTCCCACAGAAGGATACAGTCCTCCCTCAAATCGAGTACAACCTGGTTGAAGACCTAAAAACAGTCAAAGCAAACATATCTTTGTTTGAGCTACTCAAGATTCCTGCTATGAGAGACTCTTTACCCAAAAACATGGTAGTCAAACAGCCTAGAGAGTCACAGAATAATAATCTAGACTCTGTCACTAAAACTGATGATCAAAAACCAACAAGTAAGAGAACTCCTCCTTTCTTGCTCACTTTTGAGATTTTCAACCAGAATGTACACAACTACATGATAGATTCGGGAGCATCATCAAATGTGATGCCCCTCTCTGTTTGCAGAAAATTGAATGCAACATGGGAACCTTGTCCAACCCAGATTGTGCAACTTGATAGATCCAAAGTCAGAGTGGTTGGAAAATTGAGAAATGTTTTGCTCGCGCTGTCAGCTGATCCCAGGATCCATCAGATAGTTGACATTGTGATAGCTAACATCCCAGAAGCCTATGGGATGTGGTTAAGCAGGGACTGGTCAGAGAAACTCAAAGGTTACTTTGCAACCAACTGGTCCCATTTATGGTTGCCTTACAATGGTCAGGCGAATAAAATTAAGATTAGCATAGAACCTTTCATGAAACAGACAGTTACTGATCTTAATGATTTGAGTGAACCGGATGGTTATCTCACCTCTCGCGCTGAGCAATTTACATTCGATACCTTTTTCGGTGAGTTCTCAGCTGACGCCTCACCAGAAGAAAGCATCCGAAATGAATCACATATCACTCAGGTCACTTCTATACCTTTTTCTGGTGAAATTGTGCATAATGTATATAATGTGAATACAAATTTTAGATTAGACCCTGTCTCATGGACCTTATTTTTCAATGGCTCCAAATCCAAAGAAGGAGCTAGAGCGGGTTGTGTTCTTATCAATCCTAAAGGAATGAAAATCATGATTGCTTGCAGGTTAGAATTTGACTACACTAATAATGTAGCCGAATATGAATCT
Source organism: Larix kaempferi (assembly GCA_027924585.1). Taxonomy (NCBI): domain Eukaryota; kingdom Viridiplantae; phylum Streptophyta; class Pinopsida; order Pinales; family Pinaceae; genus Larix; species Larix kaempferi. Next base: position 30,334,536 of record BSBM01000089.1, read on the forward strand.
CTTGTGCAGGGGCTGAAGAAGGCCATTGATTTGGGTGTACAAGCAATAGAATGCTATGGAGATTCTGAAATTATAGTCAAACAAGTCAGGAATAAAATACACTGTTTATCTCCGCGTTTGGCTAATTATCAAGAGTTGGTAAGGGATCTAACCAACTCATTTTCGGCACTCAATATTAAATCAGTTCCCAGGTCACAAAATTTTGATGCAGACTTGTTAGCAAATATAGCATCTAGACTGATTCCGCCAGAAGGTCTGTCTCCTCAAACTTTTTCTATTGAATTGATGTACAGACCCTCTATTCCGGATAATGTGACTAATTCGAAAGTGTCTGATGATGACCAATAGATACTTGACTTCCTCACTACTCAGGATACGTTTCAAGACATGGCCATCGATGAAGCAGAACATGAAAAGTCTCTCATTGATTCCTTAAACGTCATCCCGAAGTCTGTGATCAATCTAGAAAAGTTTTATGATTTACAACACAAGTTCAAATCTCAAACTAATTGTAAAACTCAAATCTCATCATTAAATTATGAGCGGGTCAACCTAGGCACCGAACAGGAACCTCGCTTCATCAATTTGGGAGTTGATTGTACCCCTGAAGAACGCAGAGCCATCATTGCATTGTGTAAACAGTATAAGGATGTTTTTTCCTGGGCATATGACGAGTTGAAAACGTTTGACACTAGCATCATGTTTCATAATATACCCATGAAACCAAAAGCTAAGCCATTTCAACAAAAGTTGCGGAAAATGCACCCCAGTTTGGAGCCTTCTGTTAAAAAAGAGCTGGAGAAACTACTCACTGCTCGAATTATCTTTCCGGTCAGGCACACTCAATGGATCACTAACTTAGTACCTATCTGTAAGAAAAGCGGGGAAATTTGACTGTGTGTCGATTTCAGGAACCTAAATCCGACTTCTGAGAAAGATAACTATCATGTTCCACCAATGGAGCAAATTCTTCAGAGGGTAGCTGGGTCAGAGATGTTTTCCCTCCTAGATGGTTTTTCAGGGTATAACCAGGTTATGGTTGCCCCGGACGATCAATTGAAAACAACTTTCAGGACCCCATGGGGTACTTTTTCCTACAGATGGATTCCTTTCGGGTTGATCAATGCAGGAGCTACTTTTCAGAGAGCTATGGATATAGCTTTCCGAGGGTTAATGCACAATTATGTCGTGGTTTATCTTGACGATATCACTATTTATTCTAAAAAACGACATGAACATGTGTTTGCTTTGAAACAAGTTTTTGATCGCTGCAGGAAATTCGGTATTTCTCTCAACCCGAAGAAATCTATGTTTGGAGTAACAGAAGGAAAGCTGCTAGGCTTCATTGTTTCAAAAGAAGGTATGATTATCGATCCTGAAGGTACAGAGGCTATTTCAAAGATTGGTTTACCAGGCTTGCGAAAAGCGATGCAATCCTTCATAGGTAAGATTAATTTTGTACGTAGATTTGTACCAAATTTTTCCCAGATCGTTAAACCATTGCAACTTTTGGTCAAGAAAGATGTGCATTTTGCTTGGTTGCAGGAATAGAGAGATGCGTTTACCCGAATTAGAAAGGCCTTTGCAGAAGCTTCTGCTCTCATGTCCCCAGATTTTGATAAGGATTTCATTCTTTATACTTTTTCCACTGACTTTTCTTATGCAGCTGTCTTAAATCAAAAGCATTACAATGATACTGAAACCCGATCTCTTTTATGAGCTCAACATTCAAAGGTGTAGAGCTTAATTACTCACAGATTGATAAGCAAGCATATGTGGTCTATAAATCCATCAAACATTACAGACCGTACCTGTTGAAGTCTCGAACCAAAGTCATTGTTCCATATTCTGCTAACAGAAATGTCCTCATCCAGAAAGAATTGGGAGAAAAGAGGGCCCATTGGATGACCGCACTACAAGAATATGACCTTGAGATCCGACCAGCTAAAATTGTAAAAGGCCAAGGCCTCTGTCTTCTTACTGCGCAATCCAACGACCCTGCATAGCAGCAGTCCGAATGGGATCATGAGGAAGAAATTTCCTCAGGTGTTGTTAATGTTATTGATGCTCCGACATCAGAATGGTACGACGATATCAAATTTTTTCTGAACCATGGGTTTGCTCCTAAAACTCTTGATTTTAAGAAAAGAAGGGCTTTAAGACTGAAATCTGCTCCTTATCAATTCATTGATCAAGTTATTTTTAGAAAAAATTATGATGGAGTATTTCTTAGATGCTTGCAAAAACATGAAACTGATGACATTTTGTTTCAATTTCATGCAGGTCCTGCTGGAGGCCATTTTTTAGGAGAGACTATGGCACACAAGATTCTTAGGGCCGGATATTATTGGCCCACGTTGTTTAAAGATGCCTATGCTTATGTGAGGAAGTGTGAGCCATGCCAGAAATGCACAGGTGAGTTTAGGAAACCTGCATTTACTATACAACTAGTTACAATTCAGTTTCCATTTCAACAATGGGGACTGGATTTTGTTGGGCCTATAAACCCTCCTTCATCTCTCCAACATAAGTATATCCTCACAGCCATAGAATATTTTGCTAGATGGGTGGAGGCAGCTCCTCTTAAACAATGTAATTCCGCCCAAGTAATCTCTTTCCTTGATAGCCAGATCGTCACACGCTTTGGCGCTCCAGAGTACTTAGTTTTCGATAATGCATATTACTTCTCTTCAATTGATATAACTAAATATGCCTTTGAAATGGGGATTAAGCTTAAGTTGTCTGCCAATTATTATCCTTAAGGTAATGGTTTGGCAGAGTCATCAAACAAAAACTTGATAAACATTCTCAAGAAGACTGTAGCTTCTCAGCACAGAGATTGGCACACATAGTTGTATAATGCATTATGGGCAGATCGAATCACCTCAAAAGTAGTAATTGTAAATTCTCCCTACTGTTTGGTTTATGGCAAAGAAGCCATCCTTCCCACTAATCTTTCCATCCCTTCTCTACAATTGGCCCAGTTTGTCCAAGAAGATGATTCTTCTCCCCTCCAGCAAAGAATTGACACCCTTTTGAAGCTAGAGGAGGACAGGGAAATAGCCAAGAACAAGTTGTATCATCATCAGCAGATGGTGAAGAGATGGTTTGATGAAAAATCTTCATCTGACAGGGAATTTTCTGTTGGTGACCTAGTTCTAAGGTGGGATAAGCAACGTAAAGATAAGAACCAGTACACCAAGTTCCAGCACCTTTGGCTAGGACCTTTTATTATTACAGAAAAGATTGGTCCCAGTACTATTCGATTATAGACGCTAGAGGGAGTTGTAGACACCTTCCCAGTGAATGTGTCTCTTCTCAAAAAGTATTTTGTTTGAGCAATCTGATGCACTTATACATAGGTGTGATTTGTTTTTCAATCATTTGTTTTATTGCGTTGATATTTTGATTGATTTTCTTGTTTTGTTTTAAGGCTTCATAATTGTGGTAATAACTTATGATCACTTTTATTAGCAACAATTGCTTCTGAAGTTTCAGCATCGTTATTAATCTTACTTTCTGGCTTTTGATAGAGTTTGCTCTGAAGAATAAACAGTCAAATAAGTGTAGTGCCTTGGATACTTTTTACTTTGATCATTATCTTTCACCATGCTTTATTTGTGTAATTGAGGTATGGAGGATGGTCATCATTTCTCTATCTGGTGTTCCATGGTTGAACGTCATATCATAATAACCTGACTAGTTCCGATTGCTCATGGGTCCGTTTACGATCACTTTGAATATGAAATTTGTTTAAAATTATAAGTTATAAGGTGGGTGGTTTTGTTATCAAGCCAGCCCATTAGGTTCATAGGTGTTTAAAGTGGAATGACATCTTCACATCAAGCCACCACACTTGGAAGATGACTTTCAGTTCTCCTGGAAGGTGGGAGATCCTATTACAGGTCGATCCATTCATGATCCGCAAAGCACCAGTGAGTAACATTATCACTATATGGTCACTAAGACATGGTAATTCCTTGTAACTTATGCCAAAATAAATTGTTTTGTTTGTCATAAGATTTTGTTGTATACAAGGACATGGGGGTCTTATTACAAGCCAGCCCTGCTATGATCATGAGTTTGACCTTGGACTGGAATTATCACTATGTGGTCACCAAGCCATGATAATTTCTTTTGGTCTTACAGCCATAAGACAAGGAGTCTCGACATCAAGCTAACTTGACCAACTTCCAGATCAGGCTTGTGAATGGCACTGTTTCATCTTATCACCAAGTCAGTACAGTGGTCTTGTATCAACAAAATTTTATGTTTATAAAAAATAAAAATAAAAAGAGAAAGAGAAAATATAAAAAAGAAAAAGAGATAAGAAAAGAAAAGAAAAGACAAAAGATAAGATGATGAAGTGTCACTGAATATACATGTAATTAATAAACCACGGGGGTCTGTAATTAGGATATCCATGAGCATTTATAAGACTGTGCCCAGGTTCAACAGAAGCTGGTTTTCTATGATTACATCATGGTAAATATTTGGTATTACTCTCTAAATCTCTTTATCGGATAAGTGTTATCTTTAAAATGGTCATTGTTGAGATCTATCCATTTTCATGTTCACTGTTTGTTGGCTGCTATCTTTTGAGTATCTTCTTTTGAATTGAGTTTCAAGAAATTGGTTGATTAACATGTTGTCATTAGTTGGATTTGATTGCAGAGATAACTAGTTCTTCTTAGCCAGTCGTCATTTGTTGTAGCCACAACAGATCCCATGCTTATCTAAGCACGAGAGCCCCCCCCATTTTTAATAAACGCAAAAGTATGTGGGTGAGTCATCTTGAAAATTTTAGGTTTTTTATTTTACCTCTAAACTCTCCACCCATGCTTTTGGTCTGCTTGCTTTTGAGAGTTTGATTATTCCTTCCAAGGAGTTTCGATTTGAAGAAAGCCAAAATTTTGAGTATTTTGTTAACTGGTATCATCATCCCGAAACCCGACATTTAGAGAACCCGAAACCCACAACCCGACAGCTGCGGGTTGTGGGATTGTTGTTTTTAAAAGTTTTGGTTTTGGTAATTCTGAAAACCACAACCCGATGGCTGTGGGTTGCGGAATCATTCTTTAATAAAACTGAGAAATAATTACCCCGAAACCCGAACCCCGCAATGGTGGCATTCGACTTTCAGGATTGTGTTCTTTTCATTTATTTGGTGTGTGTTCCCAAAACCCGCAACCTGTAATTTCAGGATGCGGCTTTCGGGATGGATATTTTACGTCGTAGTTTAACGTTCCGAAGCCTGCCACCCGCATAGTAGGTTTTCGGCTTTTGAAAATCCTTTTTCTATTTTCATTTTTGCTACCTGCAACCCGAAAACCCGCACTTTCGGATTTCGGCTTGCAGAGTTTTTGAATAAAAACTTCATGAACATAATTGAATTCAATTCCGCATCCCGCTCCAGCTAATCACAGACTTCCATCGTTATGAACTTGTGGTCATATTGATCTTGGGTAATCAGTTAAGTCAGGATGCGCTATTTTCTCTGTTGAAAACTGGTTCTCCCAAATTATCATTTTTCTATATAATTTATAACAGTGGATACTACTACAAGACTATCAATTGCTTCATGTTGGATGGACACCATTGCTCTGCCTTGAGTTCGTCGTGTCTGGTCTCGAGTTTTGACAATTTGTCGTTTTTCTTTCGCTTCTTAATGATCACGTCTTTTCACTTAATTTCCGACTTCAAAGCTTCTATCATTCTCATGGAATTCGGATCAGATTGATCCGATGTGTTACGTGTGAAGAACTGATCACCCGTGTACCGGAACTCCTAATCGAGACTCTTTGCAGGTCAATTCTGTCACCGCAGCCTCCGTTTCCATTATTAATTACCAGTTATAATTATTGATTGGGGGTTTCCTATAACGATGTGATCGTAAAAGCCATTCAAAATCATGCAAGCAGTAATTGAGCCTGTACTTCGCACAAGATTAAACTCAAATCTCGGCTTTTTCATGACAGTTGAAGTAATTATAATGGGTTCGCTGCGTACGTTAAATCATTGCAAATTGCCTCGCTCAATCGACATCACCCTGCTTGTTGGTCTTAAAGTAGCAATTAACGTGAAAATTCTACATTGTTCATTGCTTTCTGTAATAAGAAAGACTCTGTGCTGTGTTTTGGGCATCCTGTTATCTAAAGATTTATCTAGGATGAGTAATTTTCATGCAGGAGGTGAACCTTCTAATATTCATGTTGATAATGAGGAACTTTACCCCTTGTTGTATCAAGAAACGTTGTCACCACCATTTGATGCAGGTGTCCCTGATCTTAGCAGCGGTAGCAGTGAAGAAGACTTCGAAGCTTTGTCTGCCTACATACAGGACCCCAAAAAACAAAGGAAGGAAGTTCTGGGGGAACCAACTGATCTCGATACTGACGTTATACAGGACTTTATAATCAATGAAGAACCTGACAGGCCGGCTGCCATTCCTGAAGTAAATCCGCTGATGGATTTCTCTATTTTTGATAGTGGGTTCCTCGACCCCGAATTTTCTAGAGCGGATGCTCTACAAGACACACCATCTGTCGATGATAGTGAACAATCTATGATTGAATTTTTATGGTGCCACAAGACCTTATCTGATTAAAGAGAAAGTCTTTCTTTTGTGGAAGGTGGCAGAAAATCGTTTTAGCTTAAAAATAGCAAGATTTCTTAGATCGACGATTTGATCTGATTTTGTAATCCCTACTTTGTAGAATTTCTCCTTTTGGAACTCTGATGTAAATTTAGTATACAAGGAGGAATGTTTCCCTTGGCAAAGGGTTGGGAATTTTGGAATTATGATTCAGTAGGAGTATGGACTAAAGACGCCCTATCTATTCAAGCCATTGTAATTTTTGTACAAGACTTTTATATGCAGTAAAGTTATCTTTTATCCACCTCCTTGTGTTCTTCAAATTTCTTTGAGAATCACCGAGTTAAATGTTTCAAATTGTCATCAGTTTAAATGTGTTTAATCTTTTGTAGGCTATTTATTACTGCACAAAGCCTTCATATTGATTTTTCTGTATGTTAGGTTCAAGCTATAAATTGTCCTGTTAACTTTCTTTGACCGAATAGTTTTCATTTTAAATTTCTGCAAATGATTTGATGCAATTAAATATGCATAATTAATGGTTAATTTTTCAATGAACACAATGATTACAGATCAGTCGTTTAAATAGGCTTAAAGCACTTTGAAGAATTGTCTCTTAATTTTTATTGATTGATGATCCTTCAAGCTACAAGTGGAAGAACTCGAAGACATTTCTGTTTAAGGCATCTAATACTTGTTAATCACATTCCGAACCTGATCTGCACAACATCAACTTCTCCTTTTAGGTTAGATCTAACTTAACATAGTTTCCTTCTTTTGATAGAATAAGATAGGTTCAGTAACCATCCTTCAAACTTTGTTTTCCTTTATGGGAAAATTGATCTTTCGAGATCAAATCTTTTACTCATAGAGTGCCAGCGGAGGCCAAATATCCATGGGTGATTACCATCCCAAACAGCTCGAGGATAGGGTAACTCTTGCGTAGGGTTAACTGAAGCCTTTGGTTGGGTTTTCATCCCCTGTTGTGTGCCTTGGAACCCATTCCAGCACTTTGCACTTACCCTGCACCCCCAAGGGATCAACAGACCTCAATCTTACGAAAGCTATCAATGAGAAAAGTGTGAAATGGAAATCTTTTGTGAAATATTTCAAACAAAAGTATATGTCTGAAAGGTATTATGAAAAGAAAGTAAAATAATTTTATGACCTGAAGCTAGGGAAACAAACCATGGAAGAGTTGATTAGTAAATATCTTGAATTATTGAAGTATGTCCCATACATATAGGAGGAGAAGGTAAGAATTCAATGCTTCTTAAACTACTAACCTTTTAGTTTTAAGGATCATATAGAGTTTGATGATCCTAATACATTGGAGGATGCATTCCAAAAAGCTTGACTATGCTTCGAGCAAATTTAGAATAAGGATGAAGTAACAAAGAAATGGAACGAGAAGAAGAAGGTAAAATCTGAATTCAGACAGAAGGGCCACAAACCCAATAGTTTCAGAAATTGATCCATGACTGCACCTTCCAACAGTAAGTTTGACAGAAACAAATCACAATCAAACTTTTACCCACCAAATAGGAAGATGAATACTGAAAGTAACAGGAAGCCTAAAGAAGCATCATCAAAACCAACAATTCATTGTTGGGGATGTGGAGAAAACCATATATGGTTTGAATGTCCCCAGCGAAATGAAACGAATAAATCAATGCATAACCTACAAGAAGCTTCTACAGTTCAAGATATAGCAAGGACTCCAAAAATTTATGTTGCAGTAAGTAACCGACAGGTAGATCATCAGGACTCCATCATAGAGGTAGAAGGTACGATTTCCTAGAAAACCATATATGTGTTAATTGATTTCGGTGCATGTAAAAGTTATATAGACCCAAAAATTTGCGAGTCTTGCAAACTAGGAGAAAGTAAGTATGTGCAGCCTTGGCTGGTACAAATGGCCACAGGAGTAAAACAAAAAGTTTCTGAAGTAGTAAATAGTTGTGTGTTAAAGTTAAATGGATCATGTACTAAAACAGATTTGAATGTCTTACCGTTACGATCTTATGATTTACTCATTGGTATGGATTGGCTGGAAAAACATAGAGCAATCCTAGATTGTTATCAGAAATATATCACTTTTGTGAATGATGATGGACAGGCTGAAAAGATCCAAGGAATAATGTGAACAATAAATTTAAGGAACATTTATGCATTTCAAATGAAGAGAAATGCAAGGAAAGGGTGTAAATTGTATGTTATCCATATTACAGAAAAACATAACAGCAAAGTTTCATATTTAACAAGGTACCCTGTGTTGGCTAAATTTAAAGATGTATTTCCTAAGGAAGTTCCTAGGTTACCACCTAAAAGAGAACTTGATTTTACAATCGATCTAACCCCATGAGCTATACCTATCTCTAAGGCACCCTATCGCATAAGCACCCCTGAATTAATTGAATTAAAGATGCAATTGCAGGAATTGATGGAAAAATGATACATTTGTCCAAGTGTCTCCCCTTGGGGATCACCTGTGATCTTTGTACGGAAGAAAGATGGCACTTTCAGGATGTGCATTGATTATAGAAAGCTAAATAAAGTTATAATAGAAAATCGGTGCCATTTTCCAAGAATTGATGACTTGTTCGATCAAGTTGGAGGTGCTACCATTTTCTCAGAAATAGATCTAAGATCTGGCTATCATCAAATTAGAATCAAAGAGGAAGACATTCATAAGATTGCTTTCCAAACTAGGTATGGGAATTATGAATTTTTGGTTATGCCATTTGGTTTGACGAATGCACCTGCCACCTTTATGTGTCTTATAAACAATGTGTTTAGTAAATATTTGGATAAGTTTGTTTTAGTGTTCATAGATGACATACTTATATACTCAAGGAATGAAAGTGAGCATGAATAAAATTTGAAGATAGTGTTGCAAATCCTAAGGGAAAATCAGCTATATGCAAATTTGAGTAAGTGTGACTTTTATAAAGATCAAATTCAATATTTGGGTCACATAATTTCATCCCAAGGAATCGTTGTAGACCCTGATAAGATAAAGGATATCATGAGTTGGCCTACCCCTCAAAATGTGAGTGATATTCGCTCATTCATTTGTCTAGCTGGATATTATCGAAGGTTCATCGAAGGATTTTCTAAAGTAGCTTATCCTATTACCTCTCTCCAGAGAAAAGAGGCCAAGTTTGTTTGTACTGCCAAGTGTGAAGAGAGTTTTGTGAAGCTGAAGCAGTTACTTACTTCAACTCCTGTTTCAAAAGTAGCTAATCCGTATGGTGATTTTGTAGTATGCATTGTGTTAAATTTTGAGCATTAATTCACAATACTCTAGGATCGTTACTGAGAGAACAACATGTACATTATATCAATGCATATCAATCATAACAAGCATGTCAATCACCACAAGAAGCAAAAGCATGAGAGACAAGAGACAAAGAGTTTCCGTGGGGAAAACCCTAAGGTGAAAAACCCCACAACTTCCTCAGAGATAGAGAGAGCAATGGCTCAACCAAAGTACAACCAAAATACACAGAGATAGTCTCCTAGTAGCAGATGATCCTCCTCCTCAATTCCACTTTCGGAGTGAAGGAAGAATGAGTTTCCAAATGATCGAAATAGAGATCTCCCAATCTCTATTTATACTTGACATGTTTGCCCAATATCCTTATGGGGTCGACTTGTCTAGCTAGGTACATAAACCATATAATATATAAATCAGTGCCGACCCCACACATGGTGGTCTAATAACCCATCGGCAAGTTCACACACTTGTGACACTTGTCAATACACATGACGACACTTCTGTATAGAGGAATGACACATCTCTATAGGAGTATAATAATATATAAATGAAATACATGGATGAAATACATTTCGAAGTTACATATACATCAACACTCCCTCTTAACTAGGAAGGTATTTCTCGACACAGATCTGCTAGCACAAGTCTTCTTCTCTGGATCATCGTCATCGATGCATCGTCACTGCTGCTGCTATCTCAACCAATCTATGAATCTACTCATCATAGGAAGTTCTACAGGGCCAGTCCTTTTTCATACTGGATGTAGGCCCACCGCCTACAGGTCTTCATCATCTGTGCGAACGGTCTGATAGAGGTGGTCTCTCAGGACTAATTTTATGTGCGGATGCAATACCTGACAAGAGCATCCCAGGAACATTTATGTGCCTAAGCACGACCAGAAATATCTCCCAGGACTTATTACATGCATCTCCTTCACAATACCTTTAAAGAGAATCCCGGGAACATTTATGTGTCGCAACACAACCAGCAAGATCTCTAAAGAGCATCTCAGGACTTATTACGAGCACATATCTCAACCTCTCAGATCTCTAGGAATGATTACATGTGGATAGACAATACCTTTAAAGAGCATCCCAGGAACATTTATGTGCCGCAGCATGACCGGAAAGATCTCTAAAGAGCATCCCAGGACTTATTAGGAGCACACAGCTCAACCTATCGGATCTCCAGGATTGATTACATGTCTCCGTAGTAATACCTCATCCCAGGACTGATTACGAGCACACAACTCAACCTATCGGATTTCTGAGGACTGATTACATACTGCATAGCAATACCTCATCCCAGGACTGATTACGAGCACACAGCTCAACCTATCGGATCTCTAAGGACTAATTACATGTTATTTGCACAACCTGCCACATATCATCTATGACCTCCAAGTATCAACCTGATACTCATGATCTAACTGATCATCATCGCACGAAGCATCATCCTGATGCTCATGATCATACTGATCATCATCACTGTACCATCCTGGTACATATCATCTGGAGCAACATCTTGAAGCTCGTCATCGTGATCATCCTGATCATACAATGCATCCACCTGATGCATACCAAGTATCTACCTGATACATAGCACCATACATGATCCACCTGATCATACGATGTATCCACCTGATACATACATAGATACATGATCCACACAATGTATCCACCTGATATATATCAACATACATGATCTACCTGATCATACACAGTATCCACTTGATACATATACAGATACATGGTCCAAGCATCCAACATGATGCATATACAAATACATATAAATGATCCAACTGATCATATCCAACATCCAACATGATGCGTACATACATATACATATAAATGATCCAACTAATCATATCCAGCATCATCCTGATGCATATATAGAGCAGTAACTAGAGCATTGCCCTGATGCTCATCATCCAGCGCTTACATCCACAGCCATGTGAAGGATCCTCCTTCCAGCATGCTTGAAATGGCTTCGGCAAATGTGTCCATCACTTCTTCCTCGAAGTGTCATCGATCTGAAGAACACCAAGCCTCTCTCTGAAGTACTCGAACTTCACTCGGGATAGTGTCTTCATTAGTACATCTGCAATCTGCTCATCCGTTGCAACATACAGGATCTTCACTGCTCCTCTCTACACCATATCCCTTATATAGTGATATTTGATCTCAATGTGTTTCGACCTGTCATGGAACACCGGTTTCTTAGACAGCTTCACACAACTCTGGTTGTCACAAAAGATACCAGTAGCCTCCAATGAGAGATCAAATAACTCAGACAGTAGCTTCCAGAGCCATACTGCCTCATAACTAGCCGAACATGCTGCAACATACTCTGCTTCGGCTGTACTCAGTGCTACGCAGGACTGCTTCCTGCTAAACCAAGAGATCACACCTGATCCCATACTGAAGCAACACCCAAAAGTGCTCTTCCTATCTGCAGCACTACTTGCCCAATCTGAATCAACATAACCTTGCATGTTAAACTTTTGATTCGCATCATACTTGAGCCCATAGTCAATCGTACCCTTCAGGTACCTTAGAATATGCTTTACAGCAACCAGGTGAACACCTCTGGGATCCATCAGGAACTGGCTCAATGTGTCCACTGCAAAGCAAATATCTAGTCTCGTGTTCATCAGGTACATCAAGGACCCAATCATCTGATGATACACAGTGACATCAACCGGATCAGATGAAGCATCACATAGAAGCTTCAGGTTCGATGCCATAGGTGTGGCCATGGCCTTGCAAACCATCATCCCGAACCGCTTCAGGATCTCTATTGCATACTTCCCTTGTCCAAGGAATATTCCTTCTGCACTCTCCCACACCTCTATACCTAGAAAGTAATGCATCATCCACAATTCCTTCATCTCGAACTCAGCAGCAAGCTTCCACTATGTGTCGCCAATCAATCTATCTTCTCTTGTAATAAACAAGTCATCCACATACAAAAGTAGTATCATTGGATTTCCTTCCTCAACCTTGTGGTAAAGGTTGGAATCCGCTTTACTCTTGGTAAAGCCCAAACTGGATAGAAAGATGTCTATCCTACCAAACCAAGTTCTGCACACATATGACTCTCTGTCATGTGTCTCAGAACCAAGTGGTTGCTCCACATATACTTTCTCTTCAACTACACCATTCAAGAAGGGAGTCTTGACATCCATCTAGTGTATCTTCCATTTCATCGTTGCAGCCGGGGAAAGTACTGTTCTGATGGAAGTGTACCTAGCTACAGGAGCAAAAGTTTCTTCATGATCTATTCCCTCTTTCTGAGAGAAGCCACGAGATACGAATCTTGCCTTGTATTTCTCTATGCTACCATCTGCAGCATGCTTGATCTTGTAGATCCTTTTGGAAGTCACAACAATCTTCCCTTCAGGTCTTTGGACTACATCCCAAACATCATTCTTCATGATCGACGGATCATGGCATTCTTCCATTACTACATCCCAGATCCTGGGAACTTCAATATCTTCAATATCTTCAATAGATATCTTTGTTGCTGGAACAAATGTTGTAGTCCTTCTTTTGTAGGTGATGGTATACGATCTATCCTACAAAACAAGTTAAATTGCATGATTAGAAACATCTCATAATTTTCAGAACAAATTCTTACACATAAAGAAATATGTCATACAGTCATGCAATTATTTTAGCCAATGCCTCAATACAACATTCATCCATATCCTGTAACTTTCTAGATGCCTTCCAATCTCTACCAGAACATTGTTAAGAGTTTTCACTACTCCCAACATGTCAGCAAAGAGGTTTCATTCTGGAGAAGTAGCAATGGAATGTTGTACAGTGCCATAGGCCACTTACCCATCACATGCATATTAGTAGTATACTGTTCATTAATGCAATCATTCTAATATGCACAATACATATCCTAAGTCTAGGAACATAAGCATATACATCATTGAACAATATTATTTAAACAAACAAATATGCAAGAAATGATAATTGAAATACTTATCTTTGTTTGTTTGCTGGATGGACTCCCTCTGAGTCTTTGCTTCCTTGCAGGAGCTGCTAAATTAGCTTCTTCTACACCTTTCTGTTGTGGAATGTAGAAAGATGGTCAACTCCCTCTAAATCTCTGCATCCTTGCAGAAACTACTGGAGTGTGCTCCTTCTTGATTCATCCTTGGTCTCTACGCATGCTTATTAGTATCACTATTGTGTTATCCTCGAGGTCTCATACATAATCACACATTTATCAGTATAATCTTGATACTATCAAAACACAATAATCTTAAACATGTATAGTCATGATCATTTCAAACATAAATAATAAGTATTAGTATTCAAGGACTCTTATGGTTAGTCATAATATACTTAAATCCATGATTACTCAACCCTATGACTCTTCTGGTTAGTCATATCATCAATTAAGGTAAGAAACATAATATGCATACACCCATGATTATTCAAACCTATGACTTCATGAATAATCATCATCAATCATGTCATGCATACTTATATAAGATATCCTATGATATAAGAAACACATGCCTGGTCACCATATTTGCTAGTTATGTTTAGCAATGTTTTCTTGTTCTCTTCAATGACCTGCATAACTCACAAGTTAACCTTTGCAAAAACAATTTATACATACCTCTATGTGATTCATGACTATGGATGAATCTTTGTCTTCATGTCACCATGGCATGTTCAGGTTGTCCCTTCAATTTGTGCAATCCTCCCTCTTGCTCTCCAATCACCACTGCATCATCAATAGTTTTACCCTTTGGCCACATTAGGACTTGGCCATCTACAAATGCAACCCTCATGCCTTTTGCATCCAATGCAGAGATGGAGAGAAGGTTCTTCTTGAGCCCAGGTACATAAAGGACTTCTTTCATCTTCAAATATTTTCCAGAATCTAGGTTGTAGGAGGCTTCACCACTTCCTTTGATGGGGTATTGATAGTCATCCCCAAGTTTCACTTTATGGGGTGATTCATGTTCAGATAGATTTACAAAAGATTCTTTAAACCCAGTCATGTGTTTGGAAGCCCCACTGTCAATAAGCAAATCATTACAACCATGAGAGATAGTACCTAAGAGAGCAAAGATTAGAACATACTCTTCTTCACTTGATGAGTCATCATCACTTTCTGCCCTAGCTTTCTTCTCTGGAGGTTCATCATCTTCGGCAGCATGAGCATGGTACCTTGTTTTTCTACCCTTCTTCCTTTTGCTGGAGTTGTTGTTGTTGTTGCTATCCCTTTTGTTCTTGGGACATTCTGAAGCAAAGTGACCTTTCTCATTGCAATTGAAGCACCTCAGATCTTTCTTTTCTTTGTGGTAAGGATGAGAAGATTTCTTCTTGTGATGAGAAGATCTCTATTTATACTTGACCTGTTTAGCCAATATCCTTATGGGGTCGACTTGTCTAACTAGGTACATCAACCATATAATATATAAATCAAGGCCGAACCCACACATGGTGGTCTAAAACCCATCAGCAAGTTCACACACTTGCGACACTTGTCAATACATATGACGACACTTCCGTATAGAGGAATGACACATCTCTATAGGAGTACAATAATATATAAATGAAATACATGGATGAAATACATTCCGAAGTTACATATACATCAACACATTGATGCGTGCAAAGAAGGCCTAGGAGTTGCATTGATGCAAGAAGGTCGTGTAATTGGATATGAGTCCAGAAAATTAAAGACGCATGAAGTAAATTACGCAACTCATGAATGGGATTTGGCTTCCATCATTCATGCATTGGAGATGTGGAGACACTATCTTCTTGGGAAAATGTTTGTGCTAAAAACCGATAATGTATGACTGAAATATATCTTTGAACAACCAAATTTGAATGCTGGCAAGCCAGGTGGCTTGCCGTCCTAAGTGAATTTGATTTTGACATCCAACACATTAAAGGAAAGGAGAATAAGGTAGCAGACCCCTTAGCAGGAGAGTGCATATGCTGATGATGACTTCTGTTAGTAGTTCTCAGTCTAAATTGTTAGTACAAATTCATACAACAACTGAAAAGGACCCTAAATACATGAATTTAGTGAAAAAATGTCATGCGGAAAATTCGGGACAACAAACTGAGAATTTCAATTTAACAAGTGAGGGTTTGTTGTTGTTTAAGAATAGGTTGTATGTACCTTATCTACTAGATTTAAAGCAACTTATTCTAGATGAGTTCCATAAAAGACCCTACTCCGGCCATCCTGGTTATCAAAAGATGATAACAGCTATCAAAAAGCAGTATTATTGGCCTAGATTAAAATCTGAAATTGTTGAGTACATAACAAATTGCATGGAATGTCAACGAGTGAAAGTAGAGAATTGACATCTGGTAGGTTTGTTGCAACCTATACCTATACCAAAGTGGAAATGGGAAAATATTTCCATGGATTTCATTACTGGATTGCCTAAAACTAGTAGGCAGCATGATGCTATCATGGTAGTAGTGGATAAGTTGAGCAAGGCAGCTCACTTCATACCAGTTAAATCCACCTTTAAAGCAATAAATATTGTAGATATATTCATGAAGGAAGTCTTCAGACTCCATGGTATTCCAAAAATAATTATATCTAACAGGGATGCTAAGTTCACTTCACATTTTTGGAAAGAATTATTTGCAGGTTTGGTTACAAAACTAAATTTCAGTACATCCTACCATCCTCAATCTAATGGACAAACCGAGAGGGTGAATCAAGTTTTGGAAGACATGCTTTGTTTGTATGTCATGGACAATCCAATGAAGTGGGAAGAACATATACACTTGGTTGAATTTGCCTATAACAATGGGTATCAAGCCTCTGCAGGAATGAGCCCATTTGGAATTTTGTATGGAAGAAAATGTAGAACTCATATGACTTGGGATGATCCTGTGAACAAGATCATGTTGGGACCTGAACTATTGCATGATTTAGAAAACATTGTGCAGAAAGTTAAAACAAATTTGAAAACTTCCCAAGATAAACAAAAAAAGTTATGTTGATTAGCATAGAGAACATAAAGAATTTGAAGTAGGGGATCACATATTCTTAAGAGTAAAGGCAAAGAAAATATCTCTGAGTTTAGGCAAGTTTTCCAAGTTGGCACCGAGATATTGTGGTCCTTTACAGATACTGGCTAGAGTAGGACATGTTGCTTATCAGTTAGCGCTGCCGGAAAATTTTAAAGTACATGATTTCTTTCATGTTTCTTTGTTGAAAAAATATGTATATGATCCTAAGCATATTGTAAATTGGCATGTAATATAGGTGGAAACAGATGGGGATTTCCAGACAAATCCTGTAGGAATACTAGACTGGAAAGAGGTGGTACTTCAGAATCGCACCATCACCCAGGTAAAAGTGAAATGGGAGCACTATAAGCATGAAGAGGCTACCTGGGAGAGGGAAGAGGATATGCGAGCAGCCTATCCTTTCCTGTTTGAAGGAATGCATGATGTGGAATAAAATAATTTATTCTGTTGTTTTAGAAACAATTAACACCGAGGATGGTGTAAACTTAAGGGGAGGGGGATTGTAATACCCCAATTTTGGA
This sequence comes from Larix kaempferi, assembly GCA_027924585.1. Taxonomy (NCBI): domain Eukaryota; kingdom Viridiplantae; phylum Streptophyta; class Pinopsida; order Pinales; family Pinaceae; genus Larix; species Larix kaempferi. The sequence continues at coordinate 30,351,969 of BSBM01000089.1, forward strand.
CTTGTAAATCCCTTATTATTTTGATAAGTATTATTTCATTTTATTCTGATGACTATGTGGACAACACATTAAAAGATATGGGGGTCACAGTTCCTATGGGTCTGGAGGATAAACATAAATAAAATAAATAATAAGAAAGTATTGAGACACTTGTAAAAACCCCAAAGAAGAGTTTTTGAATAAAAGAATTAAAGAAATAAAAAGAAACTAAAAACAAGACAGAAAGAGGGGGGGGGGTTACTCCTATATATAAGTGTATAGCATCCCGAACAAGGGAGGGGAGGAGAGGAAAGAAAAGAGAGAACAAAAGAAAAGAAAGAGCTAAAAGAAAAAGAAAAGAATTGAAATAAAATTAAGAACTGAAATAAAGAAAGGAAGGAAGAGCAAGAAAGGTTAAGTTTGCAGCACAGACTTGGACCAGAATTGGAACAAATGCAGCTGGATATGGAATAGAAAATGAGAAGTGTCTTGGTAGGATCACTACCAATTTCTTTGCAGGAGCACTGCAAAATACTGAAAGGCTGTGAGAGGTTGATTCCTGGATTCAGAGGCTTAAAAGTCCCTGGAGCACTCAGAGAAACTCAGGAGCACTGAGTGAGTGTTGGGTTGCCTTCTGCAATTAGATTTAATGATTAAATGGGAACTAATGGCATAAAAGTTTAAAAAGGATACTCCAGACCTTGTGGAACTGTGTACCCATCTCAGGGGTGACCGTGAGATCAAGGAGAGACTTGCTGGTCTATGGCTAGGTGGTTTGTGCTTGTCCCATTGATCATAAAATACATCAAACACACATCAAATAAGTATTCTTTGAGTTATGTTTGACTGATTATTATCATCATCAATTACTGTGTATTGATTATTTACTTACTGTTGAGCATTAATTATGAAGTAACTGTAATGATTGTTTTATTGAATAAAATCATTATTGTGTTAGATCAAGATCCCTATGAGGTGATTCTGGACTTGTTTACTACATGCATTATGAAACTGAATGTGCATCTGATCTGAACATGCATGTTAAGTAATTTCATTGTGAAAGGAGGAATTACACTCTATGTTATATACATATACACAAACCGACGACATGCATTTAGTTATAGATCTATATAGGTATGCGTGTGTATTCCTATGTCAAATGATATTGAAGAAATAATAATTTTTACTGCATGCATGTGAATCCATTAACATGCAAGAACAATACACACACAGATTTATTAAACCCTATTTATGGAGGCCGATCCACTTACCGAGCCATTATTGTACAAGAGAATCGAAACTAATCCTTCAGAGCATTTATATACTATTAAAAATCGAAATGATATCTTCAACTAAGAATTTAGTGGATCTCTGCATGTATTATTTTGGGCTCATACAACCTTTACTACGCATATGATATGCATACATAAGCTCATATGCTTGTATTGATTTCATAGTCTAGTATTAAACAAATACGATGTATGGATTTTTTCCTTGTACCATACAAACCCTTGTTATGACAGGGTAATACATAAATTAAATAGAGCATTTTCATTTACAAATCAAATCGAATTACCTAACTTTAAAATCATTAAACAGATTCGATGCCCTATCCATAGATCGAGCCTTGGTTTACGGTCACCGCGACCAGGGCCATAAGCATGCATAACATTTACGGGTTCGATGTAAAGAAATCAAGCAGAGGAAAGCTTTTCGATTTATTGATAAACTAATGAGAAACGTATTAAGGCCATATGGAATCCATATGGGCTACCAATTCAAAACCAAAACATTTGTTTATAGGCACCATGGAAATCGGGCCTCATCCATTGAACATAGAGGGGATTAAAACCTTAAAAGATAAGCACAATTGCAACACTAGCATTAAGATCCAAATGGATTCACTATGTTAAGAAAACGCAGACAGAGTCCAACGAGGGATGAAAGCCCTGCTTGGTGAACAAAACATTACACAGTATGCATGTAACTCCGTTATCCATGGAGGAATATTTTTCCCATTAAAAACCCTGTTCATCTTTCACTAAAAAATCCTGCCAGGACCTTTGGAGCGCAAGGGCCCAACACTAGTTTAATTTAATAACACAAACATGCAAGAGTTTACAAGGCTCCCCGAGCTAAAGAACTTTCGGAGTCGTGCTACCTGACTCCTACATTTCAAGTTGTGTGGTCTACCTTTGTTACTGGTCTAGGAAGGGAGGCTTACCCTCATCACTCCCTTCTCAACCCTTGGACTTCATGGCAACCTCGGACATGGTGTGGCCGTGACCTGCAGCACGAACACGAGCACGCTGTTAATACATTTTATAAAGGATTGAAGCTAATGCCATTTTATTACTGTGGTAAAGATTTTGTGGTAACTTCTTACATTGCCTGTAAAGGCCGTGGTTTCCACACCGGTCGAATAGTGCTTCGCCCAGCATGGGACCGTTATCACTTTGCCGAGAGCTTGGCCTATGGGCTTTCTTCAGAACACCTTATGCCGAGGGTTATCCTAGAGGAGGCTAAAACCCTGCACAGCACCTCCAGGATGGACAGAACAAACTCCAAACCCTTCCAATGTTGACAACTAGATCGTAAGACCGTGGGAATATGTAAAACCTCGTGCTCTTCCCAAAGAGAGAGTACGCACATTAAAGCTCCATCTACCACCCTGTATGGTTTGAGTGGCTAGCAGCTGGCTCGATTGGTAGCTACATTAATTTCACCACCATGTTGGATTCCCCAACGTTGTTTGCTTGGTTGGTTGGTTAATTCGTAGTATGGGTATAATTTCCCCCAAGCACATAGTTGCTAGGAGCACCTGCCATATAGGTATTTGCGTTATCACTAGGCTAAGTAAGATCCTTCATGATGCTTTAACAATGGTAACCGCAACATTTAAACAATACATTGGGCAATCATTAATACATGCAAATATTACATGGGATTCTTTATGGAACAAACATTTCATAAGTTAACAACGTTCCAATTGGTCGATGTAAAACCATGAGCCAACCATAATCAACATCTAAACTATTAACACGAGAAGGCATGCAAACATGAAGAAGTAATGCCACAAGAATTCACTTGGTATCAGTAAGGTCGACAAACTAACTCTTTACGCAGTGATATGTGTAAGATGAGATACGTGCAAGTACTAGACAGGACATTCAAGCATTAATAACAACCATAATTTACCAAATTGTGTATGCATATCTCAAGCAGATAACAGTTCTACACATGTCAAAGAAGAACAAGTAAAATATATGCGTATAACGTTAAAGGCTTGGTAAGCCAGGTTAGAATGAGATCTTGCAAGGAGACTTGAAATATCTTGCTAGAAGCCCTTGATCGAACCATGTTATTTTTCATGATGAAGGCAAGCAAGTCTAACTAATATCAACTGAGCAGAATTTATTTTTTAATTAAAAAAACTAATTGCGTGAAAACCGGTTTAAATTTTAGTGATGTTACAGTCCTCATTAAGCTCGATGTAGATTTTTTATGTAGTGTTGGATTGCCACTATGCTTGATTAGGTCCTTCTATGTAGTTTCTTGAAAGAACAAGTGTTGACCTTCAATTATTTTTTACTTTTTTTAGAGTGGAACATAGCTTGGGAAACCCTCAGGTACTTCCCCTCATTTCGAGGATGGTACCCAAGGTAAACCATTGGCCCTGATTACGGGCCCTAACCCGGTGGGGACATCAAGTGAGGCCCTTCATAGCCACCTGAGGATTTGACCCCAAGACCTTCTGCTTGCGAATACAACACTCAACCACTTGAGCAAACCCACTGGGCTATGTTGACCTTCAATCATATCTAGGCATGTTTCAAAATCATTTATTAGGATCTAGAACCGAGAATCAAAAACATCTACATGCATTTGTCCATCATATTTAGGCAAGGAGATTATGGTATACTACTGGAAGGTGGAGGTCCTAGGTCCATGATGTTGAACTTCAGTAAGTGCACTAGCAACTTCATGAAATATAATAATGAGGATGGAGTTTTCTTCATTGAAAGAGTTATCTTAGTAGGGAGGCATTATCAAAGAGAAAATATTGTACAATAAGCCCTAAGATAAAGAGGTTTCTAGGGTAAATTCCAAAGAGGATAAGCTACCAAGAAATTACTATTAGAAAGATATAAAAGAGAGATGGAAGGTAGATATGGCACAAGAGAAAATTCTGAGTCAAATTCTTGCCTCCAATAGCCAAAAACATAGGTAGGTCAAGGTTGACATTGGGCCTACAAAACCATCTTGATGAAGCTTTGTGTTGAATATAGATTTGTTGAGTGTAGCCAATGGCTAAGAAAATTGATAGAATATAAGAGCTTTTAGGGTGGTGGACAAAGTTCAAGGAACCCAAAGCCTAAAATCTCGTGGTTTGGAATGGAGTGAAAAGAGCTGTAAACGTTGAAAAATATGTGTAGGTTGGGAATTTGGCCTCCAAAACACCCAATGCTGACATGAATGGATAAAATGTAGATCGATTTCACTGGTACTATATAGTACATAATAGATATGAACTAGTAATGAAAACCCATAACAATATAAAAAGAGCAACAAAAATATTAGAAACACTAATAGATAGCTCACTTTATTGGCCAAATGTCTTCTTATAATCTTACAATGGGTCTACTTTAAAAGAACTACCAAATAGAAAATTTAAAACTAAGATGCATATAGCCCAAAGGATAGAAGAACGAGTGAATAATGCAATGCAATCCTCTCTATTGCTAAAAGTATGCAACAAACTAAACATTAATGTAGTAGGAGATAACAAAGTGTGTCCTTAAAGGAGTTCCATTTCTAATGATGCTCCCTTATTGGTGGGGTGCCCTCGTGTTCATTATCAAAGGGCTCATGCTTTGTCATTGCTACATTATCTTAGGTCTCACATCGCAAATAGAAAAGAGCAACATGAACACATAATAATAAGTCTTTGAGGTTCATTGTGTTAGAGAAATTTTATATCATTGGTCCATTATCAAGACAACATAGATATGCATACAAGGATGAAGGAGAGATGGCATAAATAGGATGCAAAGATGAAAAAAAGAGACTTAAAGAATACACTCTCTCTTTTTTATCTGTAGTGTTCTTTATCTTTATGGGCATAATTATGGATTGCATATCACTAAAAGGTCGATCAGAAATTTCTCTAACATGGTTGTAACATCCTTTTTTCACCCTATGCTATAATTATGTATGTAATGAATGCAGTGGCTAGATGTCGGACATATACGGTCCAGAAAACCATGAATATTGTAAATGATGTACATTATATATAATATAAAAATCCCTAATTATAAGCGATGACAGAGATGAAACGAACTAGAGATGGTGTAGATATGATGGAAAGATGAAAACATGGGAATTAAAGAATGCTCTCTCTCTCTCTCTCTCTCTCTTTCTCTCTCTCTCTTAGATCTTTGGTGTTCTTTATCTTTATGGTCATGATTATGGATTGCATATCACTAAAAGGTCAATCATAAATTTCTCTAACACAGTTGTAACACTTCGTTCTTAACCCTATATTGTAATTATCTATGTAATGAATGCAGTGGATGGATGCTAGACATATACGCTCCATGAGACTATGAATATTGTAAATGATGTATGTTACCAATTCTGCAAGTGAAGAAGGATGAAGAAGAGATGGGGAACTATGATTCAACAAGTGGGGGAACTAAAAGATAGGACTAAATGGGAGATAACTCTAGATGGTATTAATCCATGTCCTTAGAGATACTTGCCAACCTTGGTTAGGAATTTAATCCAAGGTCCCTAAACCATGTTATGGGGGATGATTTGATTAATCATTGGTTCATTACCTTAGAATAGGATTAACCTGCATAGATCCATCTTAAACCCGGATCAATTAAGCATTGAAAGCGATCCAATATCTTGAGGTGGTGTAAATTTTTTTAATCTTAAAAGAAATTGGATCCCTTCATGCTTAATAGATCCAGGTTTAAGATGGATCTACGCTGTCTTTAATTTTTTTATTTTATAGGCCGACATGAATTTTTTTAATTAATTTTTTATTTTGATAAGTTCCGAGCGTGACAAACCTCACAACATCTCCCCCATAGTGGGTTGTAAGTACCTCGCTACTCTTGGTGCAAAAAGGGGAAAGATGGTATCACATGGCGAGTAGAAACCATGTATATATAATGTGAGAATTAAATTCATTCAAGCATTCATTCAGTGAATGTCATTGTGAGAGAAACCTAGCCTACAGTTGAGAGCACAGAGACATGTTGTTGTGAGAGAAATCTAGCGTACAGTTGAAAGCACATAGACTTCTTGGCGGGCCTCTGCTCCTACATCTTCCAAGGCCACGTCTTACATGGTTTGAACAAAATGAGCTATTGAAATCCCTTCTCCTTCCTCTTTGAAAAAATCTACTTTGGTTTTATTTATGTGGTTGAATTGTAACTAGCACATCTGCATCACTTACAAATGAAAAACCCATTCATCACTTATGAGTTATCCATATATTCATGCATAAACCATCGATTATATATATATATATATTATCTCAAAGTGGTTTGTTATCCATTCAACAACTATGAGTTATCTATGCATTAGCTACCAGTAATTTTATTTATGTGGTTGAATTGTAACTAGCACATCTGCATCACTTACAAATGAAAAACCCATTCATCACTTATGAGTTATCCATGTATTCATGCATAAACCATCAATTATATATATATATATATCATCTCAAAGTGGTTTGTTATCCATTCAGCAACTATGAGTTATCTATGCATTAGCTACCAGTAATTTTTTAAATTTTTTGTATAGTTATTTATTTCTTTGAACGACTATCATAGAATCAATATGAAAAATACACTTGTTTCATCATCATACAATCCTAGAAAAGCATAAACCGTCATCTACCCTGAATTCTAAAATAAACAGGCCTACCTACATAATTACTTAAACTTAATAGTGTAACAAAACGTAATGAGCAGGCCCTACCCACCGTCTGCTCATAGTATTCGTTATTGTCTATCTCATTGCATGGGCGACACGCCTTCAAGGTTTCAGCGACATCTGTCCAGAGCGGCGTCTACTCTCACCTAGCGGGAGACGTGTCATCTCAAGCGCTCTCCTCCGTGATATTTATAAGGGGCCCTGTGTCCCATTCATTTCAACTCAATCTTAGCGCAGCAGTACTACCATTTCAGAGCATTGCAAATTTGCATACTTTGCATTACAGTTGAAGTCGATCGATCTTTCTTTATTCACAAGAATGGCGGATCAGTACAAGCAATATGGCCAGGAGAAGGCCGGACAAGCTCAACAAACAACTCAAGTAATCATTTACATGATCTGTCCTCTCTCATTCTCTTTAGTCTCTACTGTTTTAAAAACTCCCGTTGCTTTAATTGATGGTCTTGTATATATATTGTTTTGGGCAGGGGATGATGGGGACTGCTCAAGAGAAGAGTGGTCAGATGAAGGATATGACTCAGCACAAAGCTTCTCAGGCGACTGACGCGACCAAGGGAATGGGCCAGTCCGCCATGGGTTCAGCCCAACAGGGGAAGCAACAAACTGGTTCTTTCTTCCAACAGGTTCATTTTATTAGAAATTATTGTAATGTCCGTTTTTAAGATATAATTGAACAGATTAACTATTGAATTTGAAAGTTCCCTTAGCTTTGAATGTATTGGAAATAATCGAGTTTAATAATGTTAATCCAGGCTGGGGAGAAGGCAATGGGTGCTACGCAAAGCGTGATGGAGGCAGTGAAGAGCCCCTTTGGTGGTAGCGAGCAGAACAAGTGATCACCACTACCGTGCCATGCTAAACCTTTATGTGATTGCAGATTGTAATAATTTCCTCATTTGATTATGAGATTGTGGATATGAGATGGAATATTTGAGGTTCTTGATTTTTGAATTTATGAAGTGTCTCCGTCCTTCAGCGAGACTTCGCATTCAGTAGTTATATGTGTTTAATATTGAAATAACGCAGATATTGTGCTCTTTCTGTTTATGGTATTTGCAGTTTGCTTTATTTTTCTTTCTATTTCCAGCATTAATTTTGATAGTTTATAAAGTTGTCAACGTTGGTTATGTTAATTTGATCTACAAGGCCAGAGTTTGCGTATACAAGGCTTGGTATATGATTTATTTAGTTGCCATTCCTATATCCAGGAAGATTGACTCTTTTGAAATAATTTTTAGGTTATTTGTTTATTCATTCTCGCTATTACTTCTATTCAATGATAGTCGGCGTTAAATAATTTTCTTTATGACAATTACAATGTATTTAGCTCTACGAATTAAATACCAAAATGCCGATCCTATAATAATCTCACTCACTAAAAATCTGTTAGTGATTCATTAACATTTCAGAAATAGCACCTCATTTGTGAATGTGTATTCCAAGAGTGTGCCTAACGATGTGTGATCTTTTTCTTAATGAGTAAACTCTCCCCCACAAGGAGAATTTTACTAGGTTGTCTTTCCCCTCATAACCCTAATTAAGAGTTCACGTCAAAAGACATATTTGTGTGTAGATTCATTTCATACACCGTTGTAGATTCATTTCATACACTAATTAAGAGTTCATGTCAAAAGACATATTTGTGTGTAGATTCATTTCATACACCATTGTAGATTCATTTCATACACCATATAATGTAACTCTTTTCATGCTCATCCTGGAGATGGAGGTGACATGGATGTTTGATAGATCCTTCTTTTATCCTACTTTTAAGGTTGATATATGCTGGGTTACTAACAAATGTCACTCATAAAATAAAAAATTAAATTATAAAAAGTATTTTAAAAAAATTAATGTTGGTTCATAAAATAAAATATTATGAAAAGTAATTAAAAATAGATGTTTGTTTATAAAATAAAAACTTAAAACTTAAACCAGGATCTATCAATCAAGAGAGATCAAATTTCTTGAGTTTAAATTTAAAAATCGGTATTGATAAATACTCCTTTTAAGATTGATCTATGTCAGTTTTAATTAATTGAGCATTAGGGGCGTCCTTCCGTACTCATCATGCAATTGACTCAAACAATAAAATATTATGAAAAAATAACATATAGACTCAAAGTAGATTTAAAACATTTTATGGCATATATAAAACTACACGATTTAGAAAAATAATTAATTAATTAATTGAGCGGAAGAAGCATATTTTAACACATGGATGTGTAACTCCCTCTCTATGTTTGGTAGAAGAGGTATATTTTAACCCATAAATATTATTAAAAAAAATGGCATATATAAAAATACACAATTTAGAAAAATAAAAAACCCTCCTCAACATTTGCACTCCAAAAATGATTTAAAATATTTTATGGCATATATAAAACTACACAATTTAGAAAAATTAAAACCCTTAACATCTGCACTTTAAAAATGATTTAAAATATTTAATGTCAAATGAGTTTGCACTCAAGAGATTTGATCACTTGGTAGATCCCCTTTTAAGATGGATATATGTTGGTCAGATATACCCTTGGGAGGTTGTTGTTCCCATGCTTAAAAGAAAAGATTGATATATATTGGTAATAACCAGCATAGATCCATCTTAAAAGGGCATCTACCAAACCTTGAGAGGAATCAAATCTCTCGATATGCAAACCCCTTTTTAGAGTAAATTTTTATACAATAATCAATTAACAACATTTGAAAAATATTAGATGTCAAAAAGACTCTACAAAACTTACCGCTATAAAAATTCAGCATGGCCAATAACTCTGACGAAAAAATAATTAAAAAACCATGGCCAATAACTCTGACGAAAAGATAATTAGAAAACCATGGCCAATAACTAACTCTGATGGAAAGATAACAGAAAGATAAGTAACAAACCAATGTCAGCAAGGAATCCTGTCCTCAAATCCATAAAAAGGTTAATCCTGTCCTCAAATCCATAAAAAGGTTAGTCAGCAAGGAATCCTGTCCTCAAATCCATAAAAAGGTTAGTCCTATTCTTAGTCATAGTAAAAGATGTTTTGGTTCTTAGTCTGGTCTCCATTTCGTTTGATTCTTCCGTTGCATTGCTATTATCATGTACATCTTTATTTCCATCACTAGCATGGTTTGAAGGCATGTAAATATGTTGTTTTTTTTTCAATTTTCAAATCCAATAAAGTTCTCAAACCACATTGGATTATTTCATTGCAATGACTTGTTGCATTATTTCACCCAAATGCTTTTAACACGATTTCATTTCTACGCCAATCATCAATATCATCTCATCATTGAAAGGAATATCATCTCATCAAAAATATTTTTATATGTATTATTCATAAGAATATCATCTCAATCAAATTCTTTCTATATGTATTTTCAAACCTTGCTACAATATAATGTAAAATACAAACCTTGCTGGAATATAATGTCATCAACATGAATATCATCTCATCAAAAAAATTTCTAAATGTATTATCAACATTGCTACGAATATAATGTCATCAATATTCTTCTTATATATATTATCAACATTGTTATGAAATTCTAAAGGAATATTGATATATATTATCAATATAGCTATGAAACTTTCAATATTGCAATGAAATCCAATAAAAATTTCCATTAACCTTCAAATGAAGACCATTGTTATCATTAACGTTATTGGTGTCATTAAACTATTCCTCAATTGGGAAAATATCCATCATCATTATCATAACTTTTTAATTCTTCATTTAAAGAAATGTTTTTTATCATCATTATCAAAATAATTATTTCCATTAAAATATTCATTTTTTCCCTTCATTAGTGATACCATTCAAATCTTCACTAATAGGAAGATTTTTTTTACATCAATGTGATTGTTACTAACATAAATGTCATCAATAGAAGTGTCATTTGTCAGTTGTGCTAGAAGTGTCCAAATTTATCACTAAGAGGAACATTTTCATTTTCATATCCAACTTTGGTGTTGTCTCAATCCTCAATAAAAGTAATATCAGCACAAGAGTTTTTCATATCCGTCTTTGGTGTTGTCTTAATCCTCAATAAGTTTTATTTTTATATCCATCTTTGGTGTTGTCCCAATCCTCAATAAGAGTAATATCATCCTGTCTCAATCCTCAATAAGAGTAATATCATCACTATAAGAATCATTTGTGCTTCCATCAATAAGAGTAATATCATAACTATAAGAGTCAATTGTCCTTCCATCAATATCATCACTTGAAAGTTTAGTGTTATTTGTTATTCCATCAAATTCGTTCACTACTAAGAAGAACATTTTCATTTTCATATCCAACTTTTGTGAACATTTCAATTTTCATATTCATATCCATATTTTGTGAACATATTCATTTTCATATCCATCTTTTGTGAACATTTTCATTTTCATATCCATATTTTGTGAACATATTCATTTTCATATCCATCTTTTGTGATCATTTTCATTTTCATATTCATATCCATCTTTTGTGAACATTTTCATTTTCATATCCAGCTTTAGTGTTGTCTCAATCCTCAATAAGAGTAATATCATCAACTTTGGTGTTGTCTCAATCCTAAATAAGAGTGATATGATCACTAGAAGTGTCATTTGTGCTTCCATCAATATCATCACTCGATACAAGTGTCATTTGTGCTTCCATCAAATTCATCACTAAAAGGAACATTTTAATTTTCATATCCAAGTTTAATGTTGTCTCAATCCTCAATAAGAGTAATATCATCACTTTCATCTTCATTGTTATTATCACAATGATAATTTTTACTATGAGAAAGATCTATGTGCTCATCCCCATCTTTTGCAATACCATTTAAAATTCAATATCATCCGCATCATCATTGTTATTATTACACTCCCACAAGAAGGATCAAGATCATATTCAACCCATTCATCCCCATCTTTTGCAATACCATTAAAAATTAAATATCATCCACATCATCATTGCTATTATTACACTCCTCACAAGAAGGATCAAGATCATATTCAACCCATTCACCATTGATGTTTCCTTGAGTCTTCATTATTAGGAATATTTTTCAATATCCTTAACCCATTGCTTTTGGGTTGCATTTCCATGGGAGGCATCAATATGATAAGAGGATATACATGGAGAAGAAGTTGTTTTTTGAGAAATGGAAACTTCTCCCTTAGATGAACTCATTAAATTTGCTTGTGGGCTACCATCAAACCCCTCACTAGGTGCAAAATTTTCGTTAGAGGCATTTCCATAATATCCATCAAATATACATGAAGAAAGTTGCTTCTTGAGAAATGAAATTATCTTCGGGCTGCTATCAAACCCCTCACTAGGTGCAAAATTTTCCTTAGAGGCATTTCCATAACATTCATCAACCTGATAAGAAGATATATATGAAGAGGGGGTTGTTTCTTGCGAAATGGGAAGTCTCCCTAAGAAGAACTCATGTTTTACATGTTTTATTTAACTGAAAACATAGATGCTACACATATCCATCCTCATATGAATAAACCAAACTTAGAAAATAATTTGTTTACTGATATACTCCATTCGTTTGTTATTTTTTTAGATTAATTGCTTGATATTCTCCATTGGTTTTCTACTTTATTTTAAAATAGTGGAATTCTATCAAAACAATAATAACTCTAAATATTTTATTAGAAAAAATATATATATTTTCAATGTCTATTTTATTTTAAGATAACAAAATTATATGAAAACAATAATAATCTAGAAATTCTATTAGAAATTCTATATATATATATTCAATGTTTGAAGAGACTTATTATTATTATTATTATTCTATCAAAACAATAATAAATATTGTATTGAAAGTTGTGATTCCAATTCATCATCTAATAAATACTATGATCTAAAAACACATTTTTTTTATCTTACCTTAACAGAAATACTAGATCTCACCATTCCTACATTTTTTATTGTAAAAAATCTATTATGCTCTGAAACATTATGTCAGCTGCAATGCTAATCAATACTGCTTTCATCAAATACTCTCAACGTTCAATTCTCAAGTTTGCTTGCTTTCATAAACCTGTGCAAATTCATCTCTAGATAAATAAACATTGATTTTTGTATCGGTGGGAGAACATATCGAATTGCTCTTTCTAGTTTACATGAGTTGGGGCTCTATTCAATAGATGGTGTAAAAGTTCCATACAACTGTGAAGTTCAATTGATGGATTATGTAGGTCCAAAATATGATTATAAAAATTGGACATGGTTAGCCGAGTATTTATCAAGTATGCGTAGATATGGACTCTGTAAATTATGACAAATTGAAAGAAAAGAAACAACATAAAGGATATTCTCTCTCTCTCTCTCTCTCTCTCTCTCTCTCTCTCTATATATATATATATATATATATATATATATATATATATATATATTGATGGAAGGCCAAAAGATTCAAGAAATGCTGTCGGGTTTATAAATAGTTCACGAACAAGCTACTCAATTGTATGTTTGAGGAGTGTCAAGGGAATAAAGTTTTGGTTTGTGCAATAAAATCAATAGCTTTAGGGAAGGAGTTGTTGATCAATTATCATTTGAATAAAATTAACGATTAAGGTAATTATCATTTATCACATATATTCATTATTACAGAAGAAAATATATATTTGTACTGATCAAATTTGGTCTTAAAATGTTGTTTACTGAAGAACATTTATATATTATTGCATATTGAAATTCCTCTTTTGTACCGATCAAAATTTGTCTTAAAATGTTGTTTGAAAAATTTCCCTTTATTTGTCTTGTAAGATGATCAGGGGAAAGGAACTGACCATGGGCAGGTCAAATAATATACGTCAATTATTTCTATGTTAAATATTATAATTATTGTTTGTTGATGTCCTAATCCAATGAGATTATTTTGGTTTATCGGTGTTATGTGTTTTGATTCTTTGTAGGCACCTACGTCATTTCATCATCCTGATCAAGACAATGTAGACTACTATGATGCTCCCAACCCCTTTTCCTATATTAGAAAATAGGTCAAGAAATGGGCACTTCATCTTTAGGGATTGATGGTCATTGAAGATACTCCAGAAAATGAACAAATATCTCAAATCTTGATGTCAAAAATCAATAAGTACAACGTACGCGTTTTTGAAATTGTACTCCATCAATTGATTTTTAATGAATATGGTATTGCTTTTAATGAATCAAGGTGTTTAACATAGATTTGTATTTTTATAGACCTTCTTGAGAAAGGAATCCCCTGACGGTGGGAGTAGCAGACAAGCATTTGTTCCTGGAGTCTCTGCTCCTGCTGCTCTTGTAGCCTTTACTCCCAATGTTGTTGCTAGTACCCTTGATTATGCATCACCCAATGTCAGTTCCATGCCGTCTACAACCCTGACTAGTTCCATCCCTAGATTTACTCCTATTTGTCCTTCATTGGATGTTGATATGATTCCAAGGACACCAAGCATAATCATTAAGAGAACTGAGGAGTTAGAATTTTCTTTACAGATGGACCATCAACTTGTTCCAGTGAAGGGGTTGAAACTCCATGGTAATTACTAATTAATCCATCAATATATTTTTTCCTTGGAAAAAATCATAATTTTACTATCTCGAAAGAGTACAAAGTTACATATTGCAGATATATGCGAGAGCATATATTCGGGAAATAGTGGTAGCCCTAAAAGGTATGTAAAAATATCATCCCTTTCAGTTACATTCCATAACGAAAAAAGTGAAAAATAATTCAATATGTTGCTCCCTGTAAAATTTAGATACCAAAAATTGTCCTTTTGATCATTATAGCCCATCTTTAGAGAATGTTTGCAATCCAATTACGTTCCCTATAGATATAAAAATAGGATAAAAAGTCAAAATTTGATTTGATAAGGTTTATCTCATCCACAATAGAAATCAAACGATAATTGTTGCATCTTTGGGACCCGGTTATCCAGTTAAAACATAACATTGAGTCCCCGAAAACTTGCAGGTTCCAACATCCTTTTTCCTAGGAAAAAGGGGAGAGTATTTTAAGGGAAAAATGTTTAGCATAATTATTTGATCCTTACTCGAAACTCAATGAGATCTTAACCAGCCTATTCAGTGAGACTCTTCAACCACCTGTAATAAATCAACCCCAAGAATGTCTAATGATTCAAGAAATAATTCTATCGGCTAGACATTGTTCCTGGTATTTTTTCCCTTTGAAAACTATGTAGCATCTCGATCAACTCATCTTCTGATATCGTTTCCATTAGACTTCGATTTTCATCTTCATTGACAAATCTCAAGAAAAAATGAACTATCCTAATGAGTTTTTCAATGGAACGAGCTACCTGAGCCTTAATAAGAGACTTGAAGTGGTTTCTTCCCATCCCGATCAAGCCTTTAAAATATGTGATCTCTCAAACATCCCGGTCATTCAAACTCCAAATAGTGTTTTTTATTTTATGGCCCTTAGCATAAGCTTGAAAAAACTTGGTATTTTCATCCCCACATTGGAGCCATATGGCCCTTCTTCAATCTCCATGTCGCTTCTTGGTCTTCTAAGAGCTTTCTTTCTTTCTTTTCCAGTTGAACAAGGGTATTTTTGGTGTCATTTAATATATAACCACATCCTTCCAAATCATAGATAACATGAATGTAGGCTTCCATAGGTTTTAGCTCTCATTCATCACGCAATCTCTTTCGATGATCCCACCCTATGGTTTCCTTCTTTAGGTTTCTTAAATTTTTAGCAAAGTGTGGAAAGGTCGAGACTTGAGAAGCTGGGTCAAAATGAATCCATAAATATCACAACATAGAAACAAAATATTCCTCCTTAATCCAACCTTCATTAAAATTGAAGGGACTATCTAGATTTTGTCTCCCTCCCTTATTTTCCAACAAAATGGGAAAGTGATTAGATTCACCACCTCCACTAACCCATTGCCTCAAATTCAAATAGCTCTCTGTAAAGGAGTCAGATACCATAAACCTTTCTAAGCTCTTTGCTATGCAATCAACTCCATTCTCATTTCTCCAACTAGGATTAAGCTTGGAAGGCTTAATGTCCAGAAGCCTTTTTCCTCAAACCTATGAATAAAATAGCTTAGGAGGGAATTCAACGTGGCCTTACGTCCCCAAAATTCAAAAGATACAAAGGTGAAATTAAGATCCAACGTGGCCTCAGGTCCCCAAACTTCAAAATATCCCAAGGTGAAATCAAGATCACCACTCAGAATAATAGAAGAATGATTTAAAAAAGACTTTGAAATCATATAATCCCAGAAGACAACCCTATCTAGGTAAGGGCCATAAATGTTTAGGACCATAAGCTCCATACCTAAATATTCTAAAAATACTTCAAATGACAATACTGAGTTGAAACCCCAAGATTTTATGGCCTTGATAGACTTATGTTTCCTACCAATTGCCAGTCATCCATAACGTCCTCTGACATTAGAAGAAAAAAAATTCCATTATTTGAAGATGCCTTCTAGAATCTTAACAATATTATCCCCCTCACCCAAGGTTTCCTGTAGGAAGATGATATTTGGATAATTGGAGTCAACCAATCTCCTAAGTGACAATTTTTTGGAGGGACTTGCCAAACCCCTACAATCAAATGAAACAATTTTCATCAGGAAACCCTAACAAGGGCTTTCACTGCTCTAAGTGCCCCGTCAATATAAGGTTGTTTTCCGGATACCATTTCAACCATGGCGTTATCTTGATCTTTTGAGAGGTTTGATTTGTTAAAGTTACAACATCATGATTCATTCTCCAGGTCAATCTTGTGTGTCAAGCTAGTGCCATATAGGATCCTGAGTTGGACTCATGAAACTTGGAGAATAATCTTGAGTTGGACTCACGAATGGTTAAGATTCATGTGTTGAGGCAAGTGTTTTGTAAGTCAAAGTGATGATGTTGTACAACCTTTCTAGTCAAGGATAAGGTCTTGTGATTCAAGACATATCCTCATGTGTTGAGGTGATGCTTTGCATGTCGAAGCATGTATGTTGTGTGATGTACTACCAACCATGGTTCAGTTATTAATTCTCCTCTAGATATTGGCCACATCTAGAGTGAATTCCTTTAGCATATAACCACTTGGAACGATAGTAGAACAATATGATCACATCATTGGGAAAATATACTTAGTATATTTGATATGATAATTAAGATGGCACCTGTAGATCCTGCAGATAAGAAAAGAGATAAAGATAAGATGTGATAAGATATGAGAGAATTCGAATTGCACATAAAGAATTAAGAGATAATTCGAATTGTTAAACTTCAATGATATTAAGAAATAATACTTTAGCCAATCAAACAAGACCTCGAATTGATCACTATAGTGATGTTAATAAGAAAGAGTTTAGTTAATATAGTTAACTAAGTGATAACAAAGAATATATAGTTAACTAAGTGTTATTTCATGACAACACTTATGTTAAACTAAAAGATGACACTTATGTTAAACTAAAAGACAACACTTGTGTTAAACTAAAAGACATTCAACACTTGAGTTGTGACACTTGCATGATGACACTTAAGTTAGCCACCTAACTAAGTGGGAAAGCTTTCAATTAAGGGGTGAGTTCATCCTAAAGTCAGTTTAGTCAGTTAATGCATTGCATGAGAGTTGGAGCGTAGTTCTCCATGCATGATTGATGTCTCCAAGGTTGGATAAAATTTATATGAAGTATTTTTGTGCTTGTGACTATTATTAGCAAGTTGGTTGATTGGAGAATTATTCTCCTGAGTCTCTTTTATATATCTATCTTTCTCTTGCATTGTAATTGCACCAGGGGTGCTTAATGTGAAACACATTCTCTGTTATCTATCAATATACTAAGGAAGGTTTTGCTGGGGTTTTATCCCGCAAGTCATAAAGGGTTTCCCCAGGGTAAATTCATGTGTCGAATGTGATTGCTTATGTGTATGATTGTTATTTGATTTCAAGTACTATTGCAGCTCCAAGTACTATATATATCTTGCTTTTGCTCTGTAATTGCACCTGGGGTGCTTGATATAAAAGACATTTGTTTCTATCTATCAATATACTAAGGAAGGTTTTGATGGTGTTTTCTCCCTCAAGCCATAGAGGTTTTCCCCAAGGTAAATTCATGTGTCGAATGTGATTGCTTATGTGTATGATTGTTATTTGATTTCAAGTACTATTGAAGATCTAAATTAAAAGATCAAAAACTTAATCCTAAGTTCAGTAATCAAACTTGATCCTATATAGACCGTAAATGAACAAAGTACTTGAAGAACAATGGCTTCAATCTCAATGTGACTGAAAGACCGTCTTGAAGGAACTCCAAACTTCAATACTTGGAAGGCTAGGATCCTGAATATCCCAGAAGAGCATGATTTGGATGGATATGTATCCAGTGTTATTTAAGAGCCTACTTATAATGTAGGGTGCATTACCTTCAAGAAGTATCAAGGAAAATCAAAGAGAATCATTTATGCTTCCATGAAATACAACTTGATGCTTTTGATTACTCCATTGAAGACTGCAAAGGATTCCTTCGACACTTTGAAAAATATTTATGAGAAGAAGACACCCAGTCAAAAGAGATCATTGAAGAACAAGGTTCGAAATCTAAAGATGGAATATGACAAATCTATGGCTTCCTTATTCACAAAGATCTCTGAAGTAAGAGATCAAATCATGAGCATTGGTGTGACAGTCGATGATGATGTTCTCATTCAGACTGCTATCAATGGTCTTCCATCCTCATGGGAGACATTCTTGGCTACAATAAATGGTCGATAAGTGAAACCTAACTTTGAGATACTGTGGCATGATTTCCTACAAGAAGAAGGGTGAATCCAGAGAAAATATACTCCCTCCAAACAAGAGAACCTCAGTCGTATGGCATGGATGAAGAGAGGTAAGAAATCTCACAATAAATTCTCTCATCAAAAGGATAATGATTTCAAGAAATTTGAAGAGTCTAAAGTTTATTGTTTCAATTGCAATAAGAAGGTCCATTATGCAAGAGAATGTTGTGCAAAGGAAAGAGGAAATTTCAAAGGTAGGTTCATGCTTCTACTTCTATAGAAGATGAACCTACAAGAAAGAATTCATATGATGATCAAGAGATGATGAAGGAGTACTATCTTGTCTCATCCCTTTATGGATCCATTAACACTAGTGCTGAGACATGGCTGGTGGAAAGTGGCGCATCTAAGCACATGAATGGATATAGGAGTGCTATCACAGATCTGATGGAAAAGATTTTTTCCTATAAGGTGGAGCTTGGAGACAATACCACCTATTCAATTAAAGGTATTGGATCCACTTCTTTTCAGTTGGATTTAGGAGATGTAGTGCATGTGGATGAAATTATGTTTTTCCCCAGATTGAATAAGAACCTCTTGTATGTTTTAGTTCTAGAAGATAAAGGATTCAGAGTTATCTTTATGGAAAAAAAGCTCTTACGTGGCCTAAGCATGAATACCTGAACTCTGCATCTATGATTGGAGTTAGAGAGGGAGGTCTCTACAAAGTTCCTAGAAAAATTATTCAAGCCATGATCCATGACACAATTAGTTCTTGTGATCTGTGGCATAGAAGGATTGGTCATCTCCATTTCAAAGCACTACCTGGATTGCAGAAGATGGTGAAAGGTATGCCCAAATTTAAATATGATTTTGATAGCGTTTGTAGAGGTTGCACTCTTGGCAAGAAAATTAATAAGTGTTTTCCAAGTAGTATAAAAGATCTAAGGGGATCCTTGACTTTAATTTCGGTCTATGTGGTCCTATGTCTACACCCTCCTTGAGTGATTTTTTGTATTATGTGATTTTCATAGATCACTTCTCTTGCAAGTCATGGGTTTATTTTTTGAAAGAAAATAATGAAACTTTCAACAAGTTTCAAGAGTTTAAAGCATTGGTTGAGAATCCGAGTGGAAAGCACATTCATGTTATGAGATCTGATAATGAAGGAGAGTTTGAGTCCCATGAATTCAATGACTTATGTCGAGATGCGGGATTAAAAAGATAGTTGAGTGTACACTACAACCCCCCAGCAAAATGGGGTTTCTAAAAAAAAATAGAACAATATGTGAGGCTACAAAATCCATGATGTGTGATCAGAATATTCCCACATCCTTATGGGTAGAAGTCTCCAGCACTGCTATTTATATTCAGAACTGAATCCCTCATTCTATCTTGGGAGAAAAGATTCCTAAAGAGGTTTTCACTAGTGAAAATCCAGATGTTGGACACTTGAATATTTTCGGTTGTATTGTCTACATTCATGTACCAACAGAGAAGAAGACAAATATGGAGCCATCTGGAAAGAAAGGAACATATGTTCGATATAGTGAATCCTCCAAATCTTAAAGAATCTATGTTCTACGACAAAGAAACATTGAAGTCAGTAGAGATGTAACTTTTCATGAAGAGGCTGCCTTTAAGCGCTCCAAAGAACTTCAGTGTGTTTCATATATGGAGGAACATGATACTCCTTTGATGGAGGATCCAATTTCTGATTATCCCCTTTCATATGTTGAGATGGAGAAGTCATAACAGGCTTCTGATTCGTTTGATACTAAAGAAGTACAAGTAGAACTGATAGAAATATCCCTTGATGAGCCTCCTGCTAAGAGGATATCTACATGGTGTTGAGACATTTTGAAAGAGGTAGAAAAGTATGGTGCACCACCAGGATCATCTAGAGAGCGAAATAGACCTAAAATATTTTCAGGATATGTAGCACAGATGAGTCACATCAATGATTCAGAACCTTCTACCTATGAATAAGCTACTAAGAAGCAAGTATGGAAAGATGCTATGGTAGAAGAATACAAATCCATCATGCATAATGATATGTGGGAAGTGGTTCCTAAACCTAATGGGAAGTCAATAGTAACTTCCAAGTGTCTTTATAAAATCAAGCATGAAACTGATGGAAGTATTGAAAAGTATAAAGCGAGATTTGTGGCCCGTGGTTTCTCATAGAAAGAAGGCATGGACAATGATAAGACATTCAATCCTGTGACCAGGTACACTACTATCCGAACCATAATTTTCCTTGCTTCAGTTTTGGGTTGGAAACTTCACTAGATTGATGTGAATACTACCTTTCTCAATAATGAGGTCGAGGAAGAGATTTACATACAACAATCTAAGGAGTTTGTAGTTCATGGGAAGGAGTCCCATGTATGGAAACTTAATAAATCCTTGTATGGGATTAAGAAGGCCCCGAGGGCTTGGTATTCGAGGATTGATAGCTATCTTCTAAGCTTGGGATTCTCCAAAAGTGAAGTTGACCCCAACCTGTACTTCAAAATTGTGAAGAACCATCCATTGATCTTGGTTCTCTATGTTGATGACTTGTTCCTTAGTGGAGAGGAGAAATAGATATATTGGTGCAAGAGGGAGATCACTTATGAGTTCAAAATGAAATACTTAGGTCTAATGCACTATTTTCTTGGTCTAAAAGTTGGCAAAGGAAAGATGAAATATTTCTTTCACAAGGAAAGTACACAATTGATATGTTGCATAGATTTGATATGATGGACTGTAAGTCCATGTCTACTCCTATGATGTATAATATAAATAATCTACCCGAGTCATATTTCGAATCGGATCTAGTGGATCCTACAATGTATAGACAGTTCATTGGTTCCTTGATGTATTTGATACATAGTATACCAGACATATGCATGTAGTGAGTATCTTGAGTCAGTTCACATCTGAGCCAAGACATAGACATTGGGTTGCTACCAAGAATGTGCTTAGATACCTTTGAGGTACTATTGCTTATGGACTCAGATATGCTTCCAATGGTGGAGTGATGCTACTTGGATATCTCGACTCTGACTAGGGTGGTAGTGTTGTGGACCGAAAGAGTACATCTAGATTTTTTTTAGCTTGAGATTAGCTATGATCTCATGGTGCATAAAGAAGCAGGGCTCTGTAGCCCAGAGTACTTCATAAGTAGAGTATATTGTAGCTAGTACCACCTTCTGAGAAGTTTTGTGGCTTAGGAAGCTACTTCTTGGGTTGTTCGGGGAGAAGCTTGAGACTACTACCATTCGATCTGACATTCAGAGCTGCATTAAGCTCTCAAAAAACTCTGTGTTTCATGATAGATTAAAACAAATTAAGATGAAGTATCACTACATCAAAGACATGGTCCAGAGAGATTCCATAAGACAACACACTGATACTAGTGAGAAGATTGCAAATATGTTGACTAAGCCTCCTTCTGTGACGAAGTATAGGTACCAGAAAATCTTGACATGGTAGAGAATGCTTCCCTTGCTGAGAGGGAGTTTTAAAGTTACAACATCATGGGTCATTCTCTAGGTCACACTTGTGTGTAAAGATTGAGCCTCATGTGTCAAGGTAGTGCCTTATAGGATCATGAGTTGGAATCAAGAAACTTGGAGAAGAATCTTGAGTTGGGATGAATAATGGTTAAGATTCATGTGTTGAGGCAAGTGGTTTGTATGTCAAAGTGATGATGTTATACAGTCTTTCTAGTCAATGCTAAGTTCTTGTGTGCCAAGACAAATCCTCATGTGTTGAGGTGGTGCCTCATGTGTTGAGGTGATGCTTTTCATGTCGAAGCATGTATGGTGTGTGATGTACTACTAGCCATGGTTGAGCTATTAAGTCTCCTCTAGAGATTGGCCACCTCTAGAGTGAATTACTTCATCATATAACCACTTGGAAATATAGCAGAACAATATGATGACTTCATTCTTAAAATATCCTTAGTATTTTGATATGATAATTAAGCTTGCACTTGTGGACCATGAAGATAAGACAAGAGATAAAGATAACATGTGATAAGATATGAGAAAATTTGAATTGCACATAAAGAATTAATTAAGAGAGAATTTGAATTGTTAAACTTCAGTGACATTAACAAAGAAGACGTCAGTCAATCAAAGGAGAACTTGAATTGATCACTACAGTGATGTTAACAAGAAATATTTCAGTTAAGAGAGTTAACTAAGTCATAGCAAAGAAGATATAGTTAACTAAGTGTTATTGCATGATGACACTTAATATGTTAAACTAAAAGATGACACTTATGTTAAACTAAAAGATGACACTTGTGTTAAACTAAAAGACAACACTTGAGTAGTGAGACTTGCATGACGACACTTAAGTTAAGCACCTAACTAAGTGGGAAAGATTTCAGTTAAGGGACAAGTTCATCCTAAAGTCAGTTCAGTGATTTAATGCATTGCATGAGAGGTGGGGCACACTTCTCCATGCAAGTTTGATGTCTGCAAGGTTGCAACGATTTTTTATGAGGTATTTTTTTGTGCTTGTGGCTATAATTAGCGAGTTGTTTGATTGGATAATTATTCTCTTGAGTCTCTCCTCTATATCTATCTTTCTCTTGCTCTGTAATTGCACCAAGGGTGCTTGATGTAAAATTCATTCTCTGCTATCTATCAATATACTAATGAAGGTTTTGTTGGGGTTTTCTCTCGCAGGTCATAGAGGGTTCCCCAGGGTAAATTCATGTGTCGAATGTGATTTCTTCTATGTATGATTTTTATTTGATTTCAAGTACTATTGAATCTCTGAATTAAAAGATAAAAACAACTAACATGATTCGCTTCATGTCCCTTTCCCCTTGATAAAACTGCCTACAATTGACCCCAATCCCCTAGAAACTAAGCAAGCTTCACTCTGAAGTTGTCTAGGTCTCAAGTTATATCTAACCACTTCCTGTTTAGAGTCCTTTGTAGACCTCGATTTAGTAGAAACTTAAGTATTTGGAGCCATAGGGTCCACCCAGGTGGTAGGACAGGTTTTCATTCTTAAAGAGGGGATAAGGAAAAGGAATTCCCTAGAATCCACAAGGGAGGGAGGAAGGGAAAGATGAGCACTTGAATTATCTTGGAAAAAAGAGCAACACTTCAAGGGAAGGGAAGAAGATATAAATATCATGCCTCTGTCAGAGCCTTCCACTTAACCATAGCTTTTTGCACCATGGATTTTACTCGGATCTATGTTCCCAGATGTTGTTGGAGTAAGACCCTAATTCAAAGGCTACATAGATCTTGAATCGACAAAATATCTTAGATAGGCCACATTCTCCATAGCATGGTTTGCCTCTTCATCTCTTCCATCCTTTAGGGAAGGCCCTAATTTCTCCCCTCGATCCTCTGATTGGAAGCATTTGATCAGTTCTTTTCGAGAAGAAGGAGAAAAATTCATCTTAAAAGGAAAATGGAAATGATATGTTGAGTGGCCATACTAATGACATCGAAAACACTAGAAAGGAACATATTCATAATCAATTCTTCGAGAAAGAGAAATGGAACCCCTTTGAATTTCAATTCTTCTGCCAATTCATCTCTAAGATCAAGATCAATCTTTACAAGAATCCTCACCACCAACATTTTCCCCGAAGTCTCTTTTGACATATCAGTTTCTACAAATTCTCCCAAGCAATTTCCAATATCCCTGAAGACTGTCGGGGACCAGTAGTCAAAGGGAAGTCCTAGTAGACGAACCCAACTGGAAGAAAAGTTATCCTTTTATGGCTAGCATCAATCAGTGAATACCACCATTTAATACCTAACAGTGTTGACCCCATACACCAATTCTGATTCAGAATACATGGTGCATCATCATGATACTTTAGCAAAAAAGCAAACCAATCCTTCAACAAAATATGAGCCGATAGGATATACCCTAGATTCTACCTCCAAGAAGCCTCTACTTAGTCTCTTATGGATTTGACTTCAATATGACGACCTGGATTCCTTCCAACAGTGGATTTTTCCGCCACGCCCACAACATTGTTAATCTCTATGTATTCGCCCAAAGATAGTTTTGAGGCCTTGATTTTTTATTGATCGTTATTTCTTGTGCTTCTAAATCCGAAATGGGGCTTTGTCCCTATAACTAAGCACCATCATTCTCCCCTTTGTAATTTTGAGTGCGAAGTTTGTTTGTCCCTATAGAGCATGGCCCTGCACCACTACTTTCCTATGAAGAAAAACCACCGGAGAGCGAAAGGAAATTGTTTGGGTCGAAAGGAAATTCACCTTGAAGTTATGAAATAGGATCTAAGGAGCCGAAACCACCAATATTAGTTGAGTAATTAGGAAATGATGGTTCACCAGCAAACAAGAAAGGAAAGGTATTGTCTCCCAGAAGACTAGAACCGTCTAAAAACGGGTATGCACCTAGAGAAGGGGACCAAGCCTCAGAGGATTGGACTAATAACTAGCATGATGGAGATCATGACACAAGTGGAATATCGGGGTCCATTTTTTAGACCGATGAATAGGAAGCGCTACCCGAAACTGGTCAAGGATGCTTGATCGAGGAGGGATCTCTACCCAAAACTAGCAAAGGAGGCTTAATTGATGAGGGAGCACTATCCAAAACCAGAAAAGGAGAGTTTCTTATAAATGCTTCCATGTACTTTGGAAGCTATACCTCTTATAGGTCATCTTTTTTCACCGAATCTCAACCTGCCTATTCCTTCCAAGTGGCACATCCCAGATATTTACTCACTCCCACTAATCTAAAGAATAATATTTTATTCAAAGAGATTATTTTATTACCTACCCATCAACATATTATCATTTTACACAACAAATAAATTTTTTGAAGAATACTTATTTTATTTAAAGAGTTTCTTTTATTACCTTCCCATCAACATATTATCATTTTACACATTGAATAAAAATTCTGGAGAACATTTTTTTATTCAAAGAGTTTATTTTATTACCTTCCCATCAACATATTATCATTTTACACAACGAATAAAAATTCTATCTACTAATAACAATATGTAATTTCAATGGTAGGGAATAAATTTCTCTATTAGGCATTGCAATAAATAGTGTTTTCTCTTTTTACACCAACAATTAGAACATGTTATAAATACCAACCCAAAGAGTTGAAAAAATAGTTGTTGAAACACATGGCCACATTATTTAATCCTGTGTTCAACCAAAAGGTAATTGAAACCATGGACGGGAAGTACTTGAAATCAATGTGGGGAAATTATCGCACTAATATTTGTCGCCACCCTAATTATGCACATCCTGGACTAATTCCCGTACAAGAGTGGGCTGCATTAATCGAGGATGCCAAAGAGAAGAAGAAAAAAAGAGGGATCCTTGCTGGAAAGTGTTGAAGAACCACAAAGCTAGGTAATTGTGATAATACAACACACCATAAACTTATAACTTATACGCATTTTACCATAATGATTAACTTCACACTTATTGTAGGCTGAAAGAGACTACAAAGGACACACAAGCCCGATTGTAGAAGATTGGCCAACACAAACTTAGCCCAGGGGGATATGTTAAAGTAAAATGAAGATATGTAAGTACTAATATTTAAAAGTTGTCGTTATTGATTTGACAACTGTTATTTAAAATATTCCTTACTAAAATGAGTTATGTTATGGTATGTAGGTAGCAGACTTTGGGGTCATGCCCATCGCTGAAGAACTCAAAGTTTCCTTCACGAAAGGGTATAAACCCATGGTTGAAATGAACAAGGGAAATAAAGATAACACTTATGTTGTTGTCAACAAGGAGGTATATAAATTCAATACATTTTAAAGATTATTTGGAACTGCATGAAATAACTACAAATGTAATTAGCACATGTTGTACCTGAAAATATAAATATTCCACAGGACCTAGTTTTAGAAGATATAAATATTCCACGGGAGCCAGTTTTAGAGATTAAAAGTGTTGATCAGCTAGAGGTTATCCCTACTGCACTAGGTACCATGAACGAGGTAATTGGAAACTTATAGTTTTTGGGTTTATGTAATAATATGAATGTAGAGGTGATTTGCAAATGGTTTTCATTAATTGCAACAACTAATGTGGATCACACTCGACCACCTACATGGAGACATATTTTGCATACTAATCAGGAACTAGTATCGGAATCATCAACTCGAGAAAAGCATGGGTAATATCAAGATGCCAACGTCAAAAGCATGGACCTTATAAGGAAGAAAAAACCTAGAAGTATTGTAGTAGAGATGAAATATCTTATATCATGGGTAAATTTGTTGTGCATCAATGTATTGTATGTACTACATTGGGTATTGTCTATAAAATTTTAATGCACACTGATTTGATTGGAATTCTAGATTTATATATGCATAAATCTTATATGTATTGTGATATTATGATTAATGACACTATTGATTTTTCCTTCTTGTTCTTATAGTTAATATAAGTTAATTTAAATGAGTTTTTGCATGAGTAAATATTCATAATAAATATTAGTGGTACTCCTTTTTGAACATCAAATAGGCCCCATCTTATTTGACAATTGCATCAAGTAATTTTTATTTTTTTTGTAAGTAAGAAGTTTTATTAACATAAAACTGAGAATGTAAAAAAATATTTATAGTCGATACAGGTTCTGGCATCCAAAACAATGTAGTATGGACCTAAAAATTGCTCATATAGCATATCTTCCTTCATAATCTAGAGCTTTCACAAAAATAAAAGCAACTAAAGAACTTGGAATTTTCACCATGGCCCTACATGCTCTAAGAGTGAACCAGTACACAATGTTCCTTAAAACAAAAAACTAATGGACTACACATTTTCTGGTTGGCTGACGCATCATTATTTAATTCCTCCTGGAGATTGCTTGCTTGATTGGGTGCGAGGGGAACGATATTGATGGGCATTCAGATTGAGTGTTCTCCCAAGACGATGCCTTGAGTGAAGATGTCCAACAGAATTTGTTGCATGCACACAATATGCTCCATGTAGAAGTGCAAATCTGCGATGTCTTTCCTCACCTCAAAAATTAGTTGAAGTTCTTCTTCTTTCAGACATCTATAACCGATTCCCTGCAGGAAGACTCAATTCTGATAGAGTGGGGATCCCTTGAAGGGAATATCGGCTTCTCATAATCAATACAATCAAAGTAGTGGAATTGATGAATTTCCTACTAGTTAGGAAATGTGACTAACTTTGCAGGATCAAAGTGAGCAGCCATTGTTGTTTCATCCCAAAAGATTTGACATCTCTATGGATTCGGGTTCTCTTGCATCGACGAAGTGTTTCCCATCGACCTATGCTCCATTTGCAGAACTGTGTCATCAAACTACATGAGGCTCCCTTCTCCGTGATGGTTCCTTTTC